>JAJQQW010000007.1:111173140-111503140 GCA_025583905.1 Ia io | reverse complement strand
AACTGTTTTCACAGGATCCCCTGGTCCCAGGAGCCCGGGAGGAGCCCCTCGCGAAGGAGCTGGCCGCGTCCTCAGCTCCAGACGCCGTGCGGGTTAGGGCGGCCCTGGGCCCGGCGGGCGCTCCAGCCCCAAGACCGCAAACACGCACGGTTAGCTGGTGGGTCTCTCTATGGCTTTTTAGTGACATTTATTTTTTTTTAACATATTTTTACTGATTTCAGAGAGGAAGGGAGAGGGAGAGAGAGAGAGAAACACCAATGATGAGAGAGAATCATGGATCGGCTGCCTCCTGCATGACCCCCACTGGGATCGAGCCCCCAACCCGGGCCTGTGCCCTGACGGGAATCGAACCAGGACCTCCTGGTTCCTAGATCGACGCTCCACCACGGAGTCACGCCGGCCGGGCTTAGTGACATTTAGAATTGTCACAGGAAGCTGGCCCTGAGTGAGAACAGAAACGCTGCCGGTCGTGTGTGTGTGTGTGTCCACGTGCCCAGCACAGTGCCCGGCCCACCACAGGTGCCCCAGCTGCCCTGAGCCTCGGAGGAAGGACCTCGCAGGCCGGCGGAGAGCTGAGCAGGCAGGCGGCACCACGTTGCAGAATCGGGACCGGGATGGGGACCTCGGAGCCGGTGGCTGCGTGAATCTGACCATCTCCTCTCGCGGGAGGCCTTCCCGTCAGCGTCCCGGAGCTCTGGGCGGTCTCAGATCTCCCAGAGGCCGCTGGCAGTGCCCCGATTGCCCGAGGCAGACTCAGACGCTCCACAGACCCCGACAGGGGCGGCCCCCCAGGGAGAAGACGAGGCTCGGCAGGGCCCAGCCGCCCCCACGCCTGCCCCGTGGAGGGACGGAGGGCACTGGCCTTGGCCTGTGATTAGCCGCCGGGCTAATTTTATCCTCCGAGTGCTGGGATCCTTGGAATTTTTCATGACAAAGTAATGATTTCCAGGAATGAAATAAACCCCATGCACATTTTCATAGAAAATGAATCATTTCTGGAAAATAATGAAATTGAATCAGATGAAGTCTTTCCTGGAGGTGCCAGAGATGGAGACGGGCGATCCGTACCCCCGGGGGCAGCTGGGGAGGGGGGTGTCTGAGGGCCCATTTGTTATGTCAGAAATGTTCAACTCAGGAATTTGGGGGACACAACTCTCCAGCCCACCGCACACCCCTTCCTGTCCTGTGACCCATGTTCTGCAGTGTTGAGCCCCTTCCTTTAGAACTCGGGCTAATTCTCAGTCCGTTATGGGTGTGTCCCTACCATTTCCCTGACTGTGATTGTGAGAAAGGCTGGGTTCCATTGTACGGTGTTCACTGCTCACCTGCAGCCACTGGTTACAGCTCACTCCTGGGCATGTTTCCATTGTCTCTGGACTTCCGGGGACGCGATACATTGTCGCCAAATAGATACACTGTTTCCAAATAGATACACCGTTTCCAAACAGATACAATGCTTCCAAATAGACACACTGTCCCCCAAAGAGATACATTGTTTCCAGAGAGATACATTGTTCCCAAATAGATACACTGTTTCCAAATAGATACACCGTTTCCAAACAGATACAATGCTTCCAAATAGACACACTGTCCCCCAAAGAGATACATTGTTCCCAAATAGATACATTGTTCCCAAATAGATACATTGTTCCCAAATAGATACACTGCTCCCAAATAGATACACTGTTCCCAAATAGATACATTGTTTCCAAATAGATACATCGGCCCCAAAATAGATACATTGTTTCCAAATAGATACATTGTTCCCAAATAGATACACTGTTTCCAAATAGACACACTGTTCCCAAATAGACACACTGTTCCCAAATAGATACATTGTTCCCAAATAGATACACTGCTTCCAAATAGATACATTGTTTCCAAATAGATACATTGTTCCCAAATAGATACATTGTTCCCAAATAGATACACTGTTCCCAAATAGATACACTGTTCCCAAATAGATACATTGTTCCCAAATAGATACATTGTTCCCAAATAGACGCACTGTTCCCAAATAGATACATTGTTTCCAAATAGATACATTGTTCCCAAATAGATACACTGTTCCCAAATAGATGCATTGTTTCCAAATAGATACACTGTTCCCAAATAGATACATTGTTCCCAAATAGATACACTGTTCCCAAATAGATACATTGTTTCCAAATAGATACATTGTTCCCAAATAGATACATTGTTCCCAAATAGATGCATTGTTCCCAAATAGATACACAAATAGATACATTGTTCCCAAATAGATACACTGTTCCCAAATAGATACATTGTTCCCAAATAGATACACTGTTCCCAAATAGATACATTGTTCCCAAATAGATACATTGTTCCCAAATAGATACATTGTTCCCAAATAGATACATTGTTTCCAAATAGATACACTGTTCCCAAATAGATACATTGTTCCCAAATAGATACACTGTTCCCAAATAGATACATTGTTCCCAAATAGATACACTGTTCCCAAATAGATACATTGTTTCCAAATAGATACACTGTTTCCAAATAGATACATTGTTCCCAAATAGATACATTGTTCCCAAATAGATACATTGTTCCCAAATAGATACATTGTTCCCAAATAGATACATTGTTCCCAAATAGATACATTGTTCCCAAATAGATACATTGGTCCCAAATAGATACATTGTTCCCAAATAGATACATTGTTCCCAAATAGATACATTGTTCCCAAATAGATACATTGTTCCCAAATAGATACATTGTTCCCAAATAGATACATTGGTCCCAAATAGATACATTGGTCCCAAATAGATACATTGGTCCCAAATAGATACATTGGTCCCAAATAGATACATTGGTCCCAAATAGATACATTGTTTCCAAATAGATACATTGTTTCCAAATAGATACATTGTTCCCAAATAGATACATTGTTCCCAAATAGATACATTGTTCCCAAATAGATACACTGTTCCCAAATAGATACACTGTTCCCAAATAGATACACTGTTCCCAAATAGATACATTGTTCCCAAATAGATACATTGTTCCCAAATAGATACATTGTTCCCAAATAGATACACTGTTCCCAAATAGATACACTGTTCCCAAATAGATACACTGTTCCCAAATAGATACACTGTTCCCAAATAGATACATTGTTCCCAAATAGATACATTGTTCCCAAATAGATACATTGTTCCCAAATAGATACATTGTTCCCAAATAGATACACTGTTCCCAAATAGATACACTGTTCCCAAATAGATACATTGTTCCCAAATAGATACATTGTTCCCAAATAGATACACTTGTTCCCAAATAGATACACTGTTCCCAAATAGATACATTGTTCCCAAATAGATACACTGTTCCCAAATAGATACACTGTTCCCAAATAGATACATTGTTCCCAAATAGATACATTGTTCCCAAATAGATACACTGTTCCCAAATAGATACATTGTTCCCAAATAGATACATTGTTCCCAAATAGATACACTGTTCCCAAATAGATACATTGTTCCCAAATAGATACACTGTTCCCAAATAGATACATTGTTCCCAAATAGATACACTGTTCCCAAATAGATACATTGTTTCCAAATAGATACACTGTTCCCAAATAGATGCATTGTTCCCAAATAGATACACTGTTCCCAAATAGATACATACACTGTTGTTCCCAAATAGATACACTGTTCCCAAATAGATACACTGTTCCCAAATAGATACACTGTTCCCAAATAGATACATTGTTCCCAAATAGATACACTGTTCCCAAATAGATACACTGTTCCCAAATAGATACACTGTTCCCAAATAGATACATTGTTCCCAAATAGATACATTGTTCCCAAATAGATACACTGTTCCCAAATAGATACACTGTTCCCAAATAGATACACTGTTCCCAAATAGATACACTGTTCCCAAATAGATACATTGTTCCCAAATAGATACATTGTTCCCAAATAGATACACTGTTCCCAAATAGATACACTGTTCCCAAATAGATACATTGTTCCCAAATAGATACATTGTTCCCAAATAGATACATTGTTCCCAAATAATGACGAGTATGAGGCTCTCCTCCGAATGGGGTTTATACTGAGGACCCTTTTTGTTGTTGTCCATCCTCACCCGAGGATATTTTCCCATTGATTTTAGAGAGAGTGGAAGAGAAAGGGAGAGACAGAGAGAAACATCGATGTGAGAGAAACACATTGATTTGTTGCCTCCTGCATGTGCCCCGACCAGGGCCCAGCTGGGGAGGGGCCTGCAACCGAGGCACATGCCCTTGACCAGAATCGAACCCGGGACCCTTTTACTAATGGGCGTCTCTGTGAAACCCCCCCAGGGGGAGGGTGCAGGGGGGTGTCTCTGTGAAGCCCCCCAGGGGGAGGGTGACGATGTTCACATCAGACACTGCATCTGAGAGCAAAGATGTTCCATATTCTGGGTCATAAAAAGTCATAATGTATTTAAAGGGATTTAGATCATACAATGGAATTAAATTAGAAGCGAGTAAGAGAAAGGCCTTTGGAAAATCCCCATATTTGGAAAACAAATTCCACACGTCTACATAGCCCGGACGTCAGAGAAAAAAGGTCACAAGGCACAGGTAGGGAACATTCTGGACTAAAGGAAAATTAAAGCACGAGAACTGTGTGCTGCCTGAGCAGTTCTCAGGGGAGGCTTACAAGGGTGAGCACCCATGTGAGGAAAAGGAGTCCTGGCCGGGAGCCCGCTGGCTAGAGCAGCATCCTGGTGCCACACGGTTGTGGGTTCGACCCCCAGTCAGGGCACAAGCAAGAACCAAGCAGCGAGTGCATCAATCTCCCTTCCTCTCTCTAAAATCAATTTAAAAAAAAGGAGAAGAACTTAACCCACGACCGCCGGGAAACAAAAATAAGATAAAATTAAACCCAACGTGAGGAGAAGGAAGTAAGTCCTGAACGAAGAGCAGAAACCAGTGAACGAGGAAAGACAAAATGAGGAAAACCAACGAGACCCGAATCTGCTTTTCTTGGGAAGATTTTTTTTAAAAAGGGTAACTATCCTACACACTCAACAAAAGGAAAACAAAAGCCTCCCGGTCCAGACCGGCCGGCGTGGCTCAGAGGCTGAGCATCAACCTAAAGAGCAGGAGGTCAGGGTCTGACTCCCACTCAGGGCACAGGCCTGGGTTGCAGACTTAAGGCAGCCGATCCATGATTCTCTCTCATCATTGATGTTCCTATCTCTCCCTCCCTCTCCCTTCCGCTCTCTGAAATCAATAAAAATGTATTTAAAAATAATTAGTGGGTTTAGCATGACTACATGATACAAGATTAATGCACAAAAGTCAGTTCGGCCCTGACCGGTTTGGCTCAGTGGATAGAGCGTCGGCCTGCGGACTGAAGGGTCCCGGGTTCGATTCCGGTCAAGGGCATGTACCTTGGTTGCGGGCACATCCCCAGTAGGGGGTGTGCAGGAGGCAGCTGATCGATGTTTCTCTCTCATCGATGTTTCTGACTCTCTGTCCCTCTCCCTTCCTCTCTGTAAAAAATCAGTGAAATATATTAGGAAAAAAAGTCAGTTTGTTGTATGTTTACATACTTACAACAAACAGTCAGAACGTACAATACAAAAGGCAGCACTCTGCATGGGGGTGTGGAAATGTGAGATACTTATGGCCCTGGCTGGTGTGGCTCAGTGGCTTGAGCGTCGGCCTGTGGACTGAAGGGTCCCGGGCTCGATTCCCAGTCAGGGCCCAGGCCCAGGTTGTGGGCTCGATCCCCTGTGGGGGGCGTGCAGGAGGCAGCCGATCCATGATTCTCTCTCATCATTGATGTTCCTATCTCTCCCTCTCCCTCACCCTCCCTCTCTGAAATCAGTACAAATATATATTTTAAAAAGTAGGAGATACTTGTGAAGAACTCTGAAGGCATATAGCCAGACACACCCCGAGGCCTGTGGACCGGGCTCAGCGAAGGTACAGGAGGATCCGAGGAGAGAGGGACCCAGGTCACGGGACTCCGGTGGTCACGGCACCAGCTCTCCCTAAACTGGTCTCCAGTTCCAGCACCACCGGATTCAACCCCAGCCAGCATCTCCGCAGAAACTTACAAACCGGTTCTGAAATCCACTGGGAACTGCAAAGAGCCTGGAATAACCCCTCAGCGTGGAACAGAGGAACAGAGCTGGGGACGCACCCCACCTCCCCGCCCCCTGGATTTCAGGCCTTGGCCCTCAGACGGAGGGAACTGGTTTGGAGATAGATGGACGGACGGGGAGCGGAGCCATGCGGGACGAAGGGACAGGCCCGGAGCCGTGCGGGGGAGGGGCCGATGGGGAGCCGTGCCGCAGGCAGTTCAGTAAACAAAGCAGGGCCCCGGCCATATGGCGCGGCGACATCGGTACAAGCTGCGCAGAACACGGTCACCTCGTCTCGCACCATCTGTGGAGGTTAACGCACGGGGAGTCGCGGTCCTAAACATAAACCCCAAACGACAGACATCCCCCCCTCGCCCGGAAGTTTCCGTGGGAAAAGCATCTCCGTGACCTCAGTGGCCGCCAGCAGGTGGGAGCGGCGGCCAAAAGCCCGTCTCCGGACTGAACTGCGGTCATGGGCTTCCTGAGGATAAGATGGAAAGCAGCCACTTCCGGTCGCCAAGAAGACTGATGGACGGGAAGACGGCCGGGGCCGGGGGCTGGTAAGCATGTTTGTAAAGGGCGCGTGTCTGAATTTATAGTTTTCCCGCTGATGAGACGGGGACGCAGTGAAAAACGGACAAACTACTCAGCGGAACCGTCACTGGGGAGGTACACGGACAGCGAGGAGCGTGTGGAGAACTGCGGGCATCACCGGTCTCAAGGGAGACACGGCGTGTCCCACCAGAACCGCTGCTCAGAGCACCTGGTGGGAGACGCTGATGCCCTCACACGACTGGGGGGAACCCAGCCGCTTCGGAACACTGGCCATTTCTTTCTTTTTTAAAAAATATATTTTTATTGATTTCAGAGAGGAAGGGAGAGGGAGAGAAGCATTAATGATGAAAGAGAACCATGATTGGCTGCCTCCTGCACGCCCCTCCTCAGGATG
Organism: Ia io; assembly: GCA_025583905.1. Classification (NCBI taxonomy): domain Eukaryota; kingdom Metazoa; phylum Chordata; class Mammalia; order Chiroptera; family Vespertilionidae; genus Ia; species Ia io. Next base: position 111,496,071 of record JAJQQW010000007.1, on the reverse strand, counting down.
GAGCCCACAGCCCGGGCACGTGCCCTGACCAGGAATTGAACCAGTGACCCCTTGGTGCCTGGGTCGGCGCTCAGCCACGGAGCCACGTGGCCAGGCAGCCACGCAGCCAGGCAGCCACGGAGTCGCGGGGCCAGGTAGCCACAGAGCCACATTGGCCAGGCAGCCACGGAGCCACGCCAGCCAGGCAGCCACGGAGCCATGCAGCCGGGCAGCCACGGAGCCACGTGGCCAGGCAGCCATGGAGCCACGTTGACCAGACAGCCACGGAGCCACGTTCACCAGGCAGCCACGGAGCCATGCAGCCGGGCAGCCACGGAGCCACGTGGCCTGGCAGCACACGGCTCTTTGCTGTTCAGTGAAGATGACCAGAACGGGGCCTATTGAACCAGGAACGAAGCTTCCTCTTTCTCCATCAACTGACATCCCATCCGATCTACAGGGTTTTTTTTGGGCACATACTGGTGGAAACGTGAAATAACGGAGCAGTTAAAATTCATGATCTACACTTTTGTGCCATTATTATTGCATTAGCATGAAATTAGACTTCTCGTTAGTCATAATTATGCTCATAATTATTCAATCTATCACCACGGGCCTCCCGGACGCGTTATTGGAGGTTTTATGAGCATTAATAAATTGTTTTTCTTCGTCTGCATTTTATGAATTCTCCTCCTGTGTGATGTGATCTACGAGCCATAAAATGACAGCAAATCCTGGGCTTGGGGGCTCTGCGGCCTCGGGGGACCTCTGTGCCTGGCCAGCGAGTGGCCCGCCTGCCGGCGTCCAGGGGAGCAGCCCCGAGCGCCCCGTGTCCCCGGTGCCCGGCCGCTCCCATCGTCCTCCACAGCACGGACCCTGGAGCCACGTTCTGCAGCTTGAAAGTTTGTGAGGCGTTGAGGGGCCCGAAGGCCAGGCCGGGGCCTCCTGTCTCCAACTACCGTCCCCAGGCGCCCGCTGTCCGGTGTCTCTGTCCAGTCTGGCTGGACCGTGTGTGGCTCCCTTTAACTTTCTTCCTAGGCCCCTGGTCATGGGCCTTCACTGACCTCAGCCCCCCCCGCCCCGCCCCCGCCATCTCCTATGGTGCCTTCCTGCCTCGCAATTCAAGGGCCGCTATCCCAGAGCTCCTGAGAGTTTGATACTCATAGGTGAGCGCTGTGGACGAATATCATATCCCCCCAGTTCACACGCTAAGGCCTAATCCTGTGCTGGAGCTGGGCCTGTGGGGCAGGGGTCAGGGTGCAGGAGGCCATGAGGGTGGGGCCCCGACCGAGCGGATTAGCATCCTCATAAGGAGGGATCTCTCTGTGGGGGCCAGGAGAGGCACAAGGACGCCCCGTGAGAAGGAACAACAGAGAGCAGGTTCTCCTCAGACACGACCTCGGCGAGCCCAGCCACGTGGCTCCGTGGCTGAGCGTCAACCTGTGACCCAGGAGGTCAGGGTTCCATTCCCGGTCAGGGCACAGGCCCGGGATGCGGGCTCCATCCCCAGTGTGGGGCGTGCAGGAGGCAGCCGGTCATGATTCTCTCTCATCATTGATGTTCTTTTCTCTCTCTCTCCCCCGCCTTCCTCCCCAAAATCAACTTAAAAAAAAAAAAGAAATGACCCGCTGACACCTGGACTTCGGGCCTCCAGCCCCAGCACCGCGAGGAGGGGCCGTGCTGCAGGAGGCGTCCGTGCCGTGTCGTTGGAACCAGCCCAGGCGGCTGGCGGGCAAGGCCATCGGCACAGACGTGCGGGAGGGGGCCCAGGCCCAGAGCAGGGCAGGACCGGCCGGGGGGTGGGGGCCGCGTCCTGCGGTGTCTCAGGTCCCACGGCCCTGCGGGGACGGAGGGAGGACCTGCAGCCCAGCCCAGGGCCCCGGAGAAGGAGGGAGGCCGGGAGGGAGGGTGGGAGGCCGGGAAGGAGGGAGGCCGGGAGGGCTGGCTCTCGTCTCCGCCACCCTCCCCGACCCCAGGCGCCTGGCCAGGACCTGGCGGCCACACTGCATGGCAGGGTCACGCGGACCGCCGGTTGGGGCGGGTCAGCAGGTCACAGGAGGAAGACGTTGGCCGAGAACGCGCCTCTTCACAGCGAGGGACACCGCGCCTGTGTTTACTGGAATCGGTGTTTCCCACCCACAGCCGCTCCCCTGGGAGCCAGTGTCGGCTCAGCGGGGTCTCTCCCTGGGAAGCCGGTGCCGCACGGCCTGGGTTCCCCTAGAGCCCGGTCTCGGAGACTCAAGACGCCCGGCGTCCGTCCAGCCCTGGGCCTGGGGCCCTGCCACTCGCCAGGCCGCGGAGCCGCCTCTGCTCCACTCTTTCCCTGCATGCTCCCCCCCGCCCCCATCCTGGGCTTTCCCGCAGCCGGCACCGGGGCCCAGGGCTGTGCCCATTGAGGTCCTTCCTGGGGCTGTGTCCTCCCGCGCAGTTGACGTCCCACAGCCGGGACCGAGACGTGAGCAGCTGCCCCGCCGTGGAGGCTGGAGGCTGGAGGCTGGAGGCTGGGGCGATGCCTGGGACTGAACGGACGTGGACAGGCTGCCAGGCGCTCATGGGGCCGCCCGAGCCTGGATACAGAGCTGTTCCCTCATTTCCAAAGCGAGGGCCCCTGCCTGCATCGACATGAGGGGAGGCAGCCCGGCTGCGCGGGAGACGGCCGTGTCCATCTGTGATTGACTCAGTGCCTGGGTTACAGCTGTCCCCACGCTGCGCGGCTTTAAATGCTCCCCAAATGGAAAAAGCATTTACACGTCGACGTGTGATTGCAGCGAGGGCACGGCGGCTCAGCAGCTCTCCACGCCGCCCGGGGTCCGATGGCAGATCTGGGTGAGCAATTTGAGCGCTAACAGCGGCCGCGCTTGGCCTTATCTCTTATCTCCGCGTCTTTCATAAAGAATTTAAAGGGCCAGGCGCGCGCCCTGCGCCGTGGAGCGATGGGGCGTCCATTCCTTCTCACGTGATTGTCCCTCAGTGTGGGCTGCGCGGGCAGATCACTTTAAGTCACAGCCGGAAAGGCAGCGTGACACCGAGCTCAGAGAGCGCCGCGGGGAAGCGATGGCCTGGCCGGAGCTGCCCTTGTGGGGCGCGCGGAGGGGCCTGCACGGATCCGTGTGGCACAGAGAACCTGCCCATTGTTGTCTCCGTAAAGAACAGGCTAATTTGGGGCCAGCGTGCTCGGCGTTCCAGTCTGGACCTGGATCAGCTGTCGGCGAGGCCCCTGTTTTCACCCACCTCCGCCCGCGGCCGACAGCCGGTCCTGTGCTCGGGGACACGGGCTCCAGGGCACCTCCACTCACAGCGGCTCCTGCTGAGTCACGTGGGTCTCCCAACGCGGCTGGAGATCACAACTTCCCCCAAAGAGGGTTCCCGGGCGGCCCAAGCAAGTCCTCCGGGCGTTCACCCAACGCACACAGGCACACACCCCACACACGTACCCACAGACCCACCCACATGTACACACATACCACATACATATACATACTCCACGCACGTACACACCACACACATGTGCACACCCACACACATGTATACACGCACCACACACATATACATGCACACCCACACATACCTCACACACATGTACACACCCCACACATGAACACACCCCACACATATACACCCACATGTACACACCCCCACATGTACACACACCCACACACACGTACACACAAACCACCACATACACATCACACACAACACAAAGACACATACATGCACATACACACATATACTCACACACATCTATACACACACCACACACATGCACACACACACACGCACACACCACACACACCATACCCATACCCACATACAGATACACACATACGCACACACATACCATGCACACACTCACATACACATACATACATGTACACACCTACACATGCACACAAGCCTACGCACACACATGTACACACACACACACACAGACACCCCACACACACGCTATCGGCTGGAAGAGGAGAGACGGGGGCACCAGCACCCCGCCCTCCAGGCTGCGTCGTCCGAGTAGAGAAGCCACAGGAGGGCCTCCCGCCCGTGTGGCTCGGTCCCACCACCTGCTTGGGGAGGGCCGCCCTGGAGGGAGGAGCGGACGCTGGCTCCCAGGCCAGCCCTGCCCTTCCCGCTAGCACCACACAGAGCCACAGACTCGGGGCGTTAGGACGGGCGGGGCTGGAAGTCGGGGGACCTGGGTGAGCCAGGCCTGCCAGGGACCCTGGAGAGTCGCCAAGCTGAGCCGGGGGCCGGCGGCCCTCTGTCCACCACAGTGCACGCCCCCTCCCTGACCCTCCATCAGGCAACAGCCCTCAGCATGCAGCTGAGACCTCACGCCCCGAGGAGGGATGTGCCAGGCGCGTCGTAGACACGAGGACGCTGCGTTTGGATAACAACGGAGCTGCTCCTGTCGGGGTTCTTCCGGATAAACCATCACGCAAACCAGGTGTGCGCGTTGAGGATTCGGCCGCGAATCCAGAAGCCTCGCCAGGACCTCCGTGCGGCCGCGCGGCCTGTGCTCCAGGAGAGAAGACGGTGGGTGCCCGGAGCATCCATGCCTCCCCCACCTCCCGGCTGCCCAGGAGACAGGGTGGTCTCTGAGGGACACACAGAGAGAGGGGGGCCCTGGGGTGCTCGGGTCTCAGACACTCACCCCCCCGCAGGGTGGTCTCTGCCCTGCACGGGGCGCGCCGTCCGGAGGGTGTGGGACCGCAGTCAGCTCTGCCTGGCCTTGACTGAGCGACCCTCAAACCCAGGTGCCCTGGGTGCCGGGCGGAGGCCGGGCGTCAGCCTGCCTCTTGGTTCAGTGTCCGCAGCACCAGGGGAGGGAGGCGACGGGTAGCGGGAGCAAGGCCGGGCACGCGAGGAGTGGGAGGGATGGCGGGAATGAATGTGTCCCCGCTGAGAACGCGGCGTCCGGGCAGGCACCTGCTTTTGTTTATAAAACGTAACCGCGGGTGCTCACTGTATCTAACCATCACAGCGCGCTGGTGAGTGCTTTCCGGGAACTGAAATTCGGCGAGCCGTTTTCGGATTCGAGGCCATGGATACACGTGCCCCTCTGCCGTCGCACCTGGCGGGCCATGGGACGGCAGCGCGGACGCCTCTCGGGGGACGGAGTGCTCCCCGTGGGGAAACCGAGGCAGGGGAGCCTGTTTTACTGCTGCTCCGTCCTCCCACACGGGAGGCGGGGCTGCCAGGGGGACCAGTTAGCCCGCAGCCGGGGCAATAAACGGGTTTTAACATTTATTTTTATTTATTTTATTTTTACTTATTTATTTTTGAAATACCACTGTGTCCCCCTCCCTCCCTCCCTCCTTCATTTTTCTGTTAATCCTCACCGGAGGATATTTTCCCATTGATTTTGAGAGAGAGTGGAAGGGAGGCAGGGAGAGAGAGGGAGGGAGAGAGAGAAACATCCATGAGAGACACATGGATTGGCTGCCTCCTGCATGCGCCCGACAGGGGCCGGGATCAAACCTGCAACCGACGTAGGTGCCCTTGAGCAGAATCAAACCTGACCCTTCAGGCCCGGGCGGTGCTCTGACCACTGCACCGCACTGGCCAGGGCTGGCCGGGGATTGTTAGAGGACGTGGGGCCAGGACTCAGCCCCGGGTGCCCAGAGCCTCCACTGGGAGCCGGCAGACCCTCTGCTCCGCTCCCAGGAGCTGTCCGCCCGCGGGTGCTGAAGTGCTGGGCTGGCCTGGCCCCTCCCCCGCCGCCTCCTGGGGTCCTGCCTGGGCACCCGGAGGCGGATGTTGCTCCTTTGCTCCCTGTCCCCACTCTCCTCGGACACTTCCACGCCCACCACGGGCGGTGTGGTCAGAGGCTCCGCCCGGAGGAGGCCTGAGTGGCAGCTGGACGCACTGGTGCTGAGGGAGGCGGCCACGTCTCGTCCCTCGCTCCCGCCTTGTTCTGGCTGCAGCCCCACCCGCCATTCCCTTCTGGGAAAACGGGTGGGAAAGACATCAGATTAGGGCCCTGGCCAGTTTGCTCAGTGGATAGAGTGCCGGCCTGTGGAGGGAAGGGTCCTGGGTTCGATTCCCGGTCAGGGCACAGGCCCGGGTTGTGGGCTCGGTCCCCAGTGGGGGGCGTGCAGGAGGCAGCCGATCAATGACTCTCTCATCGTGGATGTTTCTCTCCCTCCCTTCCTCTCTGACATCAATAAAAACACATTAAAAAGAAAAAAGTGGGGGCAGTGCCAGTTGGGCAGAGCCCGAGAGTCACGCCACAGCTGCGTGCCAGACTGTTGTGGGGCCGGGACGCTGGGGACGCAGCCGAAGCCCCGCTGGTGGGACCACCTCCTGGGGGGGAGGGGGAGGGGTCTCACGTCGTGAGGTGAGGAAGGTGCAGAGGAGGCAGGCGGGGCTGGCAGAGCCGGGACACGCGGGGTGAGGGGTGCGAGCCTGGGGCCCCTCACCAGCCCCGGGACAGGATAGGGTCCGGGAAGGTGAGTGCCTGCCGGGCTCAGCGGGTGTCTCCTCGTTTCTGTAGGCCTCACCATCTCCCTCGGGGACCGTGTCGCTGACGAGGAGGCCGAGTCAGAGCACGCATGTCCCTGTCACGGAACCGCGGTCTCAGGCAGGAAGCCGCCCGGCTGGGCCAAACGTCAGGCTCCAGGGCTCACGCTCCGTCCACAGGAAAACCTCACAGAGGAACAAGAGGCGGGAACAGCTCCCGATGGTGCCACGAAGAGCTCACAGCACAAGGGGGCGCTGCCACCTGGCAGCCGGGAGGTGAGGCCACAGCAAGACTCGGAAGGCGGAGAGAAGGGCACAGGTGGCCAAGGCAGACACACCTGAGCGAGGGATGCTGGGTGGGTAACGAGTAGGGGAGGGAAGGGAGGGAGGGGGAATGGAAGGAGGGAGGAGGGAGGGATGGAGGGAGGGAGGGAGGGAGGGAGGGAGGGATGAAGGGTGGAAGGAAGGAAGGGAGGGAGGGAGCGAGGGAGGGTGGATGGAGGGAGGGAGGGAGGGAGGGAGGATGGAGGGAGGGAGAGCGGGTGGAGGGAGGGGTAGGTAGAGGATGGTGAATGGATGAGAAAAGAAAACACGAATCTATGAAAACCTATGAAACGGGTGAGGAGCCCTGCTCAGGTGTCGGCTCTGTGTCTGCCTGCGGCCCCCACACCTGCCCTGCTGTGCGGAGCCTTCAGCACCCGGGACAGTTCCCGGCTCAGGGGCCCACGATGACCGAGGGAGAGAAACAGCCACAGCTCACAGCCCGCCCTCCTCCCAACATCTCTGCCCCGACCTGGAGTGGATTTGGATTTTACAACAACCGAGAGGCACACAACGCCCGTCGGCACAGCCAGACACGTCCTCGCACGAACCCCCCTTTCCGTCCTTCCTTCACCCCCACGAGCCATTTCCTTCACAGAGCCCCCACACACGCAGTAAACGCCTCACGGCGGCCTGTGGGGCGCATGTTCTTTCTCATTGTGGTTTTGGGAACGTTAAGCGGAGTTTTAAATGAACTTTGCATCGACAGCCTCTGCCTTGGATTGAGCTGCGGTAACCACGGGACTCCCAGGGGTGCCCGCGGCCCGACCCCTCTCAGCGAGCGGGAAGTGAGGAAATTTCCAGGTTCGGAGACCGGGACTGGGCGGCAGGAGGGGCGGGTAACGGTGAAGCTACAGGGACCCAGGGCCCTCGCAGGGTCAGGGCTGGGGCTCCCCATCTCGGGGTACACCCTCCTCCCACTCACAGTTCCAGGTCTGGGACAGGCCTGTGGGTGGCAGGACGCCCACAGAAGACTGGGGGGCAGCGAGCTCACACCCAAGGTCATGACCTTTGGAATGCAGACCCCCCACAGAGCCCAGCGCTGGGCGCGTCTGTCTGTCCCGGGTGGGCATGCTCATTCGGCAACAAGCCCGGGGAAGCCGAGGGGGACCACACACGTCAGCAAGCACGCTCCCCGCCTTCCTGAGTGGGCGACTCAGACAGGGCCGGGCGCCTCCGGCCCCGCGTTCCTGGGCCCCGGGTTTGCTCAGCGCCGCCCGGAGCCCCGGCCGCAACCTACGGAGACTCAAGTCTGCCAGGCAGCCTGGCCGGTGGGGAGCTGACGGACGATCCCGTGACCAGGCAACTGCTGATTTTCACACCAACACGCACACGCCACACGCGGTAAAAGCACGGGTGACCATGTGGCTCCCGCGTCGCCCTGCGCCGGCCAAACCCAGGGAGCTGTTCACAAAGGACTCGGGACCTTGACCTGAGCAAGACCCAGGAACGCTCAGGAGGAGAGGTGCCGGGGCGGGCACAGCGGGTCCCTCTCGGGCCAGAATCCAGCTGCTGCCCGGGGTCCAGGGGCGGAGCCTGTGGAGCGGGGCTGCCGGGGGCCTGAGGGCACCAGACCTCGCCGCACCCCAGGTGTGGCCTCGGGCCGTGGCTTTGTGGGGTCGTGGCCGTCTGTCTGTTCAGCGTCTTCTCGCCCCGTCTGTCCTCTCGCTTCCCTGGGAAGCAGCGACCCCTAACCTGGGCCGTGGCCTCCAGGCGGGAGCGGGCACTCCCCGGACGCGCTGTGCTGACCTGGGGGAGCCATTCCCCGACCCCCGGCGGCCCGGCCGACAACTCTGCTGGGGGAGGCGTGGATTCTGCCCGAGGTGCCTCGGTGGGAGGTGCCTTGTCTGGGAGCGAGGCGCGTCGAGGGCAGCCTGTCACCCCCCGGCCGGCCGCTCTGCTCCGCGGTCGCACGGGGTCAGGGCCACATGTGTGACCTCACTCAGCCTTGATCACCTCTTTAAAGACCCGTCTGCAGATACCGTCACATTGGAGAAACCGGGGTGAGGCCGGCAGCCTTCGAACTTGGGGGACACAGCTCAGCCCCTTGCCCTGGGCCACAGGCTGCCCCTCCCACCTTGCCATTGTTGGGGTGACTCCAGCCGCCACGCGGTGAGCCCCGTCCCCTGCTGCCTCTGTCCTTGACCTCCTGTCCTCTCGGCCTCAGCCCCGACTCCAAGGACAGGCCAGGCCCCAGCGCAGGGATGGCGTCATCTCCGTGCCTTCGGGCTGTGCGGGGGTCCAGCCTCCGCCCGCCACCCCGCCGGCTCTGTGCGGGGGACCGACTGGTGTCCCCGTGTCCGCGTGTTGGAGCCCCACCCTGATGTGACTGCGCGTGGACACGCGGCCTGGAGGAGGCCCTTGTCTGAGAACACGTCGGAGGAAAGGCCCGGAGAGTGCTGGGTCTGTGACGTGTCGGCGGCAGGACCCCACGTGTCCACACGCCTCAGACGGCACTGACCTCATAGCGCGTGCAGACGGGACACATGGCCCGGCCTGGGCAGGAGCTTGGGGGTGGCCCCTGACGCCCCACGGCCCCTCCAGGCTCCTGCAATGTGTCCTTGTCGCCAGAAAGGCAACTATAGTTAGTGACCTCAGTGACCTCAGACCCCGCGGGCTGCAGCCGGTGATGGAAGGCGCTTGGGAAGTGCCGCCCGCCTCAGCCAGACTCACCGCAGCCAATGGCTCACAATTAGGATGATAATGCGTGGGCGTGGCCGGGGCCTCCGGGTTGCCAGCCCGGCCTTCATGGAGTTCCGTGGAGACTGAGTCCCAACCGGGGCGGTGGCCGGGCCAAGGTCACTGGGCCAAGGTCACCCAGCAGCCACCGCGGGGAGCTCATGGCCTCCACCCGCAGGGAGTCTGGGAGCCGGGGCTGCTGCTCGTGTTTGGAGATGGACTCAGGGCGCGAGCGCTTGCAGCCGCATCAGCCCCTCAGCCCGGCTGCCCGACAAGCCATTGCTGAGCGACCCCTGCGGGCGGAGGTGGAGTCCCCAAGAGCATAGGGGCACCCCAGTTCTGCAAACAGGGGAAAGCTGGGGCCTGGGCACGGGAAGGGCTTTGGGGCTGGAGCATCCACAGCCCCTGGGACACTGTCCTGCGAGTGCTGGGCCCTCTCGCCCGGAAGCATGTGACCTTGGCCAGAGTCGCTGGCACCTGGGTAAGAGGGGAGATGAGTTCACTGAGAGCCGTCAGACATCCTGCATCCTGGGGGGCGGGGCGGGGGGCGCTGTGCCCACGTGGTCGGGAGGGGCAGCCCTGCTCAGCTGGGAGCTGGCGGCCAGGCCCCGGCCGTCCCTGGAGCCCCTCTGACCCGCCCCCGGGCTCCTGGGGACGGACGTGTTAACAAGGCAAAGTGGCCACAGCTGCCTGGCGCCCGAGGGCTGGGAGGGGAGGCCGCGGGCGGAGATGGCGCGGGCACGGTGCCAAGCCAGATGGCCGCTCTGCCGGACTCTGCCTCTCGCCCGGCTGGGTGGTGCACAGGACACCCTGACCTCTGGCTAACGAGCGGGTGCTGCTATTTATAACGTTGCCTGATGGCGGAGCGCGTGTGGGGACGCGCGGGCCAAACAGGCAGCTCCCGCTCTCCCTGCGGTGCCTGAGGCTCGGCCGCCACCTGCAGCGGCGGGCTGGGTCGGGAATCGGATGGACAGTCCTGCCGCCCGGCCTGAGGCGGGGTTCATTCATCCTATCATCCATCTATCTATCATCTATCACCTATCTATCTATCATCTATCTATCTATCTATCTATCTATCTATCTATCTATCTATCTATCTATATCTATCTATCATCTATCATCTATCATCCATCTATCTATCATCTATCATCTATCTATCTATCTATCTATCTATCTATCTATCTATCTATCTATCATCTATCATCTATCTATCATCTATCTATCTATCTATCTATCATCTATCTATCTATCTATCTATCTATCTATCTATCTATCATCTATCTATCTACCTATCTACCTATCTATCTACCTATTTTTGTATTTTGTTAATCCTCACCCCAGGATATTTTTCCATGGACTTTTAGAGAGAACGGAAGGGAGGGGGAGAGACAGAGGAACATCCATGTGAGAGAGACACATCGATTGGTTGCTTCCTGCAGGAGCCCTGACCCAGGCCCAGACCAGGGAGGAGCCTGCAACTGAGGTACAGGGCCTTGGCCAGAATCGAACCTGGGACCCTTCAGTCTCAGGCCACTGAGCCACACCGTTCAGGGCTAAAACATTAAAAAAATTTTATTGTCGCCTCATTCAGTGCATTTTATTTGAAATGTTCTGAGCCACCACTGTCCCTCCTTTTCATTCACACGGGGCCAGGTTTGGCCAGTGCGCCCCTGCAGGCCAGCGCCCGAGTCCTGGATTCCTCAGGCTCCACCCCAGCCCATCGCCGGCTGCTCCCCAGGACGGGTAAACGCGGCGCGGGGGGTGCCCTGGCCCCTGGGTGGCCTCTGGGCCCCGTGGACAGAGCGAAGGGGTTTTTTAAACACAAGCCGTGAGGGTGCCTCGATCTAGATCTGGCCTCAGCACGTGCCTCCATTCTCCCTCCGAGTGAGAACCTCAGCCATGGACTCACCGGCTCTGTTTTGCAGACACACAAAATGGTAGAGGAATCGTGAGCAAATCCCCCTTCAACCCGATTTAAAATCAACCCCGAGGTCCGAGGTCTGAGGTCCAGGAGGCAGCCTGGGTGCGTGCCTGACTCTGCGTCCCCCCGGGTCCCAGGCCCCGCGCTGCCCGGATGATCCGGGAGGACGCCCGCAGCCGCCCCGCGTGGGCCGCTCGTTGCTTCTGGGCGGCTGTGGGCCGTGGCCTTTCATGCTGAGTCCTCTGACCACACCGTTTAGACAGCGGGACTCGGCAGCCTCTGATTTCCGATAAACGCTGTGGGGCTGACATTCTGAATTCCACGAAAGGCCCCTAATTATCTCCGTCTCTTACATCTGTGCCAGGCAGCCACCGCGGGGCACACGCTGCCCTTCAGCGCCCGGGACCGCCTCCCACTCAGGCACCACCCCCCCAGGCCCCCGCCAAGCCCCCGCCAGGCGCTGCCCCATCCCCTCGGGAACGTATCCCGCCCCCGGCCCCCCGCCCCCCGCCCCACTGTCACCTTGGTCCTTCCTGTTTCCATGGTTCCGAGGACTCCTTCCTCCACGCCGGCGGCATCTGTGCCCGGAACCAGGCCGGGAGCCGCCAGGAAACATGCATTTGCGGTTGGGTTTCTAGTCGGCAGAACCGTGGGAACCCGCGTCAGAGGCGTTTCTGTCTGAACCAGGACAGCCTTTGCGACCCTCCCACCCCCAGGATCAGGCCTGACCTTTGACCCCCGCTGCCCTGCAGAAAACATCTTGGATTTGGGATTTTATATATATATATATTGATTGATTGATTTTAGAGAGAGGAAGGGAGAGGGAGAGAGAGAAACATCCATGGTGAGAGAGAACCATGGATCGGCTGCCCCCTGCACGCCCCCTACTGGGACGGAGTCCACAACCCTGGCGTGTGTCCTGACCAGGAATCGAACCGTGACCTCCTGGTTCCTAGGTCGATGCTCAGCCCCTGAGGCACGCGGCTGGGCCGGGGCTGTTTTTTAAGCAGCGATTTGCCACCAGGCGGAATGCTGGGCAGACGTGAGATGAAGGCGTAGCCGCTCCTGAGGGTGCGGCCGGTCTCCGCTGAGGCTCCGGTCACAGAGACCAACCACAATGCGGCCCGGAGGCCGTGTGGCCAGTGAGAGCCACAGGGCGGGCTCCTGGTGCCCACCTGGCCCTGCCTGCCGCACCGGGCGGCTCCCAGAGGGCAGAGCTGGTGGCGGGGAGAGAGTGCAGCTCCCTCATCCTCGGCCTGGGACTGTCGCCCGGGCTGGCTGTGGGTCTGAGAGGGCCCTGCAGGCACAGGAAGCCGTGGGAGCCGGGCCAGTGCTGCCCCGCAGGGACACTGTGAGGGTAAGAGGCCCCCCCCCTGGTTGATACCATCTCCCCGAGTCGGCGATGGGTGTTTGGAGGGGCTCCCCCCACCCCCATCCTGCACGTGGGCCTCTCAGAGGATGGACACCGCCCGTGCCCACAGGAGCCCAGCCGGGCAGGTGGGGGCTCTGCCAGAGGCTTCCTGTGGGCACATCCCTGCCCCTCTGAGCCCCCAAGGCCCAGGAACCCGACGTTCGATGAGCGATGGAGCCGCCGAGCCTCACACGCCAGCGGGACAGCACAGAGTGCCTCGGGGCCACGCTGGTGTGGCTCAGTGGATAGGGTGTCTGCCTGCGGACTGAAGGGTCTTGGGTTCAATTCCTGGGCACGTGCCCGGGTTGTGGGCTCCATCCCCAGTGGGGGGCGTGTAGGAGGCAGCCGATCCATGATTCTCTCATCATTGATGTTTCTCTCTCTCTCCCCCTCTCCCTCCCTCTCTGAAATCAATAAAAATATATTAAAAACAACAACAAACAGGGCGTGCCCTCGGCGTCCCGGTCTGTCTCCTGCTCCAATGGAGTTTGGACGGAACAGGCCCAGGAACGCCCTCCTCCCAGCCTGGCCCCCCTCCTGCCTCTCATCCAGGCTCTACCTCAGGACCTCCTCTGGACCCGCCGACACGCCGTGCTTTTCTACCTTAACTCCCGATTGCCGGGGGACCAGGCGCTCCCAGGCCCCTCAGAATTGTTCCTCCAGGTGGAGGCTGTGGACACGGCCTGGCCCCTCCCTCGGCCCCCCCCCCCCCCTCTCTCTGGGCTTGTTTCCCCGGAACGCAGGGCTCCCCAGGGCCTGGGCCACGTCTTCTGCGAGTCGGCGGAGAAGCAGCGAGGACACTGAGCGGCTCTAAAGTCGCACCCCCAGCGCGGTGGCCGCTTTCCCTCCAGGACGCGCAGGAGCCCCCCGAGGTGAGTGGGGGAACTCAGGGCCGTGGAGGCTGCCCTGGCAGTGGGGAGGAGCCGGAGCAGGCCCTGGTCCTCCTGTGCAGGCCCTCAGCCCTGTGGCTTCCCGCAGAGCCACTTCCGGGGCGAGGGGGTGAGCTCATCAGGAAGAGGGGCTGCGGCCCCAGGCTGGGCCGGGCCAGGAGCTCTTGGAACGGCTCCCCCTCCAGCAGGACCGGAGCCTGCGGAGCCCCAGGCCTTCGAGGGGCCCTCTGCACCCCCTGGTGTCTGGCTTTTGCCTGGGCCTCTCCCCGAAACCACTAGCCATTCTCTTAACCACCCTGGAGCCCTCTCCCATGCATTGGGCCAAAGGAAACAATAAAGCTTTTTGCAGCAAAAGAAATAAAAATGAAAATAACAGGTCCCAGCGGCCCGGAGAGGGGCTCTGGAGCGGCCAGGCCCGTCCATGAGGCGGCGGGAGAGCCCAGAGACCGAGCGGCGGCGTCAGAGCGAGGTCAGCGGGGTCCCCTCCGTCTCCTGGCGAGGAGCGGGGCGAGGCCCGAGGCGGCGGCGATGGGGCAGCAGGGAGCCGAGCGGAGTTAATAGGCCACGGCGGCCCCTCGACTCGGCGGAGTTAATGGATGAAACACGCAGACTGTGGGCATTAACCAAACTCGTAAAATCCCAGCCGAGAGACCCACGAGCCTCCGGAGCGCCCGGGACGAGCAGCAGATGAAAGCCTGAATGCCGAGAGCCACCGGAGACGACCTGAGCGCCGGCCACAGCCCCTGCAGCGCAGACATCACCGCGCCTCCCCCCACATCCTGGTTCCTAACAGAGCCCACTGGGCGGCGTTTCCCCACCGAGCCGAGCATCTCGCCCCTTCGGAGATGTAAGTCTGGCGCTTTAATAATTTACCAAAGAGCTGACGATGGACACGTCCTTTCACAGCGTGACCTGCACGGCTCCTGCGGGGGCCTTGGCGGGCAGACCGTGGGGGGCCGTGTCCTTGTTAATCCTCCGGCTGGTGGCCACCCCAAGCCCCCAACCCTGCCCAGTGTCTCAGCAGAACACGCAGACGCTCCCGGGGCAGAGCTGGGTGCCCACTTGTGCCTCTTCCTCCCGTGGCTCCTGGAGGCCCTGGAGCTACACGGGAGGGGGGGGCACCGAGCTCCCCTCCGCCCCAGCCATCACCGTCACCGTCACCATCGCCATCACTCCCCTCTCCTTCCGGAAGCTTCCAGGCGTCTGATCAGCCCTCCGCCCACCTGCCCGGCTGGCGGGGGAGCTCTGGACGCTTGTTGAGGGACCCCGTCCACCTGGTCCCTCTGCTCATGGAGTCAAAGCAGGAGGGAACCCTAGGATGTGGGGCCCTTGTTTGTCACAGACCAGGCTGCTGGGCCCCGAGGGGCGGGGCCTGGGGCCCCTGCTCGCCCGAGACACTGAAACCATGGCGCCGTCTTTTTAAGAAATATATACACACTAGAGGCCCGGTGCACAAAGAGATTCCTGCAATAGGCCTTCCTTCCCTTGGCTTCCAGCCCCGGTTTCCTCTGGCACCCGGGACCCAGGCCTTTGCTCCGGCCGGAGTCTGCAGTCTTGTCTTCGCTGCGGCACTCCCGCTCCTGTAGATCCCTTCGCCCCGCCCCCTGCCCTCCCTCTCATAGCAGGCGTCCTGCCCCACCTGGAGCAGCTGGGCGGCTGCCATCTTTCGCCTTCTAATTTGCATACTCACTCTGATTGGCTGTGGGTGTATCGGAGGTACCGTCAATTTACATGTTTGTCTATTATTAGGTAAGATTTGTATTGATATCAGAGGGGAAGGGAGAGAGGGATAGAAACATCAATGATGAGAGAGAATGATGGACCGGCTGCCTCCCACACGCCCCACACTGGGGATGGAGCCTGAATCCAGGCATGTGCCCTGACTGGGAATTGAACTGTGACCTCCTGGTTCATAGGTCGCCGTGCAACCATGGAGCCACACCGTCCAGCTGTCTTCACAGGGAGCCTGGGCTCCTGGCCCCTGGCCCCTCCTCACATCAGAGGCAGGACCCGGCCCTGGGGCAACGTCTGAGTTCAAGTCTAGCCGGGCGTGCTGCTGACCACCCATCGGCAGCTTCCTACGGGGCCCTTTGCTGGCACAACAGGAGGGCAACCGAGGGGGCAGCCCGGGCCTCCTGGTCCCTCCAATGCGGCCCCGGGCACAGCGGCCCAAGGACAAGCCAGGACTGTCCGCAGCTCCGACAAGAAACTCGGGAGCCATGCCCACAGCCACGAGGGGACTGAGGGACGGCTCCCTCTCCCAGGTGCCCGTCCCCACCTCCTCTTGGCCGGACAACAGCCATGGGAACAGCGTGGGCTCTGGTGGCGTCCCCGCCCGTGCCTGCTCCTCCGGGCGTGCCTGCTGCTCGGGGCATGCCTGCTCCGGAAGTGGTGGCGTGTACACACGTGTCTCCAATGCGCAGCCGGGAGGCAGAGCTGGCAATTACTGTAACTGCTGTAGCATGTTATCCTATTACCACGAGCACAAAAGTTTCCGAGCTTCTGCTTCCAAAATGTCATGTCGGACAAGACCTGGATTCACTCCCGAAATTTCTAATCTGCAGAGCAGAGCCGCCGGCGGCGAACGGGCTGGGCACGCAGGCGCCTGTTGTTGGCCGCAGCGGGCGCTGCCTTCTCCGGGCGCAGCTGCGAGCGTGTCCAGCTGGAGCGCATTTCCGGGGCCTGGGCGCGGGCTGCAGGGACCTGGTTTAGGAAGTTCAGCGCCGACAGCGTGGGGCGCGAGGGGGCGGCCAGGCCCTCTGCTGCAGCTCAGACCTGAGGCATGGCGTCTGCTCCTGAGACAGCGCGGGTGCCACCATCAGGGAAACAGGCCTCGTCCAGCCGCCTGCCGGGCGCCTCCTCACCTCTGCCATCCTTTCAGCAAAGCCACGGGCGATGCCCGGAGGGCACTGGGCTGCCCCTCGCCAGGAAAGCGCATAGCACACCCATGGGGACGCCCGTGCCCGCTGGGTTTCTCCACCTGGTGTGCTTGCAGAGTTGCCATGATCTCCTATGGAATTTTAAATCCTGCGCGTTTCCGCTAAAATTGGAGCATTGGGGACGCGATCGAGCTCCTGGGGCCCTTTCTGCCCCGCCAGCTTCCAAGCCAGGAGAGCAGAGCCCGCTCCCTCTCTGCTGCTCCTGCAACCCTCCACCCTCGTTCTGACCGATGCTGCCACCCACAAAGACTGTGTGTGTTCCCCACCTGGGCCCAGCTGCCTTCTCCTCCCCCATGGACTCCTGCCGTGGCCTCCTAGCTGGTCCCAGCACGTCCTCTCCAGAGCCCTGGACAGTTCCGCAGAGCAGGTGCTTGGGAAGGAGGCAATGGCTTGGTCTCTCTTGGTCCCCAAACCTGTAGATGGGAGCCACTAAGATCGTGAGGCCCAGAGAGAGCCAGGGGCCTCCAGGGAATGTCCAGCCACACACACTTGGATGGCTGTTCACAGCCCCCAGCGGAAGCCTGGCACTGAGAGGAAGGAAGGGAGGGAGGGAGGAAGAAAGGAAGTAAGTAAGGAAGGAAGGGAGGAAGGAAGGAGTAGGTGGATGGATACAGATGGACGGATGGATGGATGGATGAATGGATAGATGGATAGATAAATGAATGGATGGATGGATGGATAAATGGATGGATGGATGGATGGATGGATGGATGGATAAATGGATGGATAGATGGATAATGATGGGTGGGTGGATGGATGGATAGATGGATGGATGGATGGATGGATGGATGGATGGATAAATGGATGGATAGATGGATAGATGGGTGGGTGGATGGATGGATAGATGGATGGATGGATGGATGGATGGATGGATAAATGGATGGATAGATGGATAGATGGGTGGGTGGATGGATGGATAGATGGATAGATGGATGGATAGACAAATGAATGGATGGATGGATGGATAAATGGATGGATGGATGGATGGATGGATGGATAGTTGGATAGATGGGTGGGTGGTAGGATAGATAGATGGATAGATGGATGGATAGATAAATGAATGGATGGATGGATAAATGGATGGATAAATGGATGGATAGATGGGTGGGTGGGTGGGATGGATGGATGGATGGATGGATGGATGGATGGATGGATAGATGGACAGATAAATGAATGGATGGATGGACAGATGAATGGATGGATGGATAGATGTATAAGTGGATGGATAGATAGATGGGTGGATGGATGGATGGACAGATGGATAGATGGGTAGGTGGATGGATGAATAGATGGATGGATGGACAGATGGGTGGACAAGTGGGTGGATGGATAGATGTATAAGTGGATGGATGGATAGGAATATAAGTGATGGATGGATAGATGAGTGGATGGATGGATGGATGGATGGATGGATGGATGGATGGGTGGATGGATAGATGGATGGATGGATGGGTGGATGGATGGATGGATGGATGGGTGGATGGATAGATGGATGGATGGATGGATGGATAGATGGACGGACAAGTGGGTGGATGGATAGATGTATAAGTGGATGGATGGATAGGAATATAAGTGATGGATGGATAGATGAGTGGATGGATGGATGGATGGATGGATGGATGGATGGGTGGATGGATGGATGGATGGATGGGTGGATGGATAGATGGATGGATGGATGGATGGATGGATGGTTAGATGGACAGATGGGTGGACAAGTAGGTGGATGGATAGATGTATAAGTGGATGGATGGATAAATGGATAGATGGGTGGGTGGATGGATGGATAGATGGATAGATGGGTGGATGGATGGATGAACAGATGGATGGACAAGTGGGTGGATGGATGGGTATATAAGCTAAAGGGGGGAAATGATAAAGGCCAGTCCACAGCCCACCTTCCCCACACTGACTTTTCATATCCTGGTATATGTTCCCAACCAGTTAAATTCTTTTAAATCAACCCTCTCCAACTCTCTTGATGATGCAAAGAACAACTAACAAAACCTCTCAGTAAGCAGTCTTTCCATAGTTTCTCCTGCGTCTCTTGGTTCTGGGCACAGGCTGATGTTGGGGACACCATGTCCTGGGCCCTGCACCTCGGGGGCCTGGAAAAAGCTCTGGGCCCTGGCACACCTGGGTGATGCTGGGGACTGGGACCCACGTGGTGCTGAGAAGCAGCGGCCTGTCTGGGCCTGGCGCTGTGTGGGGGGTGGGTACATGCCTGCGGACGCTGGGCCTGGGCTCCACGGAGGACACAGGCAGCCCTGGGCCTGCATCCAGCCCCCCCCCCCCCCCCGCCATCTTAGGCCCATTTATTTGAAAATTGCCAACAATACAAATGGGAGCCTGACATGGGAGCCGGCACAGGTAGCGGCTGGGCGGCTGGACGGGTGCCAGGCTGTTTCTGAGCAGCAGCTGGAGCAGAGGCTGAGGCGGGGGAGCGGGCGGCCGCCCACCAGGGGGCGGGGGAGCTGGTGCTGCCTGGCAGAGAAAATGAGTTGTTTACAGCAGTTTAGGTGGAAAATTATTCTTTAAAAAGCTCTGCCCTTGCTCACGGGGCTGAGTGGCTGCAGCGAGAGGTGGACAGTTCCCCGTGGGTGTGCCCACCACGCCCTTCCCTGGGAAGGGCAGGGGGACGGAGGTGATTAATGGTCGGCAAACACCAACTTCGCCGCGGAAGACGGGGGGGGGGGGGGGGGGCGGCGCTGCTTAGCACGAAGCGAACAGGACGGAGAAATAAATTAATGTTCTCAATTACGAAGGGGCTTGTGGGAGAGGAGACAGTTGTCAACAGACCTCCCTCTGGACGAGGACGAGGACGGGGACGAGGATGGGGACGGGGACGGGGACGGGGACGGGGACTCTGCAACGGCATCCTAAGGGCGTCCTGCGTGGAGGCAGGGGGAGGGGTTGGGGGGTCCTTCCCACGGAGCTGAGGCTGCTGAGGGCACAGGGGCACCTGCCCACCCCAGAGGACAGCGGGTCCCCCCATGACCCCTTGTGGGGCACCGTGGCCCTAAAGATTGGTGTGAAAGCACTGGGGCTTGGGCGCTGGGGACACGGTGCGGGCCACGCCGTAGCTGGGCCAGGGGCTCAGACAGGGAGGCGACCAAGCCGAGGACGATGGCGCTGACACCGCGGTGTCCGGGCTGTGCTGCGGCTCACCTCCTCCCATCGCCCAGCTCATTCCCTCGTCCCCACCGGCCTTCAGGAACTGCACTTAGCAGCCGGTTTGGGTCTACTCGCCGGCGCCTCCCCCACCCCTTCCGGGCCTCTGGCATCAGAGTGGGTTTCTTAATGACAGAAGAATTAAGTAATAGGCCGGAGCGGGCCGCGGGCAGCCGTGTGAAGCCATGTGCAAAATTGATATTTCAACAAGCCTGATAACGGATTAGGGGACGGCCGTGCCGAGTCGCCGAGTCACAGGGCAAACCTTCCGTCGCGCCTGCGGGTGCCCGGCCGCTGCTCACAGCCCACTGCAGCCCGTGCCGCACCCACCGCGTCCCGGGCACCGGATGGCCCCCGACTGCCGCAGGGGCTGGTGCAGAGCCGACCTGGAGGGCCGCCTGCTGCTGAGGGGACCGCGGGGTGTCCTCACGGCGCGGAGTCTGGAAGCGCCCCCCAGGGGGACCCTGGAAACCCCGACCCAGCACGGCCCCGCGGGCAGACCCCAAGGTCGTCGCTGCCCCCTCTCACTCTGATTTGCAGCTTGGAGCCGCCGCGGGGCCCTGGACAAGATGCTCTGTGACAATTTTATGAAGATCCATGCTGTTAGGGACTGAGTTCTCGCCTGAAATAAATGGGATAAAATACAGTCACCGCAGGCGTCTGTGCCCAGGTGTCGCTGATGGGGTGGCGAGAGCTGAGAAACCTCCGGCTTTTCCCGCAGAATAACTGAGCCCGAGGGTCCCACCCGCTGTGAGTTCCTGAGCGGAGGGTCCCGGATGCCCCTGCCCCTGCCCTCTGCCCCCGCCTCCTGCCCCAAAGCTGGGCCACCTCAGCACTCAGCTCCTCCAGCCCGGAGCCTCTGGGCCGGGGAGGGGTGTCTGAGTGAGCCCGAGACCCAGCAAACCCAGGCCCCAGGGAGGGGTCCCCCTCTGCTGGAACCCCCCTCCGCCTTCCCCTAAACGGTCCACCTACACCTTTCACAGGGGATCCTGGAATGGTGGGCCCCCAGGAGGGTCCTGCCTGTGGGCAGGGGCCCTGGAGAGGCACTGGGCGGGGAAGCAGTCAGACCTCGGGTCCTGGGGCGGGGCCCGCAGCCCGGGGGGGCGGGGCCCAGCGCCCGCAGCTGCCCCTGCTGCTCAGCTCCAGCCGCTGTCTCCCTGATGGATGAGGCCATAGCTCACCTCCTCGCCGGCCGCTCCCCACGTTGGCACCTCATTCTGCACAAATGGGATATGCACACTAATTCCCAAATTAAAACCGAGACGGGCAGCCCGGCGGCTCCTGCGGGCATGGGTGGGCGGGGTGGGCGGCCTGGTGGGCGGAGGTGGTGATGGCCGATGGCACGGCCCGAAGCCGGCCCCGCGTCCTGTGACTCATCCTCCAAGAATCCCCAGAGGCCTGATCACCCCAGCACCCCACAGCCTCTCTCCCCCATGACCTTGACTCCGGCTGGAGGGGGAGAGGGGACACGGGGCAGCAGACACGGCCGGCCTCACCTGGGCAGGTGGCATAAGGCGCGATGACCCTGAGCTACCCTGGAGGAGGGGGCGCTCCGAGCTTGGGGGGCAATGCTTGGCTCCTGCAGTTGGCGCCGTGCCCCCCGAGGTCGGGAGCTGGGTCAGACACAGGGAAGGCCAGGGAGGCACCCCTCACACCTGCCTCATCAGGTGGGAGCAGAGCGGGGGAGGGGCAGGAAGCCAGACAGCCTCCTGACCTCCCTGCTGGTCTCTTGGCCCCAGTCTGTCCCCAGACGTGTCCGCGGGTGACCGAGTTCTCGGTCACCCCGCACACCCTGGTTCCCCCAGCGCGCTGGCCTCCACCTGGGGCAGCGGGCAGCCTTGGGTGTCAGGATGCCCTCCTCGGGCTGGCAGCACGCAGTCCCTGCCACAGGCCACCTGGTCATCCTGCCCCACGCTCCAGGCGGCTCCAGGCGGTCTTCCTCTGCCTGGCCCTCCCTCCCCACCCCCGATGCACCGTCCTTGGGGGATCCGCCTCCACACACCTGGCTTTCCCGCACACCTGGCTTCTCCCCACACACCTGGTTCCCCGCACACCTGGCTTCTCCACACGCACCTGGTTTCCCCGCACACCTGCTTCCCTGCACACCTGGCTTCTCCACACGCACCTGGTTCCCCGCACACCTGGCTTCTCCACATGCACCTGGCTTCCCCGCACACCTGCTTCCCCGCACACCTGGCTTCTCCACACGCACCTGGCTTCCCCGCACACCTGGCTTCTCCACACGCACCTGGCTTTCCCGCACACTTGGTTCCCCGCACACCTGGCTTCTCCACACGCACCTGGCTTCTCCCCACGCACCTGGCTTCCCTGCACACACCTGGCTTCCCCCCGCACACCTGCTTCTCCGCACACCTGGCTTCTCCCCACACACCTGGCTTCTCCCCACACACGTGCTTCCCCACACACCTGGCTTCCCCCCACACACCTGCTTCTCCGCACACCTGGCTTCTCCCCACACACCTGGCTTCTCCCCACACACCTGGCTTCTCCCCACACACGTGCTTCCCCACACACCTGGCTTCTCCCCACACACCTGGCTTCTCCCCACACACCTGGCTTCTCCCCGCACACCTGCTTCCCCGCACACCTGGCTCCGTTCCTCTGGTCTCTGGGCCCATGTCCGTCGCAGGAGGGCTGAGGCCCCCCGAGGGGTGGAGCCTCCCGGAGCCCCCTCTTCCAGGCACTTCCGTGACTGGTTCCCCTCCCTGAGCCCGTGTGTCCAGCCTGACCTGCAGGCGCAGCGTGTAGCTCTGGACCCCGGTGGCGGACCCGCACTCCGCGCTCAGCGCTGCGCACACGGGAGTCCTGAGCTGGACGCGAACCACCGCAGGGCGTGGGGTGGGGAAACGGGACGAGTGGGCGCCATGTCTCCGAAGTAAAGGGACCTCTGGCTGGTGCTGGCTCCATCCCGGGGCACTCCCTGCCAGCAGCTGCCTGTGAAGCCCTACTGTGTGCCAGTGCCAGCCAGTGAGAACGGCAGGGGACGGCGGTCACCATGGCTGCATTCCCACCGAGGCCTTGCTGCCCAGCCAGCACCTCAGGGTGCCTGCCCGTCCCTAAGCTCTGTCCCCACCCCACCCCAGTGGGGCAGGGAGTCCCCGCCTCCCGGCCGCTCAGGACTTGCCTGGATAGGGACGGGGAGGGGGGGGGGGCATGAGGCAGCGGGGAACCACAGGTGTCCCAGATGTTCTAGAATGTCCCTTAGTGCTGAGCCGCCCACTGGTGAGGGAGCAGGGTGCTGCCTGGGCCGGGAGGGGCTGAGGGTGGGTAGACGCAGGCCAAGGCCGCCCCTCCCCCGCGTGCTGAGCCGCTGTCTGGTTCTGCAGCCCCATCCATCATCGCTGACGCCTCTGCAGCAGGAAATAGAGCCGTAAATCCCGCCTGCCGCTGGCAGCAGAGGGCTGGCCACCGGAATGCTAACCAGGCCCTCCGTCCCCACCCCCACCCGGAGGGCGGGCAGCGCACCCGGAGAGCTGGTGGGCGGCTGAGCCCCAGTGCCCTCCCCCCCGCCGGGGCCCATGCTGGCCCGGCCCAGGTGTGGCCCTGCCCTGCGGGGTGGGGGGGCGCAGCGGGCCCCTGAGCCTGGTGCCCTTGAGTCTCAGGGGGCCTGATGCGTCACCCCAGGACGGCCCGCCAGGCCGGGTGGTGGGACAGTGGGTTCCTGCGCCCCCTCGGGAGCCCTGGAGGTGCGACCTGCCTGGGCCTGAGGGAGCCTGGACGGACGGAGGGCCTGGCGGCCGAGGCCTCAGACCAGAGGGGTCCTGGCTCTGCGGGGGCCGCGGGCGGGGGCCGCGGGCGGGTGGGGGCCCCGGAGGCTGGGGGAGGTCCCGCCGCCGCCTCCCCTGGTGGCTCAGGACCCCTCTGCTACCTGCTGGGCAGCCCTCGCCAGTCACGAAGCTGCAGTTTCTCCACCGCGAAAGGGCGGGGACGGAGGCGGTGGGGGAAGGCGGGCCAAGCTGCTGGTCCGGGATGCGCTGCCCCCCCCCCCCTGGGCGTCTGGCCGCCGAAGGCCTGGGTTCCTGGCTCTGGATGAGGTTCAGGCGCGGCAGCGGGGCAGGGCCCTGGGCGGGTCCCCCAGCCCATTGGTCCTGCAGATCCATCAGGGCCCCACCTGGGCCCAGGACCCCCGCCCCCCGCCGGCCTGAGCTTCCGTGGTCCTGGGAGCAGTCCGCGTGGCCGGCCCGACTGTGGCCAGCGCTCCCGGCGGCCTCCCCGCGCCCGCGGCCACGCGTGGAACGACAGCGCAGCGAGTGGCTTGCGCTCCGTGGGGCGGCGCAGGCGCAGCAGGTGCGGCTTTCCAGGCGGAGCACGTCCCCCCTCCCCCCTCCCCCCTCTCCCCTCCCCCCCCGCTGTGTGCCAACAGGAGTGCGGGGTGTGGGGTGCGGGGTGCGAGACCCGCCTCCTCCCTCTGCTCCCGCCGCTGCGGGGAATGAGCAGCATCTGCGGGCGCCGCTGTCTGCATCCCGGTCACATGCAGTCCGAGGAGGTGCTGCCACCTGGGTGCTGCCACCTGGGTGCTGCCACCTGGGTGCCACCCCGGGACCACCCTGAGGAGCCGGGACCTGCTCCCCTTTCTCCACAGCAGGAGGCGCCCGGGATCGGGCGGAGGCAGGGCTCCGGACCCGAAGGCCGGGGAGGGTTTCTCGTGGGGCCTCCGGCGGGGCTGGTTTGAAACTCCCCCGCCCGGGTTTCGGGTTTCGGGGTGCTCAGCCAACGGCCCCATCCAGGGCCCGGCCCAGCAGGCGCCCAGGCGCACGCGGGGACTCGGAAAACACCCCCTCGCCCAGCGGCACAGGGGTTGGACTTCGACCTTGAACCAGGAGGTCAGGGTTCGATTCCTGGTCAGGCACATGCCCGGGCTGTGGGCTCCTCCCCAGCAGGAGGCAGCCCATCCATGATTCCCTCTCATCATGGATGTTTCTCTCTCTCCTCCTCTCCCTTCCTCTCTGAAGTCAATGAAAATATATTAAAAAACAAAAACAAAAACACAAAAATAAATCTCCCTTCTGGCTTCACCTGACTGGGACACACCCGAACTTTCTCTCCTCACCCCCCCAGGCCCCTCCGCCCCACCCCTCGGAGCAGAGGCCCCAGGAAGGACCTCCCCCTGCACCCGGGCCCCACCAGCCTGGCAGCTCTCCTGGCCCTGGGCGTCCGGGCCTCGGACAGGTGCTGCCCATCGCCGACACCTTTTCTCCATTTTAAACCAGCGCCTCCGTTGGGCACACACGTGTGAGGCAGACGGCTGCTGCCAGGGCCCCAGGCTCGGGGAGCGTCTCTGGGCCCTTGCTTCCAGTGGAGCTGGGCCGCCGAGGTCCCTGTGAGTTAAATAGCCGGTGATGCCGGGAACCGTCGGAGTGCTGGCACGGTCCTCGCACCGCCTGGCAGAGTGGAGTTCCCGGCACCCCGACGCTCCCCACACGGGCTCTGCTTCCCGTGGGCACACGCGGCCCTGCCTGGCATCGCGAGCCACGTCCCTGTGGTCCCGGCTCCGCCGGCTGCCCCCGCGGCCACAGTCCTGCTGGGTGGTGCCAGGTCTGCGTGCCAGCAAGTCCACCCTGGCTCTGCCGCCTTCCCCACACCCCCACGAAAGCTGGCCGTGCCCCCCGGTGACGCTGAGCCCACCTTTCCCCATCGAAGCTGAGTGCTGCCCTGCCTGCCCTGCTCAGGGCCGGGCCCAGCGCCCTGTCTGGCTCCAGTTTTGGGAACCTGAAGAGGAACGTGGTCTTTTTTCCTCTAAGGACCAGACCCACCCCGCACCCCCACGTGGCATGCAGTTAGCTGTGTGTCTCGGGCCGGCGGACCCCCGTCACCCTGGGGGACCAGGGCCCCAGAGCGGGACCGGTGACAGCCGGTGCTCAGGGCCTTGGTTGAGAGCCAAGGACAGGATGGGGCTGGGCCGAGGGACCCAGACGCCACCAGAAGGGGCTGGGGCAGTGGGAACCCTGTTGGGGCTGGGATTTCACAGGAGGAAGGGGTGGGGGCTGCACCCAGGGAGCCCGTCCCCGACAGCAGGCGCTGAGGCTGGGCTCCAGTCCCCGCTCCGCCCCCGGGGCTTTGGGGGGAGGCAGCCACCGGAGAGCTTGGTCTTAGACGTGAGCAGAGCTGGCCCTGTGCCTGCCAGCGGCGCGTTGCCATGGCAGCAGGAGCTGGTCATTTGCTGCTAGAAGGGCTCGCAGCATCTAAATCAAGTCCCAGACGCGCCAGGAGCTCCTGTGCAGGAGGATTTGCCAACGGGTGATGGGCGGGGCCAGGATGGCCAGGCATCCCCCGCAGACCCTATGCCATTGCTCTTTCTGTTGATTCCCGGTCAGGGCACATGCCCGGGTTGTGGGCTAGGTCCCCAGTAGGGGCCGTGTAGCAGGTAACCAATCCAGGATTCTTGCACATCATTGATGTTTCTCTCTCTCTCTGCCTCCCCCCCACCTTCCTCTCTAAAAAAGCCAATAAAAATACACACTGAGTGACCAGATTATTATGATCTCTGAACCCATAATCATCTGGCCACTCAGTCTATATCCTATATAATAAAAGGCTAATATGCAAATTGTCCCCTCAACCAGGAGTTTGACCAGAAGGCAGGCCGGCCAACTGCCCATGTCCGTTCCCCCTGGCCAGGCTGGCCGGACCCCACCCATGCACGAATTCATGCACCGGGCCTCATACACACACACACACACACACACGCGCGCGCACACACACACACACACACACACACACACACACACACACACACACAATGAGTGGCCAGATTATTATGCGTTCAGAGTTCATAATAATCTGGCCACTCAGTGTATATATTTTTTAAAAGCAGAACGTTTTTCCTATTTACAGTTTGTGGGAGTTTGTGTCATAGGTAGACTTTGAATTCCATGGGACAATTTTTATGAAATATTGGCTCCATCACTGGTTTCCTTTCTTGTTCTGTCAGATGGTGAGTTCATGGGCAGACCTGTTTTTTGATGTTAAGCCAATCTCTCCTTCCCTGGGATACATGGAACCTGGCAAAGGTGTACGATCCTTTCTATATCCCTCTGATCTTTAGGATCTTAGACGCCCCAGCACCCCCTCTTATGGCAGCGCCTGGCAGGGAGTGTCTGGCCACCTGTACCAGGGCCACAGTCCTGCCCACCTGCACGGGCGGGGGAAGCAGGCTGGCCCCTCTGAGTGGCCGACGGTCTCTGATTCCCACCAAGACCGATGCGGGGAGCATCGCTCAGGGTTACGGATGCTGGAAGCCACACAAAAGGAAAGGGAACCGGCCTGTTCCTGAGAAGTAACAGGAGGCTAAGCATACAGCCTTTCTGCAATGTGTGGGCGTTGGGATCATTGTGTTTTAAATAGAGCTTTAAAGGCTCAGAGCGACTCGGAGTTATAACCTTAGTGTTTATTCTTAGAATAAAATTACTAAGGCACAATGTATGGAAGTTCTAGGAACTCATTCCTACCCCACCTCCACCAAGCATGACAGACACTGCTCGCCTAACGCAATCGTCCCGGAAGCGGGTGAGTCTAGGCAAAACAAAAAACAAAACAAACGAAGAGCTTTCCTGTATCACAGGCAAACACACACACACACACACACACACACACACACACACACGAACAAACAAACCCCCTCTTTGCTTAGTTGCCCTTTATCCTGGTCAAAGTGATCGTTTCTGTGCGTAAGTTGACTCGATGCATTTGTTCTCTGTGGATTCGTTCATTGTGCGCATGTTTTCATTGACATCATTCACGTCTGACTCACTCTCCACGGCGTGATCTTTAGCTTCCTCTCAGTCCTTCCTTACCGGCGATCTCCATCTCACACGCAGATGGAACCTACGTCTGTGTGTATCCCGACCATTTCTTTACTCATTATTTCCTCGATCCCGACCCACCTTCTTGGAGGAGACGGACTCGTGATTTTAAGGTAACTTGGGAAAGTGCAGCGGCGTCCCAGGAGCACGGGACGTGGTCCTGAGCTTCGCCGAGCCTGCCCGGAGGGTCCCTGCCTCCCAGCCAGCCTGGCCCTGCGGGGGCCGTGAGGTCCCAGGACACCTGCTCACCCTCGACACGTCCCGCGTCAGAGCGGGACGGGCAGGTGGTGCGCACGCTCTGGCAGGACCCTGTCCCCGTCCCCATCCCTGTGTTTGCTGTGGACACATCACAGCCCAGAGCAGCTCTGGGCTCCAGGAGGCTGGGCAGCAGCCGTCAGAGGCCTCCCACGGGGCAGCAGCATCTGGCGTCACGGGAGGCGCCCGGCTTCCCTAGGGACAGGGTTCAGGTGGGACACAGTGTCTGCCCCCACCGCCCCCCGAGACTGCGGGGCTGGGCCTGTGGCGGGAACACAGCTCCCCGTAAACGAGGGCGAAACAGAGATGTGAGTGAAACGTCTTCCTCCAAGGACGCGTCTCGCTGCCGTTTCCGAACGCAGCGGAGGAATTGGAGAAGAACCGGAGAGGGAATTCTGAAATGTAATAAAGTCGGACTCGGCTCCAACCACCGCCGGCCGGGGAGTTAATTCCATCAGCTCAGCGCGCGGTCCGCGGGGACCGGCTCCCGTCTCTCTCTCCTTCCAGGTGGATCCGGCGGCAAACTCGGCCGGGCCTCGAGCGCAGGGCAATCGCGCTGTCCTCTAGAGACCACGCCGGGCGAATTAAACAAACCACGCGCTGAGTCTCCGCCTGAGCGACCGCGCTGCTCTGAGGCCGGGCGCGTCCAGCTGCGGGCCCTGCGCTCAGGGCTCCCCCGCCCCCACCCCAGCCGGACTTGGGCCTCCGTAGGATTTTGGATGAGAGATGGGAATTTACCAGGTGACTCAGGGGCACGTTCCACGTGTGGGCCCGCAGGGTGCAGAGGCCTCGCATGCCCTGAAAGGGAAGAAGAGACGGGGAGGGGCATGGTCCTGGCCCTGCCGCGGCGAGCGAGCGTCGATCTCCACACCAACACGTCCCCGGGGGACCCCTGCCCAGCCTGTGCCCGGGAAGGGGAGGAAGTGACTCCCCAGCTGGGAGCTGGGGCGCGGGACTGTCCTCTGGGCCCGGCCCCCGCCTCCTGCACCGGCTCCTCTCCAGCACCTGGGGCTGCAGGGCCGGAAGCAGGTCCCGGGGGGTCTACCTCGGGCTGCGGCTCGGCACCCCCTGGAGGGGTGATTGACAGCTGAGCCCTGTCCCCCAGCCTCGCTCGTAGCAGGGGGTCCCTGTTCTCCCCAGGGCCTCCTTGGGCTTTACTTCTTCTTTCCAATCCTCACCGGATTTTAGAGAAGCGGGGGGGGGGGGGGGGGGGGCGGGAGGGGAGAGGGAGAGAGAGAGGAACGTTGATATGAGAGAAGCATCCGTTAGCCGCCTCCCGTGTGGGGGCTCAAACCCACAACCGTTTGGTGCACAGGACGACGCTCCAACCAGCCAGCCGCTGGCGGGGAACGCGGCGGGGGGTTACCTCTGAACCGAATGGGACACAGGCCGGGGCGGGCTGCGGGGCTGGGGCCTGGCCAGGTGCACGTCCTGCAGAAATGGCGCTGCCCCTCCCCCGGGGAGGCCCCTGAGCCGAGGAGCCACGGGAGGGAGGAGCTGCAGGACGAGGCCTTGGCCAGAGCGAGCCGAGCGCCCAGAGGACACTCCCGGGAGCACGGAACAGGGCTTCTAACCAACGCCCGTCCCACCGAGGCCATGGTGGCTGCCGAGACTCAGAGCCACGTCCCGGAAGCTCACGTGGCAGAAACAGCAGACTGCCAACATTTATGGGAGACAGAAACCACTGCACTACGGTCAGACACAGAATGGAGGTGGGGACCCCGTCAGAGCATAGACGTCCTGGGGGGAAGGGAGGGCGACCGGTCACCAAGCAAGCAGATACTCTTCCTCAGCAAGGACCCCCCCTGTCTGCCCCCTGCACCCCCTCCTGGGCTCCCTCACCCCCAGCACCCCCTCCTGGGCTCCGTCTGCCCCCAGCACCCCCTCCTGGGCTCCGTCTGCCCCCAGCATCCCCTCCTGGCCCTGTCTGCCCCCAGCACCCCCTCCTTGGCTTCCTTACCCCCAGCACCCCCTCCTGGGCTCCGTCACCCCCAGCACCCCCTCCTGGGCCTGTCTGCCCCCAGCACCCGCTCCTGGGCTCCCTCTGCCCCCAGCACCCCCTCCTGGGCCCTGTCTGCCCCCAGCACCCCCTCCTGGGCTCCCTCACCCCCAGCATCCCCTCCTGGGCTCCATCTGCCCCCAGCACCCCCTCCTGGGCTCCGTCTGCCCCCAGCACCCCCTCCTGGCCCTGTCTGCCCCCAGCACCCCCTCCTGGGCCCTGTCTGCCCCCAGCACCCCCTCCTTGGCTTCCTCACCCCCAGCACCCCCTCCTGGGCTCCGTCACCCCCAGCACCCCCTCCTGGGCCTGTCTGCCCCCAGCACCCGCTCCTGGGCTCCCTCTGCCCCCAGCACCCCCTTCTGGGCCCTGTCTGCCCCCAGCACCCCCTCCTGGGCTCCCTCACCCCCAGCACCCCCTCCTGGGCTCCATCTGCCCCCAGCACCCCCCCCCCCCCCCGGCCTGTCTGCCCCCAGCACACCCTCCTGGGCTCTGTCTGCCCCCAGCACCCCCTCCTGGGCCCTGTCACCCCCAGCACCCCCTCCTGGGCCCTGTCTGCCCCCAGCACCCCCTCCTTATCTTCGGGCCAATGACCTCTTCCACGCGGGGGGCGGGCGGGGGTGGATTTCTGGAGAAACCTCAGAGATCGAGGGTCAGGGTGCACCTAGGACCCTCCTCAGAAGGAACGGTCACAGTGGAGGGAGACGGCTGGACGGGCGGGGTGGAGTCGTGCTACACCCACACGGAGGAAGGCTGCACGTGGAGCCCCTCCCCACCCCCTGCCCAGCGGGGTGCCATGTGGTCCGGGGGCGAAGGGGCAGGTACTGACCGGTGGCTCTGAGGAAGCCGGGGTTGGGGGGAGCTCCAGTTGCCAGTACCTGAGTCCCCCCACACCCCGCGTGGAGTCCGAGGAGCTGCTGGCCCCGGACAACGGGAGGCCCCTGCAAGCCGCTCCCCAGCGCCAGGGCCTGGAGCCTCCCCCCGCCCCCCCGCCCCCCCCCCCCGATTGCGTGAGGCGAGGGTCCAAGCTTCCCCTGCGGTGGGATGGCAGGGAGAGGGAGCGTGAGTACCTGGTTTGGGAGAAACAGGGAACGGAGACCTCCGTTTATTTATTTGTGTTTTAGGGCAAACCTCTTCATTTAACAAAAATCCTTACCTGACGATGTGTTTACTGATTTCAGACAGAGGGAGGACAGGAGGGGGAGAGAGAAACACCGATCAGTTGCCTCCCATACATGCCCGACCGGGGATCGAGCCCTAAACCCAGGTACGTGCCCTGACCCGGAGTCAGCTCACACCTTCTGGTGGACGGGACGGCGTTCCCGCCAGCTGGGGCTGGGCCGGGGCGAGGCCTGGTTTAACTGCAGAGCCAGGGCCATGGTGTTGAAGGAAACTGCAAAGTAACTCCAAATTCAAAAGTCAACACACAGCATCCGGGGACGGTTTGAACCCACTGCTGTAATAATAACTATGACGACAGATTATAATTGTGTTTATTAATCATTTTAATAAGTACAAGTATTTCATAATCACAACGATGAGGAAACGCACATGGAAGAAATCAGGATTATGACTGGATAACGTGAAAGGAAAAAACCAATCTATCGTCTGTGTGCACTGAGTGTTAACATACCACATCCTCCCCTTAAATGACAAGCCGGGGAGGTGGGATTTTTTTTTTTTTTTTTTAAATATATTTTTATTGATTTCAGAGAGGAAGGAAGAGGAAGAGAGTGAAACATCCATGATGAGAATCATGGATCAGCTGCCTCCTGCACGCCCCCTACTGAGGATGGAGCCCACAACCCAGGCATGTGCCCTTGACTGGAATTGAACTTGGGACCCTTCAGTCCGCAGGCCGATGTTCTATCCACTGAGCCACACCAGCCAGGGCGAGGTTGTTTTTTTGATAAAAATAAACCAAAAATGAAACCAGATGCCTGCAGTATGTGCCTGAGATGTATTTAAGAGAAACGTACGTTGAAAAGAATAGAAATTCCAGGCAAATGCAAAGGTTGGAAAAGAAAGCAGTTGTAGAATTTGAGGCGAAACGTACTGAACGGCATTTCATTATAAGAAACAATTTCCGAATAAATTTTAGTCTCAAACTTGGATGCGCCTACAAATGGCGCAGCTAAATCCATACAACAAAACGATTCCAGATTAGAAACCTGAACGGAAGGAGTGTAGCAGTGAGACCGCCCGTCTGTTTCAGAATCAAACGATGTACCGGGCGGACGTGAACACAGACCCAGAACCGAGTGGCCGTCCATGAACTGCGTCCAGCAGACGGACGTGCTGCGCCTTCGCAGGGGCCATGCCGCCCTCGTGCCCGTGGGTTACCTTCAAAATCAGGCCCCGCTTCACAACCAACGTCAGGAAGCACGAGACCTGGCTGTGAGCTCTCGGGCCGCGTTCTCTCGTTCTAAGCCGGCGGGAGGAACACTTGATGAGAGGGTGGGAAGCCTCGATCCACAGGCTCGCGGCTGGGAGTGCAAGACACGCCCAGCCTCACGCAGCTGCAGAGCGAGCTCGTCCATCAGTCCCAGCCTCCGCACAGGGCAAAGGGCGCGGGGCCCCCGAGGCGCTGATTAGATAAGAGCGTGCCAGGGGAGGAAAGGATGAGAGAAAGGGAGTCACACAATGAGAGGAGAACTCATTAAACACCGACAAAGGAGCAGGCCTGGGGATGCATCCTCCCTGTCATGGAGACAGATCCACAAGCCGATGAGCCTGGGAGGCCGACCGAGGGCACCTGAACAAGCGGAGGAGAGCGCAGATGCACGTCCTGCCATGGACATGCGGCCCCAATGTGCTTCCTCCGCCCCTGCCCCCTGAACCCCCTCCTGGGCTCCCTCACCCCGAGCACCCCCTCCTGGGCTCCATCTGCCCCAGCACCCCCTCCTGGGCTCTGTCCGCCCCAGCACCCCCTCCTGGGCTCAGTCCGCCCCAGCACCCCCTCCTGGGCTCTGTCCGCCCCAGCACCCCCTCCTGGGCTCCGTCTGCCCCAGCAGCCCCTCCTGGGCTCCCTCTGCCCCCAGCAACCCCTCCTGGGCTCCCTCACCCCCGGCACCCCCTCCTGGGCTCCCTCTGCCCCCAGCACCCCCTCCTGGGCTCCCTCTGCCCCCAGCACCCCCTCCTGGGCTCCCTCTGCCCCCAGCACCCCCTCCTGGGCTCCCTCACCCCCAGCACCCCCTCCTGGGCTCCCTCTGCCCCCAGCACCCCCTCCTGGGCCCTGCCTGCCCCCAGCACCCCCTCCTGGGTCCTGCCTGCCCCCAGCACCCATGCTGCCCTGGCTCAGACGCACGCTATGAATGAAGCCCCAGAGCAACAGTCACGCTAACAGAGCACAAGATACCTCCCCGCTCAACCTCGACAAAGCCCCTCCCTTCCCCTTCTTTCCCCTCCCCTCCTCTCCCCTCCCTTCTCCTCCCCTCCCTTCCCAGGCTCGCTCCAAGTCTCAGTCAGACTCCCACACGCTGCGCCCACACACACGGTGGAGGCAGCAGGGCCCCCCTTTCCCTCTGTGGCCACCCCCCCTCCCCCGGCTCCAGGGATCCTGCCCGACCCCGAGGCAGCACCTGGTGCTGAGTCCAGGCCCCTCCTGCCTTTCAGGGCTGCGGCCCACGCCCCCTGCGGCCCCTCCACCGGCCCCCATGGCCCTGCAGCGGGAGGAGATCCTGGGGGTCCCTGCAGGGCAGGCGGGAGGGAGGGTGTCACACCCAGAGGGCACACCCCGTGACCTGAGAACCCCAACCACGTGAAGTGAGGCCACGGCTGGCCCGGAAGGGGCGGGCGGGAGGAGAGCAGGTGTCTCTGGACTGAAACCTGCCTCTCAGGAGATGCCCTGGGCACAGGCACCCGGGCCCCGCTGGGCGCAGGCCGGGGTTAGAGCCTCGCTGTCGGGCCAGCACCAGGAGGAACGCGCCACGGGCAAGGTCCCTGACCACAGGCCGCCCGTCACAGAGCACCTGCTGGAGGAGGGGGTACCGTCTCCCCGGAAACCAGCCTGGTCGGTCCTCCCAACACGGTGCCATGATGCCGCCAGCCGGCATGTAGATGCTAGCGCGGGGCGGGCAGGGAGGACGCGACACGCATCGAAGGAGCGGACAGTGGAACCCCGAGGCGGGTTCCAGGAACATCATGTGACATCAGAACACCCGCCGGCCCCTTCGCCCAGAGGAGCGCGTGAAGCTGCAGTCACAGATTGGCCTCTGACCAGGCCTTTGAGTCACCCGCACGCGGGCGAGGCAGGCCTGTGACAGGAGCACAGAGAACGCTCCAAGGCAATGCAGGCTCCTGACCCGGCAGCACCCCCGGGGTCTCACAGGAAACAGCAGCGTCTCAGCTAAAGTGGAGCACGGCGACCCCGCCCGTCCGCCCTCAGCCACGGGCCCAGGTTCTGGGAGCACGAGGAAGCCTGTGTAAGACGTGGATAAGCAAAGGGAGGAGAGTTTTTAACAACAGAAGCTTTTGTTCATTTTTAGAGAGATAGGAAGGGAGAGAGAGAAATCGGGAGTGGAACCGTGACCTCTCAGTGTGTGGACGACATGCAGCCAACCCAGCCACCCTGGCTAGGGCGGGAAAGGAGAAGTTTCAGTAAAAAAAACACGATGATGGTTTCGTAACAGCCTCTGCGGAGAGCCGAGAAAATAAAACTCCTGCCAGCATTTCGATAAGCCAGTGGCCAGGAGTGATGGCACGCCCACACACACGCCCACACACGTGGACACACATGCACAAACACCCCCCCATGTACAGACACATGCATGCACACACACGCACAAACACCCCCCATGCACACCCCCCACGCACACCCCCCCCACGCACACACACACACACACACACCCCCCCACACACACACACACACACACACACACACATGCTCACACAGTGCACATGTGTACACACACACACACACACACACACACACACACACACACACGGAGAAAGAGAACATGTTGATTCAAAATCCGGACAGAAATGAAAGACCTCCCGGGACCCCGTCCAGAAGGACGCCCAGGCCCGTGTGGGTAACGTTTGTAGGTTTGAGCGACAGCAGCAGCTTCCCCGTCTGCACGGAGCACCTTCCTTCGGCGCCGACAGTCTCTGTCACCGGCGGCCTGGGGAGGAACCCGGACTCCACGGTGACAGGAGTGGCGGCGAGCCCCACTCGCTCTGCGCCTTCAGCCTCCCCCGGCCTGGCCCAGCGCAGCTCTGCACGGACCCGGGACAAAACGGAGGCCTGGGACGTGGTGACGGAGGCCGGGGCCTGTGGTCCTGCTTCCAGGCCGAGAAGGGCCCCTGCACGCAGGAGTGTGGGGAGGGGGGTCCCCAATCACGGCTTCGTCTGCTCTCTTAGCTCAAGCCCCTGACCAGGCAGTGCCGGGAAGCGGGGACAGCAGCCGTGGCAGAGGTGACGGGGCGCTCAGGGCACCCACAGCACCGTGGGACGGTGGACCTCCCCACCCCCCGACCTCCGAGGCTCTGACTCACGCCACTGGGGAGCTCCCTGCTCATCCTCAGCAGCTCCTTGCAGACCCAGTCCTCCGGCCAGCTGGAGGGTCCGAACATCAGAAAGAACACAGCAGGCTGGTACCTCCGCCCCCCACCAGCCGGACCTCGCCGGCACTGACAGAGCTCGCCGCCAACACGCAGAGCCCTCGTGCCATCGAGTGCCCGTGGGGCGTTCCCCGAGAAGGACTGCACCCGGGCTTACCCAACGAACGGTTTCAAGAACGGAACCACACGAAGCGTGTTCTCTGGTGGAGCCCACTGTCCGATCACAGACAGACGACAGGACACCTCCAAGCCCGCGGAAATGAAGGACCCGCTTCCCGTGCTTCTCGGGCCCGGCGCCGTCTCTGGAAATCAGCACGCAGCTTGAACTGAACGAAGATGAAAAGCAAAGCTCACGCGGTAGACGGGCGGCAAAGGGGTCCGAGGAGGGCACTTACCAACGTAATCCCTTACATTTAGGAGGAAAAAGGTCGAGAATCACCAGGTTTCCACTTAAGAAAATAGGAAAAAAGTAAAGGAACAAAAAGCAAATAAAACGAAGTGAGTGATAAGAACAAGTCATCTGTCTACGCCCTGGCAGTGAGCGACTGAAACCTTATGTTCACCAAACAATGTCACTAACGCAGTTTTCACACGCACGCGAAGAGCTGGGGGTGAAGCTACAAAACACGCACAGAATCCATGTGCGAATCACAGGAGATCGAACACATCGAGAAACATGCCCTGTTAACGGGCTGGAAGAAACATGCCAATTCCCCCCCAAAATTTACTGACAGATTTAAATGAAGTCATTAGAATTCCAGCACAATCCCCTGTAGTCCTATGTAAGCTGACGCTAACATGTGTAGAAAGACAAGGACTCTAGAAAAGCTGAAACATTTTAAAAGAAAAAGCAGATCTGCCCGGCCGGTGTGGCTCAGTGGTTGAGCGTCGACCTAGGAGCCAGGAGGTCAGGGTTCAATTCCCATCAGGGCACAGGCCTGGGTTGTGGGCTCCATCCCCAGTGTGGGGTGTGCAGGAGGCAGCTGGTCCATGATTCTCTCTCATCACTGATGTTCCTCTCTCTCCCCGCCTCCCTTCCTCTCTCTCCAAGACCAATAAAAAGATATTTTAAAAAATGCCCATTGGTGCCAATGGCAGCTCCACTCATCAGCTGATCCTGGAAGCAAAATCCAAGGTCCCCAGCAGATGGACACACTGGGCGACCCGCGGGATGGAGTGAACCCCACACAGGGCCCCGGGGGAACCGTGCGAGTGAGCGACCCCAGCCTCCAGGCTCCACGGCCTCTGCCTCCCTCTGCAGGCCGTGCTCAGACGACCCACAGGTGCAGGGCAGGTGAGGAGGGACAGGGATGTGACCACCCAAGGAACAGGGACGGTCTCGGGGGTGGGGCTGCCCCCATCCTGACTGTCCTGGCGGGTCCATGAATTGAAACAAGTGCGAAATCTCGTCATTGTGTACACTGAGCATGCCAGACTTGTGGCCTGCAGGCCGCAAGGGGCCCACAATGTGTATTTTTGTGGCTCAGCCAATATAATGGTATGTGAGAAATGCTTTAATAAAAATTTCATAACTTACTTTTTACCATATCCTGTTGTACGTAACCCTGTATAATAAAGGCCTAACAGGCTAAGGGTCCGGCCTTCCCTTTGACCGTTCGAGCAATTGCTATGATGCACACTGACCACCAGGGGGAAGACGCTCTGACCGGTAGGTTAGCTTGCTGCTGGGGTCCGGCCAATAGGAACTGGGCTAGACGGGCTGGACACACCCTGGATGAATCCGTGCACCGGCCTCTAGTTATTAGTAACAAACTACAACGTTCGCTAATGGCTGATGACTGTCATCGTGTTGCATTCATGTCCCTTACGCACCTTACGCGCAGGTGCACCATTTCTCTCCACTAGTACCAGCAGCGAAGATTTTAGTAGCCGATGGCCACGGCATTACTCTTGGACTGACTTGTTGGGTGTGCACAACAGGAAATATTTCGCTTTCAAACAACAAGGAAAATAGGTTTATTTGCGTTACGCTTATTAATTTGTGCAGTTATTCAGTGTCTGGTAAGTTAATTTTTAAGGAAAAATATTAATGTTTATTAAAATGTTCTATTAGTTTATGTTAACGACGACTCATTTATTTCAGCCCTTTGTACTCCGCATGTCTCTATCGAAATAAACCTGTGTTTCTATGAAAATGGAAGCTTTTGTTTTCTTGTGGTCCATATACACTTAAACCTTGTTTATTCAGCCCATGTTGGCCTTTGAGTTTGACATGCTTGGTGTACACATTTTAAGCACAAAGTCCATTGACTGTGTGCCATCAGAGAATAAACAAAATTAAACAAAAGCGCCACAAACTTGGAAAAAGCTGGTCTGTGCAGATGGAAACACAGGGCACATGCTCTTACCGCACCATTTCCTGTCACTGTCTCCATCCTATCTAATAAAAGAGTAATATGCAAATTGACCGTGCCCCTGCTACACCCACAAGCCACGCCCACCATCCAATCAGGAGCAAGTATGTAAATTAAGTGAGTATCTAACCAAGATGGCTGCTGCCATGAGCGAGCAGGAGGCTTGGGTTTCCCCGGCAATGGAGGAAGCCAAGCATCCTGCCCGCTCTGGCCAGCTGTGGACTCCACTCAAGGCTACAAAGTTTCAATTATAGAAGATAAATAAATACCAACAAAGATGGCTATGGCCATGGAGTGAGCAAGAGGCTTGCGTTTCCCTGGCGATGGAGGAAGCCAAGCTTTCCATCTGCCCTAGCCTGCCCTGGCCTCTGCTCAAGGCTACAAAGTTTCAATTATTGAAGATAAATAAATCCCAGATACCAGGGCCTCCGCTTGAGTCACCGGGGGGCATGGCCGGCCTGCAAACCACCACAGGCCCCTCACCCAGGCTGCCCCACTCCCTAAGGGAACCCCCACCCTGATCCGGGACACCCTTCAGGGCAAAACCAGCTGGCCTCCACCCATGCACCAGGCCTCTATCCTATCTAATAAAAGAGTAATATGCAAATTGACCATCACTCCAACTCACAAGATGGCTGCCCCCATGTGGTCAAAGATGACCAGCAGGGGAGGGCAGTTGGGAGGGACCAGGCCTGCAAGGGAGGGCAGTTGGGGGCGATCAAGCCTGCAGGGGAGGGCAGTTAGGGGTGACCAGGTCGGCAGAGGAGGAAAGTTGGGGGTGACCGGGCCTGCAGGGAAGGGCAGTTGGGGGGGACCCAGGCCTGCAGGGGCGGGTAGTTAGGGGTGACCAGGCCGGCAGAGGAGGGAAGTTGGGGGCAATCAGGCTGGCAGGGGAGCAATTAGGCATCAATCAGGCTGGCAGGGGAGTGGTTAGGGGGTGATCAGGCTGGCAGGCAGAAGCAGTTAGGGGCAATCAGGAAGGCAGGCAGGTGAGCAGTTGGGAGCCAGCAGTCCTGGATTGTGAGAGGGATGTCCGACTGCCTGTGTAGGCCCGATCCTACTGGGATTGGGCCTAAATGGGCAGTCGGACATCCCTCGAGGGGTCCCAGATTGGAGAGGGTGCAGGCTGGGCTGAGGGACACCCCCCCCCCCATGCACGAATTTCTTGCACCGGGCCTCTAGTAAATTAATAATCCAGTTAAAATGCCAATGAACCGAGAAGCAATGGGTAGAGCAAGAAGCCAAAGCTAGAACAGAGTAAAAATAGACTCACATTTTTATGATTTTCAGACACAAATTAATGAACTCGAAAATGAAGGTCAACCAACTCCAAGACTGTTCTTGGCAAACCTCCCCCGAGGCTGACACAGAAAGGGACCAAACGACGCTTTTCGGAGTGAAAACACCTTCACTTCAGCAGCAGCCAGGACTCAGCAGAGCACGGCAGACACCGTTAACACCAAGGAAGGTTCAAAATCAGGCACAATAAACAAGGGACAAGGCAGACAGCAAATCGGGCTGAGCATAGGAGAGAACAAGCTCTTCGATGCTCACGCGGCCGTGGGTGGGTGTGAATCAGGGGTGAAATGTCTCCCCACAGAGAGAAAGGCAACTC
Organism: Ia io; assembly: GCA_025583905.1. Classification (NCBI taxonomy): domain Eukaryota; kingdom Metazoa; phylum Chordata; class Mammalia; order Chiroptera; family Vespertilionidae; genus Ia; species Ia io. The sequence goes on along the minus strand of JAJQQW010000007.1, from coordinate 111,456,681 downwards.
TCCCCAACATTAATGGAGCCAGGTACAGCGTTCCGCCCGGCCAGCGGGCGCTCCCCCGTTATCGTCAGCGGCTGCCACGGGCTGGCGGTAGACACACATTGATCTCCCCGAGACCGTGCCCGGCGGGAAGCCATGCACAGGGCAATTGCGTTCATGAATACTGACACAGAGGCCGTAGACCGGCAGGGAGCCACGGCCCGTGGGGAGGAGGACGCCGTCACGGAACCGCGATGACCCCGGGAAGTAAAAGGCGAGGGGTCAGGAGGAGTCGCTTCCGTGTTTTCCACGTTGAAAAAATAAAGGAGCAAAACGACGTGCCTTCTCACTCGGGTGGACTGCCTGGTGACAGCAAACACCTGAATAATAAAAACGTGTAGAATCACATCAAAGACCTCATAGAGGTGGCAGCAACCGAAGAACACGCGTGTTAGACGTTCTGGGAGGAAATCACAACGTCTCCGGGAAAGTGGGCAGAGTGAGCGATGGGAAGGGATGGGCCCTCGCCGCGGGCTGTGAGCCGCCAGTCAACGCGGTGATTTCCCTCAAAGTGACAAGACGAGGCCCGTGTCATTCAGTCCTGAGACATTTTAGGGGAAAAGTCCTGGCCAGCCGCCCTCCGGGAGCGGAGGCTGGGAGTGGAGTTGGTGGCGGCGCTGACAGAGGGGGAATGCGTGTCCCTCGCGCTTCGTCAACGGGGCGGTCGCCTCACAGGGAGAGGGAAACGCACACTGGACACGAACTCGTTCCGTTTGGATTACAGACCCGGAGGTGAAAGGTCAATGCAGGGACAAGGCCGTGCCCTCGCGTGGGAGAGGCTGCAAGCAGGACCCACCGAGCCCGGACGGGAGACGGGACGGAGGGTCTCGCTGTATGAAACCCGAGCGCCCTGCTCAGCTGCAGCCGCGGAGGGGGGGGGGGGCACAGGGGGCAGGGAGACCCCAGGCCAAGGCCTGGCTGCAAGACGGACGGTGGACGGAGGGTGGTGGGTGAGCAGAAGGTACGAGACTTCCTTCCACACCTCGTGGGAGGACAGGCAAGGCCCCGCGGGAATGGGCTAGAGACACGGAGGTGAGCCCGGCCGGCGGGGCTCAGGGGCTGAGCGTCGACCTAAGAACCAGGAGGTCGAGGTTCGATTCCGGGTCCAGTGTCCCGGTTCCGATGGCGGGCGCCCCTCCCGTCCCCACACCGATGGGCATTCAGCCGAGCAGCTGCTGAGCCCAAACGTAGCAAAACCCACGTTCCCGGGCGCTGACCCAGCGGCCGTTTATCAGACACGCAGCGTGCACGGAGCCGGGATTTCACCCGTTGTTCCCGGCGGGTCTCTGCCGCCGCCTCTCCGTCACTCGGCGGACCCATCCCCTTCCTGTGCACAGAGAGAGATGGATCGCAGACCCCGCGGCCAGAGCTGCGCCTGCAGCTGCGACTGGGTGGGTGGACCAGCCCACCCGCCTCACTGGGAGCCGCTGGGTCTCCGGGGCTGGGAAACCGCCCGCCGCCCGCCCGCCCGAATCTCCCAGAAACACTTCGCGTTCGCCCTGGGAGTGGAGGGCGGAGGGCGCCCGCGAGGAGTCGCAAATATGGCCACGCGTGTGTGGGTGGCCCTCTCCGTTCTGCAGCGCACGGGACGGCTCCGCGGAGACACGCAGAGGGCACGTCCGAGGGCACGGAGCCGGGCCGGCAGCTGGAGAGCAGGCCTGTGGGAGCCTAGGTCAGGGAGGCTGAAGGGCTGGCTGGCTTTGCCGGTGACACCTCGTGAGAGGGCAGAGGTCACGGAAGTACCTGGCCACCAGGGCCATGTAGGCCGAGAGCCTGGGCACAGGTGCATGGAGGCCTGTTTGACCTCAACAGCTGGCCGCTTCCTGTCTCTTCTCAAAGACAGCACACGTCCAGGTTATGGGGACATGGTGAAGGGACACAGAGCAGGCCGTGTGCAGGCCATGGAGGAGCAGGAGAGCCAGGGGTGTGCATGTGTGTGCACACATGTGTGTGAGTGTGCATGCACATAGGTGCATGTACATGTATACATAGGCAGCACACATTCACATGTGTATCACATATGCGTGTGTGCATGTGTACTCATGAGTGTGCATGTGTATGCTGCACGCACCCACCTGTGTGTGATACGTGCAGATACACAGCAAACACGAGAGGCTGCATTTTCCTCATCATACATGGTCACCACCTCACGACCCGGGAGGCTCACTCAGGGGCCCGGAACCTTCTTTCTGAAACACCAACGCCCAGGGGGTGGCGCCGGCTCCCTGTTCCCGTGGGGGAGGGGCCCCTCACTGTGGCGGCGTGTTGGCTGGTTTGCAAACATGCTTCCTATCCTAAGCAGGCGAGAAGCCAGCCCGGGTGGTCCCTGAAGCGATGGTCAAGTTGGGACTGACTTGGTGACAAAGGCGAGAGCCGGTGGGACCCATGAGCTTCCCTGGAGGACGTGGTGGGCGGTGTGTCTGCTGGGCCCCGTGCAGCTGAGTCCTTTCGTCTCTGGTTTCTCAGCAGCTTCGATACCGAACCGTTTCCTTTCTCTACCACCTGCACAGCCTCCTGTTTCACCTCCTACTGTGCTTCTTCAACAGTGTGGGTGCACATGCAAGTGTGCGTGCTCACACGTGTGCGTGCATGCAAATATGTATAGATGTGTGTGCACACGTGTGTTCACAAAGCACACATTTGTTTGCATGCAAGTGTGTACACGACTGCATGTGTATTCACAAGCACACGTGTTTGTGTGCATGCATGTGTGTGGCACAGTTGTGTACAATGTAAGGATGTGCATGTTCACAAGCACAGATGTTCAGGTATGTGCACATGTGTTTAGGTGTATGTGTGCACATTTGCATGTGTATTAGGGATAAAACAGGCCACTCTGATTCCCACCCCCGGCTCTGAGCCAGGGCCACTGGGAGGCAATGGCATTGCAGGCGTCCCGGAGAGCCGGGGGGCAACTGGTCTGCAGGGGATGGTGGGTGCTGGCAGGGGAGCCCACCTCGCCTGGGAGCTCCTGGGGGAGAGGCCGGGAGGGACCCTGCCGCCCGTGCCCTGGCCAGGCCTGGGCCGACCCAGCGCTGGCGGCGGTGAATGTTATTCAACGGACTCGCGGACCCCGCGGCGGCACCGTGTGGCCTCCCCGGTGGACGCCAGCCCGCCGGCCATCTCCCTGCTTATATTCACTCAGCGTCGGCTCGCACTGCTCCGCAAAAAGCAATTTCAAAACAGATGAGAAAAAAATGATCGCCCTGATACTTGGCTCGACCTCATAAAAGGGAGAAAGACCAGAGAAACGAGACTATAACCCCCAGAAACGCTGATTGAATCCACGGAGCTGCTGGCAGCATCCGTCAGGGGGTGGGAGGAATGATGATCCATCTCAGTGCGGGGCGAGCCAGGAGAAACCGACAGACTCCGGCCCGCGGCCCCGCGCAGCCCCCACCCCCACTCCCCCGCGCAGCCCCACCCCCACTCCTGAGCGGCCTCGCCCAGAAAACGGTCCTCAGAGGGAACGGCGGGAAGGAAGCGCCTCCCGTGTCTGCACGCCACAGCCCGTCCCCGTAAGGAGTCAGGCCTCGCCCTTCACGGGGAAGCAGCCTCTGCCTCAGGCCGGGGCTGGCCAGGCCTCTGTTTGGCCAGGACATGTGCTCCTCACGTATGAACACGCAGGACGTGGGCTCCTCACGCATGAACACGCAGGACATGGGCTCCTCACGTATGAACATGCAGGACATGGGCTCCTCACGTATGAGCATGCAGGACATGGCTCCTCGCGTATGAACATGCAGGACGTGGCTCCTCATGTATGAACACGTATGACGCGGGCTCCTCACGTATGAACATGCAGGACATGGCTCCTCACGTATGAACATGCAGGACGTGGCTCCTCACGTATGAACACGCAGCCTCTTGGCCCGGCCGCGTGGCTCCGTGGCTGAGTGCCGACCTAGGAACCAGGAGGTCACCGTTCCACTCCCGGTCAGGCCACATGCCCGGGTTGCACGCTTGATCCCCACGAGGCAGCTGATCCGTGATTCTCTCATCATGGATGTTTCTCTCTCTCCTTCCTCTCTGACATCCATAAACATACGTGTATTAAAAACAAGCAAACCCAAACACGTGGTCCTTATCCCTGGCTCCTGGCACACAGCGCCTGGACCCGTGCAATGTCAGCACCAGACTGAACTGCCAGACACCCCGGGGTCAGAGGGGAACGGGCTGTGGGTCACCCGGGGGTCAGAGGGGAACGGGCTGTGGGTCACCTGGGGGTCAGAGGGGAACGGGCTGTGGGTCACTCAGGGTCAGAGGGGAAGGGGCTGTGGGTCACTCAGGGTCGGGCAGGGGGGACCGGCTGTGGGTCACTCAGGGTCGGGGGAGGGGGGACCGGCTGCGGGTCACGGGGGTCCGGCTGTGGGTCACCCGGGGTCAGGGGGGACCAGCGGGCTGGGAAAGTCCCGCCTCCCCCGCTTGGGCCCCGCCTCCCCCGCCCCGGCCCCGCCCCCCCCCCGCCCCCGCCCCCGCCCCCCGCCCCCGCCCCCCCCGCCCCGCCCCCGCCCCCCCGCCCCCCCCCCCCCCCCCGCTCCGGCCCCCCCCCCCCCGCCCCGGCCCCGCCCCCCCCCCCCGGCCCCGCCCCCCCCCCCCGGCCCCGCCCCCCCCCCCCCCCCCCCCCCCCCCCCCCGCTCCGCCCCGCTCCGAGGCCGCCGGAGGTCCGGTCCTGGGCGGCACAGGGCTGCGCGCGGTGCCGGAGGCGCCCAGGGCGGGAAGCCGCGTGCCACAGACGCCAGCAAAGGCCTCGCCGGAGTCTCGTTCTTAAAACGCCGCAAACGAACGGGAGCGTCGCGGTGCCGCACAGAAACGGCCCGAGGAAGCGCCTCGGGAAGGGGCGCCGGACCGTGCGAGTCCTGGCGGCACCACTGCGCCCGGAGGCAGCGGAAGGGGGGCCGCGCTCCTCCTCTGCCTCCCCCTTCCGGGGAGCCAGCCGCGGGGCCCCAACTCAGCCTCCCCCTCCCAGCAGGAGACCCGCCGCCGCGCGCAGCCCCCAGGCCGCCCTGGTTCCGTGGGCTCCAGGCGCTCTGGGCAGGCGAGCTGCCGCGTCTCCGTCCCCAGGCTCCGGGCTCCACCGCAGAGCAGAGCGCGGGGCTGCGTCCCCGGGGGCCGCCCTGCGGGGGTGGGGTGGGGGGGGGGGGGGGGGGGGCTGGGTGGGGTGGGGGTGGGGGTGGGGGGGGGGTGGGGGTGGGGGGGCGGGGAGGGGGGAGGGAAGCCCAGCCGAGACCTGCGCCAGGACGGGGGGGGGGGGTGGGGGGGGGGGGGGGTCCGGGCAGCGCGCAGGCCTCGGGCACTTCCGGCCCAGCCCCGAGGACGCTGGCCGTCTCTCCAAATTGCGATTCAGGGGCCGGAGGTGCCCCCCCAGGACCTCAACCGCCGGATGTCACAAGTGAAACAACCACCGGAGACTCAAAGGCCAAGGAGCACTAGGCCCACCAGCCAGGGACCGTGGGACCAGGAGCCTCCCGTGGGTGCGTTTCCCGGGTTGGTTTCGGTCTCCCGTGCCCCGGCCCGAGCTGAGGAAGCCGGGGACCCAGAAATGCCAACCAGAGCAGCAAGAGGTGCCCCAAACTCGCTTCCTTTGGCCAAAGGCCCGGAGGCCGCCTGTCCTCCCGGCTGGTTCCGGTTCCGGGTTGGGGTTCGGGTTCGTAAACGAACCCCACGTGGAGACGAGGACGCGCCTTCTGGGAGCTCCTGACCTGGGCGCTGGTGGGCACGGGGACCCCAGTCCCGGCGAGCGGGTGTGGCTCGGTGTCTAGTTTTCTTGCCGGGACGGCTTCATGGTTTTGGTATCGGAGACGCACCCCCTTCGTGAGCCGGGGCCGCTGCTGGCTCTTCCTTTCCCTGCGGGAGGTCGTGCAGAATTGGGGGTCCCATTCCCCATTCAGGCCCTGAGATTTCATTTTGGGGAGCTTTTAAAACGATGAGCCAAATTCCCTTCGTGGCTACCATAGCCGAGTCCTGGTAGCCTGTGTTCTGCGAGGGACGGCCCAGCAGCGCCCCCCGCTGCCGGTGTGTGTGTGTGGGTTCTTCGTTGCCCTCCATATTGGGGTTCCTGTTCTTGTGTCTGCAGCAAAGCCCCCCGTTCCCCAGCTGGAGCTGGCGATTCCTGGCTTTGCTGTTCTGTCCCGCCGGAGTGGTCACGCAGTCATATTGTTCGTGTGGGGGAGCAGCTCTTTGTCCCCCCGATTTTCTCTCATGCTTTCCCGTTTCCAACCCCACTGATTCCTTCTTTCATCTCGACGATGGCGTCCTTCTCTTGCATCGGGACTGTCTGGCCGGGCTTCTGTGTAGGTCCTCGAAAAGGAGAGAAAAGGCACCCAGATTGGAAGGAAAGACATCACGCGGCCCCTATCGGAGAGTGAAGTCTTCTACTTAGGCAAGTTCAAGGAAGATACACGCCCCAAAAAGCCAAACAACAGAATAAACCACCCTCCGAGAACCAAGACAGATAAGGGACTTTGAAGGGTACAAGGTAAGCATCCAAAAGCCTACTGTGTTTCTGAGCACGAGCCAGGGACACCAAAGTAATAATTCCAATGCCGTTTACAATCACTCAGAAAAAGGAAACACCTAGCTAGCTGTAAATCTAACAAAAATGCTCAGCGCTCATAATATGCCGGAAACTCCGAAATGGGGCTGAGAGAAATCGAAGCGGATCGGAATTGATGGGGAGGCATACCATGTTCATGGACGGAGTCTACCCAGGGAGTTATCAAGTCTCCCCAGATTGACTTACAGGGTTAACGTAATTTTTATTAAAACCCCAGCAAGGTTTTTTTTTCATGGATACAGACAAGGTTATTTAAAGATGTATAAGGCAGTGTTCGGCACACTGCGGCTTGTGAGCCACATGCGGCTCTTTGGCCCCTTGAGTTTTTAGCAAAGGCCAGCTTAGGAGGACCCTAATTAAGTTAATAACAATGTACCTACCTATATAGTTTAAGTTTAAAAAATTTGGCTCAAAAGAAATTTCCATCGTTGTGCTGTTGATATTGGGCTCTGTTGACTAATGAGTTTGCCGACCACTGACATAGACGATCTCCAGCATCGCCAACCGCGAGGGAAATGCAGATCAACGCCGTGAGGCGCGAGCTCGCCTGTCAGAATGGCTGCCTGTCAGCCGCGCTGTCAAGGATGTGGGGAAAGTGGGTCGCTCCGACGGGGCTGGTGTCAGCGGAGAACGGCGCAGCCGCTCACGGAGACGGCTCGGCGCTTCCTCAGAGCTCCACACACAGCTGCACGGCAGCCAGGAAGCCGCTCCAGTGTGTTCCCCGCCCGCCCCCTCCCCGCGGGCACCCGTCAGCCGCGCTCTGTGTCAACGAGTCTGTTTCTGTTCCGTTTGTTTATTTTTAGGTTCCACATAGAGGGGAGATCACGTGGTGTGTGTCTTTCCCTGTCTGACATGTTTCATTTAGTGCAACTCCCTCTCGGTCCCTCCGCGCTGTCACCAGTGGAGGGTTCTGGGACGGCTGGAGAGGATTCCCAGGACCACCCCCCCTCCTCCAGGCACCGCCTCGGACACCTCGCCTCTTCCCGTTTGTGGCGACGGAGAGCCACGCCACGGTGAGCACAGAGGTGCATGCGTCCTTTTGAATTCGGGTTATTGATTTCTTCAGATGGGTCCCCAACGGTGGGATCGCTGAGGCCTCAGGCAGCTCCATGTCTGATTTTCTGAGGAAGCTCCACGCTGCTTCCCACAGAGGCCGCGCCTGTCTGCGCTCCCACCAGCCGTGCGAGGGCCCCTTTCCCCGCGTCCTCGCCAGCCCTTGTCGTTGGCTGATGCGCTGAGGGTCGCCCTTCTGACAGGTGTGAGGAGGGACCTCCTTGGGGCTGTAATTGGCATCGCTCTGCTGGTCAGTGGCGTTGAGCTTCTTGCCAGGCGTCTGTCGGCGTTTGTCCGCTTCGGAGGCGTGTCGACACAGGCCCTGTGCCCACGTTGTACGTCGGTTGGAGGTTTCGGTTGGGCTGTGTGCGCTGTTCTGTGTCTGCTGGATACCAGCCCTTTACGGGGTGTGTCACAGGTGAGTTCCCAGCAGGCAGCCTCTCAGGCTCCTGGACAAGAGCCGGAGAACACAGACTTCTCCCACAGCTGCGCCCGCACACGAGCGCTCCGAGGTCAGCGATGATGCCCCGGCCCGAGACCGCCCGCCTGTGCTTCGTGCGTGGTCCGTGGCGGTGATGGCAGCGTGCACGGTCCCTGTGGGATGAGACGGGAGTTGCAGACGGACATCGACATAAGTTTCTTCGTGATTTTCGCCTGTTGCCGTTCTCAATCTCAGCTTCCTGGGGCTCCCGACACGGACGTCAGAAAGCAGGGTCCGCCCTGGTCTCCGTGACACCAACAATGCATCTTCTGCCGCCTCCCAATCCCTCTGGTCTCAGCTCCGAAAACCGTGCTGATGACGCGAAAAGTTCAGAAATGCGAGCACTCGGCGCCGTGACCGTGCGAACGTGTCCACGGACGTGGGGGGGCTCTCACGTGGAACCTCAGGCCTCCCTCCACGGCGGCACGGGGGTGGCGGCACCGTGGGCGGCTCCGTTCTCCCAGAGCTTCTCTTCATCGGCAGCATCTCGCGCCGACTCCACCTCCACGGCTTGACCTTGGCCGACACCTCAGGGTCACCCGAGACTCTCCTCCAGCGCTTCCCTCCTGACCCCCCGGGGAATCTTACAGAAGAATCACATGCACTCCACCTTCAGAATAAATTGCGCCCTGGCCGGTGTGCTCAGTGGGTAGAGCCTCGGCCTGTGGACTGAGGGGTCCCGGGTTCGATTACGGTCAAGGGCATGTGTCTCGGTTGCAGGCTCCTCCCTGGCCCGGGCCCTGGTCAGGGAGTGTGCAGGAGGCGACCCATCGATGTGTTTCTTTCACATCAATATTTCTCTCTGTCTCTCCCCCTCTCTCCCACTGTCTCTGAAATCAATGGGAAAATGTCCTCGGGCGAGGATTAACAACAATAACAAAAAATAAATAACTGGAGGTTCGGGCCATCCCCCCTCTGTCTGCCACTGCACCCCACCCAGTTCCCCATCATCGTGTGTCTGGGACGAATCCCTCCTGTTGCACGGCCGTTCACGTCTGCTCTCAGCTGGGCCCCTGCTAACCCAGGAGGGCCCACCTCCCCTGCCTCCTCCCTCCTCTCCCCCGTCCCCCCTCCCCCCTCCTCCCTCCTCCCCCCTCCCCCTTCCTCACCCTGTCCCCAGACCCCGTCACGCTGGGCCTCGGTCATTGTGCTGCCTGCCCTGCCTGCCCGGGTTCACTGTCCGTCTGTCCCACAGGAGCCGGCGCTGCAGGGGAAGGGCTGCCTTTGCTCGCCGCCGGTCCTGAGGGCGAGGGCAGTGCCGGCCCCGCAGGCACCTGTGACCCCCATGACGCAGCCTCGTAGGAGGAGGAAGCCAGCGCTCTTTGGCCTGGAAGCCGCGGGCCCCACAGCGCACCGTCTGCTGCCCGAAGGAAGGAGAGGCCGAGGCTCTGTGTCCCTTTCAGTTCCTGCCCACATCGCGGGCTGTCTGTCACGGGAGAGGAACAGGCTGAGGGTGTTGCAGGGAGCCAACCTGGACAGAAACCACGGAGGACGGGCGTCTTGCTCGTGGCTGTAAAGTTAGCAACAAGCCGACGGCTCGTCATCGAGTTCTGGGTGGGAATTTTAGAAGAAACGTGTTTGACTCCAGAAGGGTCCCTGCACACTGGCCGGCGGAGGAGGGGTTTGGACGGGGGCATGGCCTCTGAGGTCCCCGTGGGGGGAACACGATGGGGCGCGGCTGGTGGGAGCGGCGGGGCAGGCAGACACTCTGCGGTCCTCTGCTCTCTCTCCCCTCCCCTCCCCTCCCACTGCGTCCCCACCGGCCAGGCTTCGGGCCTGAGCCTCTGTGGGCTGCTGGGTTCTGACAACAGCTGTGCATCCCAGTGGCCGGAGAAGCCCGGAGCCTGGACAAAGGATGGCGGCGCCAGGTCCGGACGGCCGGGCGCTGAGGTCCGGGCGGCGGCTGAGGGGGCCCGGGTCGCCTCCAGGTAAAGGAGCTTCTCCAAGCGTAAGGGGACCGTGTGAGCACCTCCCAGCGCCCGTTTCACAGATGGGGAGACTGAGGCCCAGCCGTTGCCCATGGTCACCCAGGCTGGGCTCCCCCACCTCCCCCAAGGCTCCTGTTACACTCATATCTAGTTTCCTGGGCAAAGGAACCTGATTCTAGAAGTCTCTGGACCCCATCACGGCAGAAACCCCGTGCGCCTGTCAGCGTCTGGAGCCACCTCCCTCAGGAGACGCTGGGCCGTGTCTGCTCGTGGCCTGGAGCCTCCGGGAGGCGTCGCCTGCGGGTTCCAACCGCCTGCAGCGAAGGGGCAGCGTCCGGCCATGGGACGTGACCGAGCGGCGGGCAGCTCAAGCCAGGTGCTGGGTGGGGTCTTGGCAGCAGTTTCTGAGCCGGATCCAAACCGAAGGGGCGAGTTCTCTGCTCGGGGTTAAGAAGGTTCCAGCTCAGACCTCAGCAGGGCCCTGACAGCACGGGGTTTGCTCACATCCCTCCCCCAATGGTCCTCCGTTCCCGCGGGCAGCCCCCCTAACACCCCGCTCTGAGCGCGGCTGCATGGAGCCCCCGCCCGGGCTTCCCTCCACCCCGTGGCCCCTGAGGAGCCAACGGAAAACCCACCTGGAGGGCCCCTGTGAGCCCCACTTCTGCCTTTGCTCATTCGAGGGGGACCCCTGGACACAGAACCTGCCTTTATTGAGGCGTCTTGGCTAGGGGGCGTTTCAAGGTCAGCGGAGCCCGCAGGCCCCCCCACCCCACACCCCACGCCCCAGTGGTCGCCCGGGAGCCAATCTCAGCCGCCAGCCAGCCAGGCGTGCTCTCAAGCATGAACTATCACATTATTGCCAATTCCAGCCGGTTCTCTCAGACAATGGAACCTTCAGCCGGCTTCATATGTGACTTTTATCCACTTTCTTATTTATTCAAAAGCCACGGCGAAAGGCCGCGGCCGGCATGGCAGTCGCTCTGCGTGGCGGGCTGCGCTGTGTGCCTGGCTTGAGGCCGAGTTACTGGGGCGGAAAGTGAGCATGTGTGCCCTTCAGGAGACCAGCTCGTGGAGTGAACCGCGGTGGGGAGAGCAGGTGGGCCTGGGGTTCTGGGGGAGCTGGCCGGGGAGCAGAAGCCTGCAGGACGCTCATGATTACTCCCTTGTCAGCAGGTGTGTGTGTGTCACTGCAGCCGTTACCCTGGGGCCTCCTCATTCTCCTCTGAAGGGGACGTGCCCACCATGGATGCCGGCTGAGGGGGTGGACACGCCTGGCTGGCGTGGCTCAGTGGTAGAGCGTTGACCTATGAACCAGGAGGTTTCGGTTTAATTCCTGGTCAGGATTGTGGGCTTGATCCCCAGTAGGGAGTGTGCAGGAGGCAGCCAATCAATAGTTTTCTCTCATTGATGTTTGTATCTCTCTATACTTCTCCCTTCCTCTCGGAAATCAATTATATATATACCTCCATCCTCACCCGAGGATATTTTTCCATTGATTTTTAGAGAGAGTGGAAGAGAGAGGGAGAGACAGAGAAACATCGATGTGAGAGAAACACATTGATGGGTTGCCTCTTACACCAGCCCCGACCAGGGCCTGGGCCGGGGAGGAGCCTGCAACAGAGGTACATGCCCTTGACCGGAATCGAACCCGGGACCCTTTAGGTTCTCGTTGGGATGCTGTGTGACGGTGTGGGTGGGGGATTGTGGGAATATCCCGTGCTGGTTGGGATGCTGTGTGACGGTGTGGGTGGGGGATTGTGGGAATATCCCGTGCTGGTTGGGATGCTGTGTGACAGCCTCCCTAGCGAAGCTGTGAAGAAATCAGATCAGGTTAGTCGTCGGTCAGAGCAGGACAGGACCTGGGCGGCTCCTTCGAGAAGCACGCTCCTGGGAAGCAGCCTGGGGCCCTTCCAGCCGCCGGTGCCAGGGGCATAGGAACGGGACAGACGCGGGGACAGGGGTGAGCCCGTGCTGGGCTCTGAGCTCTGAGGAGGCAGGGCAGGAGCACAGGCCCGGGACAGACACGGGGACAGGGGTGAGCCCGTGCTGGGCTCTGAGCTCTGAGGAGGCAGGGCAGAGGTTTTGGAGGGGATGCGACCATCCAGTCCTCCTCTTGGTGGGGGGTGGGCATGAATATGGGGTACAGTCCTATGGGGCCGAGCCCTCAACCTGCGGGACCTGCGCTCCGTATGTCCAGGTGGATAGTGCCCGGATCGAAGTGGTCTGCAGACACCCAGCTGGCGTTGCAGAATCGGTGGGTGGGGCGCGCCCCGCACAGCTGGTGTAGGATGCGCGAGTGTGGGGGTGTGCGTGAAGAAAGAGCAGGAGAGACCCGTCGGGCGTGGGGCCCGTGTATAAGGCGCTGCTGCTCGATTACAGAGCTCAGCTCCCGGGCCACCGGGCCCTTTGATGTCTGCAAAACAGAGCCGAGAACTGGCCTTCCTCCCAGCATCTCCGCAAATCCCACCCGGGGAGACGCCTGGATGGCGGCCTCGGGCTGCGGCCCAGCTAATGAGCTCTGGGGCCACTTCTCAGCAGCAGCAGCAGCGAGGGCCGGAGATGTGGGGCCAGCGCCAGAGAGCTGATGGTCTCGGCCTCCCCAGCTCCCCACCCGGCTCTCAGGCCTTTACACCCGGGCTGCTCCTCGCTGGGAGGTGGAAAGGGGGAGCAATGAGCAGCGGGTGCGGGCACGGGGGGAGGAGGAGGGCCGCCCACAGGTCCTGAGGCCAAGGGTCCGGCCGGGCTGTTGGCGACCCCGTCCTGTGGGAGGAAGCCGGAGGGCCTGCGGGGCTGTGGACCCTGCGGGGACTGTTCGGGGCAATTTCACAAGCGCTCTCCGCCTCTCTGCAGATGCCCGGCCAAGCACAGGGTTAAAGAGATGACGAAGACGCTCCCCACCTTCAGGCGACTCCAATCTGTCATCAGCCCTCCTGCCACTGTTGGTGTTAATCATCATTCGCACAGAGCTCTCTCTACACTGGGGAGACAGCCCATTGAGGCTCCCGGGGGAGGCCGCTGGGGGGGTTGGGGTCAAGTGTCCACCCTTTGCACGTGGGCGTGGCACCGCTTCCGTTTCTCCTTGTGGCCTGGCCCACTCCCGGCTGCAAGGAGAGGGGCGAGTCTCCGGCACCTGGGCCATTACAGGCCCCCCTCCCCCCCTCCCCCTCCCCACGGCCCCTCCCAGGGCCCTCTGACCCTCCTACCCAGGGAGCAAGGACGGTGGCTCTGAGCCCGTCCTGCCAGCAGGGCCCCCACCCCATGCGGCAGTCCCATTAGGACTCGGAACTTCATCATCTTTGATGCTGTGATCGAGAATTTCTTCTGTTCATCAGCGATCCCTGAATCATATTTCCTGAGCTTCCCGCTAATGTTTCACAGGGGTCTTCCACGCTCCCTACAGCTCACCCTGTTGACTCACCCGGTTTTGAAACCGAGCAACTGGTGAATTAATAATCCCATATAATGGTGATGGGGTGGGAGGCTCGCGCATCTCCGCGGGACACACGAACCAACGGCAGGCGCGGCCGGGGAGCGGAGAGGGCTCCACGCTTATTAGTTTGGCCGTCTGCGCGCGCGTGCGGACTTCCGGCTGAACAAACACGGCGTTTGCTCAGGTCCCCGAGGCCTTTGAAAAAGTCAGTTATTGAAAGGCTCGCTCGGAAAGCTTTTAACCTCGGCCTAATTAGCGCCGGCTCGCTCACCGCCGTGTGCCTCCCTTAATGCAGAGCGGAGCGTGGGCGGCTGTCATTAGCCGGGTTAAGTGAGTCTGTTTGCGTAATTGTGTCCTCGAGATAAACGCGATGCCGTGTTGGCTGGGAACCTTCTCCTGCACCCAGACCTTCTCCGGCGTCACGGCCGTCATTCCAGCGTCTTCTCGGTTTAAAAACAAAGCGTGGACACTTCTAAATAAACAGCACACTAGATCGGGGTGGGCACGAGTAAGGGTGGGCATGGTGTCCCTACACCGTGCTGGTTGGGATGCTGTGTGATGGTGTGGATGGGGGATTGTGGGAATATCCCGTGCTGGTTGTGAGGCTGTGTGATGGTGTGGGTGGGGGATTGTGGGAATATCCCGTGCTGGTTGTGAGGCTGTGTGACGGTGTGGGTGGGGGATTGTGGGAATATCCCGTGCTGGTTGGGATGCTGTGTGAGGGTGTGGGTGGGGGATTGTGGGAATATCCCATGCTGGTTGCGATGCTGTGTGACAGTTTTCAGAATGTTGCTCTTGTGGGAAACGGAGTAAAAACTGGGATCTGTCTGTGGTCCTGTATGTCAACCTACAATAATCCTGTATAATGAAAGCCTAATATGCAAATTGTTCCATTGACCGGGAGTTCGACCAGGGGCAGAGCCAGCCAATCGCCCGGCTGGCAGTGGCGGCAGGCAGCCGGGGGACGGGAGGCTCTGGCTGGCAGCTGGCAGCCGCGAGGGACCCTACCCGTGCATGAATTTTGTGCCCTGGGCCTGTTGTCTCAATATAAACATTTAATTAAAAACTGCCAATTCCCATAACCACAGTGGGATCCTGATAAACCCATTACATTACAAATTTCCCTCAAACTCCTTCCCGAAGTAACGTCACGGGGCCCGTTAAAAGGAAAGGCTGTGAACACGTGCCAGTGAATCACACGTGGGAAGACATGCACTGGGTTCCCATCCTCCTGTGTTGGCTGGGACTCTCCAGCACCCACCACACAGGCGTCCCTGTGTTTGGGACGGTCCCGAGGCGGCCAGCAACGGCTTAACGGCGCCTTTCTCCTATGTGCACGCGCCATAGGCAACCCCAGCCCACGGATCTCCACGCAGCGATGCCAGGTCATAGGCACGTGCACTAGAATGGTGCTGGCGAGCCGTGGCTCCGAGCCAAACGCAGCCCCGCCTGCTCGGCGGGTCAAGGGCCCGGAGCACAGCCTTCGCGGGCTGTAAGCACCGGCGCTGGCTGCTCCGAGCCTCGGCGTGCGAGCTGAGTGGCTGCAGCGGGGACTCTCCTGGCCCCAAAGCAGACGGTATTTACTGCCTGGCCTTCGCAGCGAAGCGTGCTGACCCAGCGCAGCGCAGCCGCCGGCGGCCGCGGGGGATGGGTTTCTGCTGCTAACTGCTCTGGATCGATGAGATTTCAGCTCGGGCAGCGCTCCGTGGGGAGGGAGGGGTCTGGGCTCCCCCTGCCTGCCCGCGGGAAGCTCAGCTCCGCGGTCAGATGCCACCTGGTCAGGTGGCCCCCCTGCCTGCTTTCTCCGCTCGAGGGTGGGGGTGGCACAGCCGGAAAGAAGCGGGTGAGAAGAGAAAGAGAACAAGAGAACATTCTCACTCAAAACGCACTTTCATTCCAGAAGTCCCGCACACAGAAGGAAACCAATACAAGGGAGGAGAAGACAAAAAACAATGAACAGCCCTGGCCAGTGTGCTCAGTGGATAGAGCGTCGGCCTGCTGACCAAAGCGTCCCGGGTTTGATTCTGGTCAAGGGCATGTACCTTGGTTGCAGGCTCCTCCCGGCCTGGGCCCTGGTCAGGGCGTGTGCAGGAGGCAACCCATCCATGTGTTTGCCTCACATCGAAGTTTCTGTCTTTCCCGTTCTCTTCCACTCTCTCTAAAATCAATGGAAACATATCTTGGTTGTCTCCTTCACACGCTCCAGTTGGGGCCTGGGATCGAGCCTACAACCGAGGTACGTGCCCTTGACTGGAATCGAACCCGGGACCCTTCAGTGGGTGGGCCGATGCTCCGACCACTGAGCCACACCAGCCGGGGCCCAGCTGATTCTCAATTCAAGTAGATGCTTGTCCCTTTCTGTATCTTCAGAATCATGATGCACATCACAGGCATTGAGAGACTCTGCTGCCCCAGCCCCGGGCTCCCGCCTCCTCACCTGTAAGCCTCTGAGCTCCGACCCCCCGGGACCCCCGCAGGTCCGGCGGTCCCAGCAGCGGAGGCGGGAGGTGAGCAGGTCTCGGCCTGGCTTCTCGGTGGGGTGGGGCTGGGACAAGCCAGGGCCCTGGTCATCGGCCGAGCCGCTGAGTAGCGTCTGGGGGAGGCTCCCGGGGGTCCGGCTCTTCGTCACCTGCTCGGATGGAATATAGGACGGCACAACAGGAAGGAACCCAGGTCCCGGGGAGGGGGTGCTACCCCCCGCCCGCCCCCTGTGTCAGTGGGAGCTGGGCGGTTCCTGCCCAGGCCCCGTGCTCGCCCCGCCCTCACCCCGTGCCGGGCTGGGGCTCTGCCCTCCCTCTCGGCGCACGGTTTTCTCTGACACCACGGCCACGTGGCTGTCTACGGCGATGCGTTCACAGCGGCTGATTAACATGCCGAGCAGGTCCTGGGAATTAAATCACTGGAGGAAAATTACGTTTGAACATTTCCCTGACATGTCGGCTCCCTGACACCGCCTGGCGCTTCCTGGGCTCTCGGGACACGGGCTCCGGCTGCGCTCGGCAAACCTGTGCCGCTGGCGAGGAAGCCGGGCCGGAGCGGAATGGTGTGTGGTGCGGGCATGGCCCTGAGCGTCCGCATGCCCCTGACTGGCCACAGGAAGTGGGCAGGCGTAGGAAGGGACTCCGTGTCGAGCGAGGACTCTCCATGCACTTGGGGAATTGCTCCCATCGGAGCACCCCACGCCCCACCCCTCAACACGAGCGTGCGAGCCTCGGCCGTCCCAGCGCCCGCGTGCGCCCCCCCGCGGGTGGACCTGCTGCCCTGGCGTGGGAGGGTGAGGGCAGCCGCGAACATCAGGGCCCTGAGCCGGCGGGTGAGGGGGTGCATCAGGCAGGCAGTGAGGGGGCTGCAGGCCATTAGTCTCAGGTACCTGCCTGCCACTGGGCCGAGGGACATCCAGGGAACAGCCAGGGCTGTGGGGGGAGACCTTGGGGCAGGGGGGTGGGGAGGTCTTGCTGGAATGGGTTGGGAATTTCAGGATCCACCCACCGCCCGGGACAAGCAGGGATGAGCCTGGTCCCGTGAGGAGGAAGGCAGTCTCCTAGGGGTGCGGCTAGGGCCGAGGGTGCGCACCCTGAGTCGCAGACGCCTGCCCTGCCTGGAGGTCCGCACGCAGCGGCTGTGAAGGTGAGCGGTCCGGGCCGAGCACGCACACCGGCGGGGAACCCTGGTTTGGGCGGAACTGAGGTCCCGGCTGGTGTAACAGCTCCCCGCTGCCCCGGCGCCTGGATCAGCTCTGCGGGATCTCCTCCGGGGACGTAGATCGTGGCCATTCCGCCTCCGGCCCCGCGGTCCCCACGGTCTCTGATCAAAGGCCCGTCAGCCTGTGTGGGGGTGCCCCCTGTCCCCGAGAGGTAGAGGGGGTGCTGCTGCCTCCCTGGCTGCCTGCAGCCCCCTCCCTGACCCCTGACCCGGTGCAGAGTCGGGAGCCAGGCTCGATGTGAAATAATCCAATTAAAAGTCTCCCCTCTGAGACACGGTCACTGTAATCTGTCTCATCTCTAAGTGTAATTATATTAGGCTCCAATTTTGCTCAAATATGCATGCTAATTCCATTTCCCTTTTTCCCCTCTTCTTAACTGAATCTGCACCATTCCCTCCGTGAGCTCGAGGGCTGGCCTCTGGCCTCCGCCTCCGCCTCCAGCTGTGGCTTTGGCAGGCCAAGGGGCCCCTGCTTCCCGTGCGGCCCAGCCTGGCGAGGGGGGTGCTGGCACAGGATGGAGAGCATCTCAGACCAGTGCTGTCCCGGCCCCTAGGTGAGCTGGTGGCCCTTCTGCCTCCCCTAATGGGTCGTGGGGACCCCGCCTCCTGTCCGTCCCTCGCCTGGGAGGCCCTGAGCCTCGGGAACACCCCGTGTACCCTGAGGGTGAGAGACAGGGGACCTCCAGGCCGGTCCCCCAGTTTCCAGCAGCTCGCGCGGCCCTGGTCCCCAGCTCCCACTCACGGCAGCAGACTCGGGGGCCCTGTGCCGGGTGACCGCTCAGGAGCGGGGCAGTGACCCCAGGAGGGTGCAGAAGGTTCCGCGGAGCCTCAGCCTCCCTGGCCACGAAGCCAGCCTCCACGGCGATGGCACCCCGCACCACGGCCCCACGGCAAGCCCTGGTGCGCCATTCACTCACCGTCAGCTCACGTGGGCGGTTCCGGGCGGAGGGGCGTGGGGGCCAGTGGGTTCCGTGACGGCGGACCAGGCATCTGTACGTCAAGGACGGGGGACTCCACCCACGCCCGGAGCCCAGCCGGGGGCCGTCCACGGAGACCTGGTTCCGAGCTCCTGCTTGGCCCCCAGCGCCCGGCCACCCCCTAGGTCTCCCTCACGGGCCCGTCCAGGGGAGACTCGGACCGGACACCCCGGGCAGCGGGTCGTACCCACTGGAGAAGGAGGAATTAACCTCCACTCATGGGTGTTCGGAAGCGGAGCCTCCCCCGTCGCCTCCCTGTGTTCTGGGTCCAGAACTTGGCGCCAGGTCCTCCGGGTGTGGAGGCAGAGTGCGCCAACGTGTGGCTGAGCCCTCGCACCCGCGCCGCGGCTAACTGCGGGAGCTATTGTTAGCTGCAATGGCGCTCTAACCGGCCTGTAATTTCCCCAATAATTAAAAGTGCTTTGTAAATGGTGACGCTCTGATACTGTGGAGGGAAGGCTGGTTAGTTCAATATCGAGGCTAATTGTGATGTGATTCATTTCGACGGCCGGCGGACATTTGTCAGATGAATGGAAACGTCCTGCAAACGCGTCCGTTACGCAGCAGCACATGCTACCGTGTCATCACGCAGGCAGCCAGCGGGAGGCTCACCCCTGGGCCCTCACGGCTGCACCAGCGGCCCGGGCCTCAGGGACGTCCCCTCCTGGGGCAGACGCAGGACGGTCCGCGGGGAGGAGGACAGGACCGTCGGGGGGAGGAGGACAGGACCGTCCGGGAGGGCAGGGGATGGGAAAGGCCTCCAGTCTCCCTTGGCAGCAGGAACTGCGTGATTGGGGGGCCCCGAGCCCATGGAAAACATGGGGTATCTCCATCTCTGTTCAGTGGCACCAACAGAGTGTGAACCCTGGGGCCCACACGGTTAGTCCTCCGCGAAGGTGGCCCAGCCGGGCTGCAGTCCTGGCACCATGTGGAGAACACACCCCAAGACCCCACTCACACTGTAACCAGCCCCACGTGCCGGGGCTGTAGCTTGTTGCACAAAACATCTGTGAGAGTGTGCAAACCTGTGCTCACTGTGAATATGCATGCATGGGCACGTCTGCATTTACTGTGAGCGTGCACACATGTGCATGCCTGTGCTCACTCTGAGTGTGCACACGTGTGCAAACCTGTGCTCACTGTGAGTGCGCACATGTGTGCATGCCTGTGCTCACTCTGAGTGTGTACACGTGTGCAAACCTGTACTCACTGTGAGTGCGCACATGTGTGCATGCCTGTGCTCACTGTGAGTGTTCACACATGTGCATGCCTGTGGTCACTCTGAGTGTGCACATGTGTGCATGCCTGTGCTCACTCTGACTGTTCACACATGTGCATGCCTGTGGTCACTCTGAGTGTGCACATGTGTGCATGCCTGTGCTCACTCTGACTGTTCACACATGTGCATGCCTGTGGTCACTCTGAGTGTGCACATGTGTGCATGCCTGTGCTCCCTGAGCCCCTTGGCCCCAGCGAGGTGGATGGCGGCTCCCCTCCATCGGACACTCGATGATGAAAATGTCACCAGCGGCGGCCTCGCCCTCGGATAATTCCTTTTAAAACACTGATGTCACGTGGACAGAAGTGAGCTGTGCCCGTCTAATGGATGAAACTTCCCCCCAAACTTAGACATCAAATGTTTTATTAATATTTTCTATCATCCTCACAAGTTAAACCAGCCGTGAAAATTACCTTCAACAAAAAGTTGAAAATGTATTCACTTCTTGGAGCCGCCGCGCAGCCCTTCTGGGCTAATTTAATCAGAAGGACTGCGTGTGCGCCATTCGCCCTCCGACACAAATACTGAAATCTTTAATTAACGTCAGTCAGGCCTGGAGACGGATTCCCACCAAACGCTGCAAGTCGCCAGCGCCACTGCCCCCCCCCCCCCCCCCCCCCCCGGGCTTCAGGCCGGCCCTCAGGGCCAGGCCTTGGCAGGAGGGGGGGCTGGACGTCACCTGCCTGTGTCCAGGGGCCTCAGGCTGCCTCTCTTCCTTCCCTCCCTCCTGTCACCCCTCCCTCCCCTCCCCTCCCTCCTCATTAGGTCCCTGTTGGCTGTCCTCAGAGACACCAGGAACCCGCACACGGAGTGTTCACACTTAACGCAGTGACAGCCTTCCCTTGGGAGCGATCGCGGCCCATCTGTCGCTGCAGCAGCGAGGCCGAGGCCGCAGCACCCAGTGAGGCCGCAGCACAGAGCGAGGCCGGCAGCACCCAGCGAGGCCGCAGCACCCAGCGAGGCCTCAGCACCCAGCGAGGCCACAGCACAGAGCGAGGCCAAGGCTGCAGCACCCAGCGAGGCCGAGGCCGCAGCACCCAGTGAGGCCGCAGCACCCAACGAGGCCGCAGCACCCAGCGAGGCGGACTCTGTGACCTCCCCCAGGTCCTACCCCGTCTGGCGGTGGCTTCCCCAGGAGGGGCCTGGGCCCAGTCTCGGTGCGGCTGTGGGAACGGGGTGCAGGGCCGCTTGCCGGAGCCCCCGCCGGCCTGGCGCCCCACGATGAGCTCTTAGCTGGAACCGCCTGGTGGCGGAGCCGGGGCCCTGCTCGGAGCCCCTCGATGCCGGCGGCGCCCTGGGTTCCTCCTGGCGACGAGCTGGGGGCGGGGCTCCAACATGCCCACCCAGCTGGGCGCCCACTCCGGCGCAGTTACTGTTGCGGACGGCGAGGGCCCGGCTGCTCTGCACGAGGCCCCGCGGGGCGTGGGCGCGGCGGCCTCACATCCGGGACCCGCGGAGGGCACCTGGGGGGATGGAGCCTCCGTGGCATCAGCGCCTCCGGTGCCGGGCGCGTCCACATCCATGAGGTGACCCCCCACTTTCCCGCGAGGAGACAGGCGGGGCCCGCGGGGGCTCCCGTGGGCAGCTCTGCCCCGCGTACCTCGGTCCCCGCAGACGCCCCTGCGCACGTGGAGGCCCCGAGGGGAGAGGGGGGTCGCTCCATGGGAAACGGGGGGCGGGGGCAGCCTGCTCGTGGCCCCACTGCCCATCGCAACAGGCCACGGCGGGCGGGCCTGGCGCCTGCTGCCCACCCTGCCGTGCGCCCTGCTGCCTCGTCTCTCCCTCTCCAGCCCCCTCACGTCTGCTCCGTCTGCCTGGGGTGCGCCGTGGGCAGCCCCCCGCCAGGCCCGCCCAGATGGGAGCCTGTGGGCGGGTCCGTCACGCTTGGACCGCGGCCCGGGCGGTGCTGCGTCCACTCTGGGGCCCGGCCGCAGCCCCTGCAGGGCGTGATGGGTGGCGAGGCCGGGCCGGTGATGGGTGCGCCCGGGCCTTCCTGGCCACCGCGGCTGTCTGTCGGTGCTTGGACCAGCCCGGCGGTCGCCTTCGGGTGGCTGTCCAGTGCCGCGGGGGTCGGGGCTCTCCGGGGGCCGGTCTGTCCGGGGGAAGCGGCCGGGCCTGTGCTTCTCCCCACGAAAGGGCTTGTCCCAACGCCAACCTCCCAGGGTCAGAGGGGCTCCCCTCCCGAAGGACGAGTCCCTCCCAGGGCAGTGACGGCGGCAGGCGGTGCTGCCCGCTCCCGCCGTCCCGGACCCGCCCGCTTCGGACCCGCGAGTCCCCTGGGAAAGCCATCCATCGAGCGGACCCTGCAGGCAGCTCCCCGACAAGAGGGAAGTCCGAGCCGCCTGCCGCAGCGGGGTGAGGGGCCGGGAAGGCTGATGCCCGGGACTCCCCAGGGGCTGCTGGTCCTCAGGGTCTGGGGAGCCTCGGGTGACTGGGGCAGCGACCAAACCGCCCGACGCGCTGCGCCTGCTTAGCGTGAGCTTGCGGACGTGCCGGAGCCCGAGCCGCCGGCACTCTCCGCACAGACGGCCGTCCTGGGCCTGCCTGGACCCGCCCCTGGTCCGCAGCCTGTGGTCCAAGAGACTGGCCTGGTCTCCCCCACACGGGGCACAAGGCGCCGTGAGCTCCAGGAGGGGGTGCGGTGACGTCACGGAACCCGTGTGCGCAGCCAGCCTCCCTCCAGCACCGCGGCTGCCTGGGGTGGCCTGACTCCGGCCACCGACCCTGCGCCCCGAGGCCAGCCCTTCGTGCTCCCAGGTTTGTAGCCACGGAAACGCCAGGGCTCCGCGGAGGAGCTCAGACAGAAGGACCGGGTGGGTCAGGCCCCAGGCCCGGAGGCTGGTCTGTCCGGGACCATCGGCGCCCTCCCGTTAGCCGCGGGGCGGTGGGACGCGGCCCAGGTTAGGCTCCAGCACTCGGCACGCGGAGTGTGCGGCCACTCGGGGGCCTGTGTCCACTCAGTGAAGCGACAGGTCTGAGGTCCGAGGCCGGGCACTCGGAGGGAGGGCTGTGGGTCACAGGCCAGAGCCGACTTCTTTATAAAATATGTTTCCGTTCATTTCAGAGGGGAAGGGAGAGGGAGAGAGAAACATCAATGATGAGAGAGAATCATGGATCTGCTGCTCCTGCACGCCCCTCCCTGGGGATGGAGCCCGCAGCCCGGGCCTGTGCCCTGACCAGGAATCAAACCCTGACCTCCTGGTTCACGAGCCACGCCGGCCGGGGTAGAGCCAGTTTGAGCACAGAGCCCGAGGTCACTGGTGGGCCCGCCGCTGCCCAGCGCTCAGTCGAGTCTGCGTTCCGGGACAGGAGTCCTCGTCGGAGTTGTTACAAATCGACTGCTTCCTCACAAGATGATTCCTTCTCAGAACCACATCTTCAGAGGAGCAGGCGCCTGCTCATCGCCCAGCCGCCCGGAGGACGTGGCCACGTGACGTGCGGAAATTTGGGCTCACAAAGCGATGTGCTCCGGGGACACTGCTCGCCGCGAAGGGGCAAGGACATCTGTGACCGAGAGGACGCACACACGGGCTTCTCCACGTGGCACTGCCCAGCACGGGGTGTATTTAAAATGCACGTGTTCTTGGGGCAGGGGAGAGGTTTGGGGGGCGGGGCGGGCGGCAGGGAGCCGAGAGCTCGGTGATCTGTCAGGGAGGCCCGATCGATCCGGAGGAACAGGGATTGCTTGGCAGGAGAGCCTCCAGGGCACAGGCAGCAGGTGCAGAGAGGCGGGACCAAGCGTGGCTGGACCTCGACCTGTAAACAGGAGGTCAGGGTTCGATTCCCGGTCAGGACACAGGCCAGGGCTGCGGGCTCCATCCCCAGTGTGGGGCGTGCAGGAGGCGGCCGATCCCTGGTTCTCTCTCATCACTGATGTTTCTATCTCTCCCTCTCCCTTCCTCTCTGAGATCAATAAAAACATTTAAGAGAGAGAGAGAGAGAGAGAGAGAGAGAGAGAGAGAGAGAGGAGAGAGGCCGAGCAGGGTGGGGCGAGGCACTGAAAGGTGTCAGGAAGCCTCCTGAGAGGGCGGCTTTGAGACAAAGACTTGACCAGTTTGAACAGTTTCCGTGGCTGCGCCCAGTTACCCCAGAACATGAGAGGAGCTGCTCCCTCTGAGGTGCTGCTCCTTCCGAGAGGAGCGACTCCCTCCTTGTGAGCATCAATGCAGTGGCTTCCGGAAATGACTGCGCCAATCTCTACTGACACCGAACGTTTCCTGAGAACTGCCCCCAATGAAGAGAGCCGATGTGCTGAAGCACGGGACCTCCCGCTCTGCCGGACCTGCCCGAGCCCTGGGAGGTGTGCCCCGCGGCCGTGCGTGCACGTCTTCCTCCATCGATCACCTGTGAACCGCGCCTGTGTCCGTCTTTTCTCTGTCGATGTACAGCCGTTTATTTATTCTGAGTGTTAATCTGGTTTCTGTTTTATATTTCTCCTGCGTGGAACCTGCCTTCCCACTTCATTCTTGCAGAGCCGGTGTCTTTATGGCTGTGGGTTTAAAGCTCTGGTTTAGGAACCCCAGCCTCCTCCACGGTTACAGGAATACCTCCTCTCATTATCTCCTACCCGTGCCCATGTCCGCTCCTGTCCCCGCGGGCTGACGTGGGCGTCTCTTCATCCATCTCACAGTGGCCGCAGGTGGCCTCCTCCGTGGCTGCGGAGACTGCCGCTCAGAGAACCTTTATTCCCAAACCACATGGAGTGGGTGTGGGAAGCGCAAGTGGAGAGAGCCACCGTGAGCATCCTAGGGGGCCTCCTGCAGCAGAGCCGGGCGCGAGGCTGGGCTGCCCCTTGCTCCTCCAGCACAGGGTGCCACCTGTGCCAGCTCTGGGGGGGGCAGGGTGTCCGGCCTGTGAGGGAGTCTGCTCCTGGCATGGCTGAGGTGGGTGTGCAGCTGTGCCCCGGCACCCTGTCTCTGCGCCAGCTTCTCAGCCTGGAATGTTCGGATGCCCAGTCTTTCACAGCCCCGAGCGGTCCCTGGCCTTGGTCTTGTGTCAGGATGGGGACATGGCCATCTCTGAGGGTGTCCATCAGCCCCGCATCTGAGGCCTTTGCCCCTCCCCTCAGCTGGCCCCGAGTAGCTGCTCTGAGAACACAGGGGACGGTGATGGGTGGACGGGCAGTGAGTGGACGGGCAGTGAGTGGACGGGCAGTGAGTGGACGGGCAGTGAGTGGACGGGCAGTGAGTGGATGGGCAGTGAGTGGACGGGCAGTGAGTGGATGGGCAGTGAGTGGACGGGCAGTGAGTGGACAGGCAGTGAGTGGACGGGCAGTGAGTGGACGGACAGTGAGTGGACGGGCAGTAGGTGGATCATAGATGCTAGGTAGAGAGCTAGGTAGATGGGGAGATAGACGGATGCTAGGTGGATCCATACAGAGATGGAGGTCTATAAAAAGGTTTACCCCGAGGCGTTGGCCCCAGTACCATCAAGACGGGGGTCAGACTGCCTGCTTTACTCATCCACCAATTCAAATGCTAATCTCGTCCAGAGAAACCTCAGAGACACGTGCAAAAATAACGTTCAACCCAGTACCCCAACACCCCTTGGCTCAGTCAACTTGACACATAAAATTGACCATCATGGTTACCTCAGTGAAAGAATGATGTTGGTAAGAATATCAATGGGGATGATGGTGGTGATGATGGTGATGATGATGATGGTTATGATGGTGGTGATGATGATGATGATGGTGGTGATGATGGTGGTGATGATGGTGATGATGGTGATGATGGTGATGGTGGTGATGATGGTCATGGTGATAATGATGGTGATAATGATGGTGATGGTGAAGGTGATGATGGTGATGATGGTGATGGTGGTGGTGATGATGATGGTGGTGATGATGGTTATAATGATGGTGATGGTGGTGATGGTGGTGGTGATGATGATGATGGTGATGATGGTGATGATGATGATGATGGTGGTGATGGTGATGATGGTGGTGATGGTGGTTATGATGATGATGGTAATGGTGGTGGTGGTGATGGTGATGATGGTGGTGGTGATGGTGGGGATGATGGTGATGAGGATTATGGTGATGGTAATGGTGGTGATGGTGGTGGGGATTATGATGGTAATGGTGGGATGATGGTGATGGGGATTATGATGGTAATGGTGGTGATGGTGGTGATGGTGGTGGTGATGGTGGTGATGGTGGTGATGGTGGTGATGGTGGTGGTGATGGTGGTGATGGTGGTGGTGATGGTGGGGATGATGGTGATGGGGATTATGGTGATGATGATGGTGGTGGTGGTGGTGGTGGTGGTGATGGTGGTGATGATGATGATGGTAATGATGGTGGTGATGATGATGGTGATGATGGTGGTGATGATGGTGATGGTGGTGACGGTGATGATGATGGTGATGGTGGTGATGGTGGCAATGGTGGTGGTGATGGTGATGGTGGTGATGGTGATGATGATGGTGGTGGTGGTGGTGATGGTGGTGATGATGATGGTGGGGATGATGGTGATGGTGGTGATGGTGACGGTGATGGTGGTGATGATGGTGGTGGTGATGGTGGTGATGATGGTGATGGTGGTGATGATGGTGGTGGTGGTGGTGGAAGCAGTAGCAGGAGAGCAGTGATAATACTGACCCTATGACAGCTACGAACAGCTCAGACTCCAGCCAGGCCTCCCTGTACCATGTTGAACGGGTCCCCTGTAGCACAGCTCAGCTTCCCCATTTCTCTCACTCGACGTAACGGGGAGCGAACAGAGCCTTCTGCTCAGAAGCTCGGCTTGGTGCTCACAGCACAATCGTCCCTCTTCTGAGACGCCCCTTCAGACTACGCCCCCCTCTCCCCGCCCCCTGCTGGGAGTCCTGGTCCTTCCCCACCTGGGCCCCCTCAGAGCAGCTTCCCTTCGAGCTCCCTCACTCCCTCATTTACTCAACCAGCTCCAGGGAGCATCAGGGAGGCCAGGCCAGGGCAGGACTGGGAGTGCGTGTGCTCCCTGACTCAGGTGTGATGGCCCCGTCCATGGCCAGGTGCCTGTGAGGGGACCCCATTGCACAGGAGGTGCTGCGGGCTGGCTGTCAGCCTGCCCCCGGCCTTCCCTGGACTGGCCAGCAGCAACACCCCGAGGTGAGGCTGGGCAGTGCTAGGCCCTGCACACCTGGGAGACTTGGCTTGCAGCATCCGGGGCCCCCTCTTTCCTCCTGAGCAGAAGGGACCCCAGGAGAGCCACCACATGCAAACACAACCTTCCAAACGGACAGGGCCACACCCAGAAAGCTCCCAGGCACGAGGCTGAGCTGATGCTCCTGCAGGTCTGGGAGCGCTCCCGACACCAGCACGGAGCTACCACTCGCCTGTCCCGCTCCACGCTAATAAGCCTCCACGCTGCCCTCTCCACGCCTCCCCCCGGCCTCTCCATGCCTCCGCACTCTCCACGCCTTCCCCGGCGCTGTCCACGCCGCCCTCCGCCCTCTCCACACCTTCCCCCACCCTCTCCATGCCTCCTCATGCACTCTCCATGCCTCCCTCCCCCCCACACACACTCTCCCTGCTGGCCTAGTAACCTCACTCAGCTGCATCTCAGGGGTCACAGCCCCCATAACACAGGGGCTGGCGGGACGGGTTCTGTCTCGGGAAGACACTGAGAGGAGGGCGATGACCGCGGCCCCGGTGAAATGCGCTCACACCCAGGCGGTTGGCAACAGTGAATGGCCAGCAGTAACAGCGGCGGGAGACAGGGCTCCCAGGCCCCTCACTAGCAGCAGAGGCTGGTGAGCACGTGGGAACCTCGCAGGTGCCATTTCCCGAAGCTGAGCACCCCTCACCCGGGACTCACAATTGTGTTTCTAGGAATTTCTCCAAAGGAGACTCGGGCGCAAGGGCCGGGAGACCAGCCGGGACCTCCACGCCTCCTCACCGCCGCGAGGCGCAGAAGCACGGACAGGGCCGCGAACGTCCTCTGCAGAGCGCCAGGCCGGACACACGGCGGAGGCGGGTGGCATCCGCGAGGTGCAGGGACGGGAGGTCCCCCAGCACCCCCACAGAAGCAGCCGTGCACCAGCTTCTGAGCAGAACACCTCGGCGGGGACGCTGGGAGCCGGCGGCACCACGGGGAGCGGCGCCAACCCAAGAGCAGATACGCTGGAGGGAGTAGGAGCAGGTTTCCCGTGGCCCATGGCACCGCCCGGGCGCCGCGATCAGTCCTCGAGCGGACGGAGGGGTAAGGTGAGCCTGGCTTCCCCACCCGCTGCCTCACCCGGCCTGGAACACAGGCCCTGGGCGCGACTGGATGGTCGGGGACAGACAGCAACGGGGGAGGGGCTCACCGCACCCGTGCTCAGCTCCACCATCGGCTGCAGGCCCTGTGCGCCGGTGTGCAGACCCCACCGAGAGTCCTCCCCACGGACCCCGTAGGACACGTGTCTGTGTGTGCACATGCTGGTGTGCCATGTCTCTGTGTGTGCATGCATGCATGTATCTGTGTGTCTGTGCATGCACATGTCTGTGTGTGCATGTGTCTGTGCATGCATGTGTACATGCCTGTGTGCTCGTGACCACGTGTATGTCTGCACATGTGTACATGTATGTGTGCATGTGTACACGTCGGTGTGTCTTTGTGTGCGCATGTCTGTGTATGCATAGCTGTGTGCGCACATCTGTGCATGCATGTGTACATGCATGTGTGTGTGCTCGTGCCCGCATGTGTCTGTGTGTGCATGTGTGTGCATGTGTGGACAGCATGTCGCCCTGCCCTCAGGCTTCTCCCCCCACGTAAGCAGGTGATATTTAAAAGCCTAGAACCTGTGCTGGCTCAGACCCCAGAGTGAGGTTAATGAGGGCTGTGCTGGCGCACGCCATCACGCCATCACGCCATCAAGTGATGAGACTCAACAGGCCTCTGAGCCGGGGCGCCTGCAGAAGAGGGGGGATGGAGGGCGTTAGAAACAGGGCGATCCCGGCGACAGAGGCGGAAACAGCGATGCTGACGAGGCGGGTGTTGGGGGACGGAGAACGCTAAGATGGACACCTGTACCCCGAGATCCAGCCACTGCCCGAGACCCGCCTCCCCGAGGGGCACGGCAGGAGCAGTGTCAGATGGGACATGTGGGGCTGCTCAGGGCAGGAGGAGGGCGGGCTGGGCCCTATTCATGGGGCGGTGACCCCGCGCCTCCTGGGCCCGCGAGCAGAGGCGGGCTCCCACGATGCCCTCTGAGCCCGAAGACGCAACAGTTCAACAGTGAGGCTGTGCGTGTTCCCAGGGGGCCCACACCCCAGAGCCACTCACCTGGGCCAAGACTGCGGGGCCAGCTGCCGCCCCACAGGCCCAGGTCACCGGGAGCCACGGGCCAGGTCCGACCCGCTCCACATGGGCTGTGTGTCCAGGAAAGGAGAACAGCACAGGGTTCTTAGAGAAGCTTAGGGAAGTCCTGGAGACTTGTACTTAGCGATGTGCACCCAGCGCTGAAGTCTCTTCGGGGGTTTTCAAAAATTAAAGAATCGCATCCCCCCCCAGCCCCTCCCCCCCCAGGACCTCCCCGCCAGGCCCTCCCCCCCAGGCCCTCCGCCCAGGTCTTCCCCCCCCAGGCCCTCCCCGCCAGGCCCTCCCCCCCCCAGGCCCTCTCCCCCAGGCCCTCCCCCCCAGGCCCTCCCCGCCAGGCCCTCTCCCCAGGCCCTCGTCCCCAGGCCCTCCCCACCAGGCCCTCATCCCCAGGCCCTCCCCTCCAGGCCCTCCCCCCCAGGCCCTCACGGGCCCCATCCACCAGCAGCTGCTCTCTGTCACGCTCCTCACCTCTGTATTCAAACTTCACCTCCTGCCAGGACAGCTCCCCCCAGCAGACAGGGCTCTGCAGATCACATCTCCTCACGGCCCCTCATTGTGTGTTTAGCCCAGCCGGCCGGGAGAACTGTGCACAGTGAGCCTGTAATCAGGTAACGAGCACTCGCTGTCAATTGCATTTGCTACCAGGTTCTCTGAAAACAATTTCTAAACAATTCCCCAACACCGGGCCGGAGCGCCGTGCGGGCTCGGGCGGAGGGGTGTTCCGAGCCCGTGGCCCGGTTCCCATGCCCACATCTCAGCCCTCGTCCCCTGGCCCAGGCTCTGCGGGTGCTGCATGGCGGCCTCGAAGCACCTGCCTGGGTGTGAGCCCACCGAGGCGAGAGGTCGTTTGGGCACGTTCCCCCCGCCCTGCCCCGGGTCAGCATCCCCACGGGGGCCGGAGGTGTGTGCCCGAGCGGTGGGGAACCCGTTGCCAGGTCTCCCAGAGTTCTCCCCCCACACGAGCAGCAGGAAGGACGGCGGGAGCTCCCGTGGCCCCGTGGTGCCCCGCTGGGTGGGCTCACGGCCGCCTCTCGGGGATGCACTGGAGACGAGCTTCCCGAGGAAACGGCTGGTCGGCCCTCCCTCCGCCGGGAAGGAGCCCCGGGGGGCGAGGGGGCCGGGGGACTGCCCCCCTCTGTGCGGCATCGAAGAGGGGGCGATCGGTCGCTGGCGGGCTTGATCCCCTGCTCTGTGGGCGGCTCCTGGTCCCGGACTTCCCGCCGCTGCCACCGGCGCCCGCCGGAGCCGCCTGCGAAGCCTCGCCCAGGCCCGCTGCCCCTGGTCCGGCACGAGTGCCTGTGGCCGCGTGGCCTGTGGGGCCTGTGGGGCCTGTGGGGCCTGTGGGGCGTGCGGCTCCCTCGTCCCTCGGCCCGTGTCTGTGCGGCCCGTGTCTGTCACTCCCAGTGCCGCGCGCTCTGGCTTTTTATTTCTCGTGAAAAATGTAACCACGCGTGGCCTTGACCGCCCTCCCTTCCCTGCTGCACGTGTGTCGTCCTTCACACGCGTTCCACGTGACCCGCTCCTCTCAGACCCAACCTGGCGCGGACCCCTGGTGCGGGCAGACGGGCCTCCCACCGCCATCGCTCACCGTCCCGTGGCCTCCGTCTCGGGGACAGGAGGACGCGGGGCCCTTTGCCCCTCCGCCCCCCTCCCCCCTCTGCCCCCCCCGTCCTCCCCGCCCCCCCCCGGTTCCTCCCCGCCCCCGTTCCCCCTCCGCCGCTCTGTCAGGCAGCCTGGGGTACAGAGGCGTCGGTGACTTTCAAAGGGTCGCTCCCTGGGGAGGGGGCTCGGGCCCCCCGAGGCCGATGGCTTCCCAGCCCGCAGCCCCCGTCGGCAGGAACCCGAGGCGTGTCCCCCGGATCCCACCAGGTGTCTGGAGAGATTTATGGAGTTTTAACCTGTCAGTCAGAGAGAGGCTGGGCTTTCTGTTTCGGTTCTGCTTCCAGCAAGGTCACCCCTGACCCGGCCACCCGCACCCGAGCGGATCTTCATGATCCGAACAACGCCCGCCTGTTGGGGAGCAAGGAGCCACGTCCCCACGGCGCCCCATAACGGGAGGCGGGACCCCACCCTGAGCCGGGGGTCAGGACATGGGAGCCCCCCGGGGTCTGTCGGCTGGCCGGGACCCCGAGCCCGCTCCCTGGGTGGAGCGGCAGGCGCCTGCCGAGGCCTCTCCTGCCACCACCTCTGCTCAGCTGGGGGGTCACAGCCGGGGCTCCGTGCAGGCCGGAGCCAGACACACCGAGTGGCGGCCCCCTGCCCCCTCAGCCGACCTCAGGCAACCCCGTCCCTCCACAGCCTCGCGTTCCCCTCTGCGATGCGGGAATACGGAGCTCGTGGCACAGCCTGCGCCCCAGCGTGGGGCCCTCTCCACTCAGCACCCCTGCAGGCGGGCTCTCCGAGGAGGTGTCGGAGCGCGCCCGCGTGGAGTGCATAGGGAAGACGGGCAGAGGGCGGAGGGGCCTGGCCGGGCGCCCGGAGGGGTCCCCAGCAGGGGTTCCTCTGTCCCCAGCCTGTCAGGAGGCCCACACCCCACTGGCAGTGCAGGGAGGACGGCCGCATGGGGCCAGGGTGCCGGCGGCTGGGCGGGCATGGAGGGCAGGCCCCACGCGGCCCCGTCACAGGGTGTGGCTTCCGCAGGGGTCTCCGGAGAAGGAGCTGCCGTTCTCACGCTCCCGTCGGCGCCAGGCGGGCCTGCGCCTGCTTCCCTCTGACGAGGATTTTAGGGGCCGCCCGTCAAGCAGGCGCACGACAGCGAGGCCGGCAGGAACGCAGCTGCTCACGCAGGAGAGCGCGTCGGAGCGCCTGGCTTCCTCTTGGTCACGCCTGCGCAGCGCACCAGATGGACTCTGTGTTCTGCTTGTGTGTGTGGGGGGGTGCCTGTTTGGAGGAGCACGGCCCAGAGCCTCCTGCAGCGGGAACAGCCGCCCCCCGGCCCAGAGCCTCCTGCAGCGGGCACAGCTCCCCCGGCCCAGAGCCCCCTGCAGCAGGCACAGCCCCCCCGGCCGCAGGCCTGCCTTCACGCCAACGGCTGTGGCCACCTGGGGTGCTTGGACTGCGATATCTGTTTACTGCCAGTGGCATCCGTTTTCCTTGGCATTTGTGTGTGTGCGCACGCCCTTCACACGTGCACTCATATGTGCCAACATACACACTGGGTGTCTTAATTTACACCTTGCACATTTCAGGTGGGTGTGTGCCTTTCACACACAAGCACACACATGCAGAACTTGTGCGCACATATGCACACATGCATGCACTACACACCTAATGTACACTAGCACATTTCAGGTGCATGCATGCACGCACATGCCTTTCACAGGCGCGTGGGGAGAGTCGGTGTCACCCGTGTACGGTGCCGGCCGGACAAGGACGTGACGACGTGCTCCCGGACCCTCTCCCCCGCTCCCCGCCGGCGTGGCCAGCACACGCGAGGGTGACGGGCGGTTCTTTATGAACACATTCCCCCTAGGACTCCCCTCGGTGCCAAGCCGCGCCGTCTTCCCCACCACGCAGACCCCCGCCCCCCAGAGAAATATCGGTGAGAACAGCATTGGGGCCTGGGCAGCCCAGAGGAGGGCGGGGTGCGCACGCCAAGGCCAGCGGGGGACGGGGGACGGAGTCTGCCTCCCCGGGGGCCCCCTGCATGGGAGCGTGGCCCCCGGAGCTGGTCCTGGAGAAGGAGGCGGGGTCCGTCCTGGCTTTGTCGAATCACCCACCACGTTCATCACCCCGCAGATGCCAGCCGGGCCCCCACGTACGACAGAACCTGAAGGAGCACGGGCCGGGCATCGCAGGTCACGCGGCCCCCCCAGGCCTGGGCGTCCGTCCCCGGAAGCAGGTGGTCCCTCCCGCTCCACATGCTCACGCGGGGGACCACGCTCCCTGGAGAAGCACCTGGGCCGCAGCAGGCGGCTGCTGGGTGCCGACTCCCAGGCCGCGCCTCTTCCCGCCCCTCGCTCCTGCCTTGCGGGGAGGCAGCGCTGGGCTCCGTTGCCCGCGACCTCCAGGCTCCCTGCTCCGCGGACACGCCCGGCTGGGACGAGCAGATGGTGAGCGAGGCCCTGCCAGGCCGCGGAGGAGCCACCTGCCGCCCACCCCTCCCCTGGAGCGGCTCCTGCCCTGGGCCCCGTGGACCTGGACCTGGATGGGGGGTGGTCAGCGTGCCCCTCCTCCACGGCAGACCCGGCCCAGCCGCCTGCGGATGCTCTGGGGGCCCCCGTCCCTCCCGCCCGCCCCCCGCCCGACAGGCACTGTCTGCAGCGGCCGACACCGGGGGACGGTGGTAATTCCTCTTTCCAAGCGGCTCACCTCCTGATCGATTTCTCAGCCGCTCCGGCTTCCCCCAAATTGAAAAGGGTTTTACACAATTGACAGGGGATAAAAGAGGCCTATCCAAGCGATGTTTCTTCTCGAGGGAAAGGCGCCTCCATCCCCGCACCCCGCTGGCTCGCCGCGCGGAGAGAGGGGCACCGGGGCCCAAATCCCCGTTCTCGGAGCCGCCCCGGTCCCTGCAGGGAGCTGGGGGGCCGGCTGCAGCCTGGCCTTCCCGGGGGGCGAGCGTGGGAGTGTGGTGGCCTCACCTTTTATCTTATTTTTTAAATATATTTTATTGACTTCAGAGAGGAAGGGAGAGGGAGAGAGAGGTAGAAACATCGATGATGAGAGAGAATCACGGATCGGCTGCCTCCTGCACGCCCCCCACTGGGGATCAAGCCCACACCTGGGCCTGTGCCCTGACCGGGAATGGAACCCTGACCTCCTGGTTCCTAGGTCGATGCTCAACCACTGAGCCACGCCGGCCGGGCAAGGTGACCTCAAAACGCACTCCAGCCCTCGGGTGACCCCATCTTCTTGGGGTTCGGCTGGACCCCAGCGCCTGTTTCCAGCAAGGGCAAGGAGTCCGATGCGTCTCCAGGGACGCGGGGAATTCTCCGTCCCTCCCCAGGCAGCGGGGGACTGGGGTGTCAGTCAGGGGACAAACATGTTGGGAGCCTTTATCCCCAAAGTCCCCAGCACGTTTTACAAATGGGGCTCCCAGGCCAGGCTGTCTGCCCGAGGTCACAGCCCAGGACACGGATGAGCCAGAGCAGGGCCTCCCCGGGTTGCCTGATGCAGATGCCTCATCCTCTCGGCCGCAGACAGGACTTCCCGAAGCCGCCAGCCAGGAGGCCAGCCCACAGCGCGTCCTTCCGAACATCAGAGCCCCTTCCAGATAGGATCTGCCTGCGCTCCGGGGCCCGGGCAGTGGACTCCTGATTAGATCCGTTATAATCCTTCCCTATCTGCCCGTCTCTGTAATTAGCCTCCCCGGCCGCCGGTATCTGCCGCAGACGCCGGATCCCGCCCGGTAATGACTGGGGGGGAGGATGCCGCCCTAATCTCCGAGCCGCCAGATGGAAGACGCGCCCGTTCCTAGGATTAGAGGAGCACTCTGACCTTGGGTGGGAGTCCGCGTTCCATTGGAAACATTGTTGTCCTTCAAAGAAAACGGCCTGAAACTGTATCAAGGCCCACAGGACGCGGGCGGCCGAGGGCGGCAGGTCCCAGCCGCCTTGTTAAAGGAACATGACTTATTGCAAATGCTACTGCATCTGGAGATCCCGCCAGAGCCCGCAGTGCCGGCTCCTCTCCCGCCGGCTGGGCTGATCCCGGCACGCGGCCCTCAGCAATCATGGGACACATAGGGGCTGATTATTTTGTGAATAAAATCAAACGAATCAAGTCATTGAATGGCAGACGGGCTGTCTGAGGTCCCGCCCCGCCCGCTGGGGGAGCCCGATTCCCAGGCTGCTTTACGAGCAGGGTCTCTGCTCCTGGCGGACGCGCCCGCCGAGGCCTCGGAGCTGCGGGCGGCTCCTGGAGAGGAAGGTGGGAAGCAGTGCCCTCGGGGAGGTGCCAGGGTGTTGGAGAGTGGGAATTTTGGGGCACTCCGGAGAGGCCGTGGACTGTGCCCCAGACAGAGTTGTCAGTGCTGACACCAGGCCAGGCCTTGAGATAGGGTCTCATGGCCCCTTCCCCCTGCACCTCACAAAATAGCCTTGCAAGATACACTGTCAGCTTTCTGAAGAACAGGACGACCCTGTGAGTAACATGGTCGTCAATAGCATGGCCCTGACATTATTTGGGAAAAACTGTTTTGTCTTGGGTTGCTTACTCTGCAAAAACAGGATGTGGTTAATGTGCTTAAAAAGTGGTCCTACACAAAGGGTCGGGGCTGCTCTCTGAACTCCCTGCGTGGAGAGAGAACAGCCACCAGCCGGCAATAAAGGCTCCCTAAATTTTAATTTGGTCTGGACTCCAGTGCTCTTTACTCGCGTTCGCTCCACAACAAGGGCACGTGGGACAACACAGGGCCCGGGGAGGGATGCATTCTCCGCCTGCAGCCTGAGCCGGGTGCGGACCACAGCCAGAGGCTCACCCCCAGACGGCGACGCAAACCTGCCTGACGCCCCCGATGCCTGCCCCACGCCGGCCCCACGCCTGCCCCACGCCTGCCCCCACGCCTGCCCCACGCCTGCCTGCCCCACGCCTGCCCCACGCCTGCCCCCACGCCTGCCCCACGCCTGCCTGCCCCCACGCGCCTGCCCCCCGCCTGCCCCCACCCCGACACCTGCCTGCCCCACGCCTGCCCCCACGCCTGCCCCACGCCGGCCCCACGCCTGCCCCACGCCTGCCCCCACGCCTGCCCCACGCCTGCCCCACGCCTGCCCCCACGCCTGCCCCCACGCCTGCCCCACGCCTGCCCCAACGCCTGCCCCGACACCTGCCCCGACACCCCCCACGCCTGCCCCACGCCTGCCCCACGCCTGCCCCACGCCTGCCCCCACGCCTGCCCCCCACACCTGCCTGCCCCAAGCCTGCCCCACACCTGCCCCACGCCTGCCCCCATGCCTGCCCCACGCCTGCCCCACACCTGCCCAACGCCTGCCCCGACACCTGCCCCGACACCTGCCCCACGCCTGCCCCACGCCTGCCCACGCCTGCCCCCACGCCTGCCCCCTGCCCCACGCCTGCCCCACGCCTGCCCCCACCCCACGCCTGCCCCACCCTGCCCCCACGCCTGCCCCCACGCCTGCCCGAAACCTGCCCCACACCTGCCCCACACCTGCCCCCACGCCTGCCCCCACGCCTGCCCGAAACCTGCCCCACACCTGCCCCACGCCTGCCCCCACGCCTGCCCCACACCTGCCCCACACCTGCCCCCACGCCTGCCCCCACGCCTGCCCGAAACCTGCCCCACGCCTGCCCCACGCCTGCCCCCACGCCTGCCCCCACGCCTGCCCGAAACCTGCCCCATGCCTGCCCCACACCTGCCCCCACGCCTGCCCCCACGCCTGCCCGAAACCTGCCCCACGCCTGCCCCCACGCCTGCCCCCACGCCTGCCCGAAACCTGCAGGGCTCTGCTCAGGGGCCGGCCCCTCCCCCACCCACACGCCTGGGCAGACCGTCTCTCTGTGACTGGGTCCGGGAGAGGCTGGCGCAGTGAGGGGTGGCCCTGCCCGGCAGGCCCAGGTGTCGGGCGCTCTACACGGTGCACCTGCCCAGGGGCTGAGGGCGCCTCAACCACCTGCCCAGGTGAGGGGCATCGTGGGAGCCGCAGAGCCCTGGGCGCCGTGTCCTGGCTTCTGTGCGGGAGGAACAAGCCCTGCCCACGGGGAAGTCGGTCTCCTTTCATTTTCTCACCGACCGCGGCCCCCTGCACGCCCCCATGGAGGACCGAGCCCGGAACCAGGCAGGTGCCCTGACCAGAACCGAACCCTGACCTGGTTCCTAGGTCGACGCTCAGCCCCTGAGCCACGCCGGCCGTGCTGCGTCTGTTTTTAAAAAGTGACTCTGAGCCTTCGTGCAGGCGTGGCTGAGGCGGTGAGCTCGCCGTGTTCATCCGAGACGGGCTCTTCCTGGTGGGGTCACGACACGCAGCCGCCGACACCATGGAAAACCCCGGGGGCAGGTCACCCCCCAAAGAGGCAGGGTTTCTGGCCGCTTTCTCTCCGAAGGAACCGTTTTAAATCGCAGCCCAGTGGAGAGGAGCTGCCGGCGGCGGAGCTAACTGCCCTGGACGGACTGGCGTGGGGGTGGGGGGAGGGGCGGCCAGGCCCCTCGAACAGCCACGTGTGTTCCACCCTCGCCCCGGCACCCCCCCACCCCCCCGGGCGCTGGCTCAGTTGTCTGTTTCCATGCCGTCCAGCGCGTCTGGAGGAGAAACACGCCCGCCGCCGGGGGAGCGGGAATCTGATTAGGCCACGGCCAGGGCGGGCTGCCCGGAGCGGGTAAGTGGATTTGGGAGGTACCGTGTCGGCCGCTGAAATGCGTGGAGTGTGTGCGAACATCCATCGGCTCAAAATTGGCTTTGAATGCCGTCTGCTCCTTAATCAGATTGGGCTTCATGGAGCTATCCTGCGCGGCTGGCGGCTGGCAGAGGCTCTGGGGGCCTCCGCGCAGGTCTCGGCTCCTGGGCAGGCTTGGGTGGGGGGGTGGGCAGAGTCCGGGGGGCTCTTTGGCCCCAAGTGTGCGCACTGTCAGCAAACAGCCAGTGTGGGGGGGAGGGTGCTGAGCGGGTGGGGTGTTGCCCACCTCTGCCCTCCCCCTCCCCCTCCCCTTCCCTCTCCCCTCCCCCTCCCCCTTCCCCTCCCCCTCCTCCTTCCCCCTCCTCCCTCTCCCTGCTTCACAGAGCGTGCTGGAGTCCCTGCCGGGGCCCCTGGTTCTGGGACCCAGCAGTGAGCAGGGAGACAAACCCCGGCCTCCGAGGCCTCCATTTGAGAGGAGGACAGGCGGGGACTAAGCCAGTGGTCGGCAAACTGCGGCTCGCAAACCACATGCGGCTCTCGGGCCGTGGTTTGCTGCTCTGTTGACCAATGAGTTTGCCGACCACTGCCTTAGGGAAAAACACTTAAAAAACATTTTAATAATCTACTAATGTCTTTAACCTGAAGTCAAAACTTCTGGGTAAGGGTAATGCCTTACGCAGTGGTCGGCAAACTCATTAGTCAACAGAGCGGCAAACCACGGCCCGAGAGCCGCATGTGGTTTGCGAGCCGCAGTTTGCCGACCTCTGGACTAAGCAGACCTAAGGGGAGGGGCCCTGGAGACAGTGGCACAAGGGGGTAGGGGGTTCCAAGAGCCCAGGGTTGGGGGAAAACCAGGGGGCCCCAGGGACCAAGCAGGCCTGGAGCGGGGGAGCGAGGCAGGGAGGAGGGAGCAGAATTCTGGACCAGGGGGCCAGGGGCTTCCCAGAGTGTCATGTGCCCGTGGAGGAGGGCGTGAAGGAGTGAACCCTGATGGAAGACACGGTGCAGAGCCGTGCAAAGGCCCTGTGGCAGGTCCTGGATCCAGTGCCCTCCCGGGGGGCGGGGGGGAGGAGGGGAGACTGCTGGACCTGGCTGGTGGGTGGGCCTTTAGGTGGGCCCTGGACAGTGGGCCTTGGACGGTGGGCCCTGGACAGTGGGCCCTGGACGGGAGGGCCCTGGACAGTGGGCCCTTAGGTGGGTCCTGGACGGTGGGCCCTGGACAGTGGGCCCTGGATGGGTGGGCCCTGGATGGTGGGCCCTGGACAGTGGGCCCTGGATGGTGGGCCCTGGACGGTGGGCCCTGGATGGTGGGCCCTTAGGTGGGTCCTGGACGGTGGGTCCTGGATGGTGGGCCCTGGACGGGAGGGCCCTGGACAGTGGGCCCTTAGGTGGGTCCTGGACGGTGGGCCCTGGACAGTGGGCCCTGGATGGGTGGGCCCTGGATGGTGGGCCCTGGACAGTGGGCCCTGGACGGTGGGCCCTGGATGGTGGGCCCTGGACGGTGGGCCCTGGATGGTGGGCCCTGGACGGTGGGCCCTGGACGGTGGGCCCTGGACGGTGGGCCCTGGATGGTGGGCCCTGGATGGTGGGTCCGGACAGTGGGCCCTGGAAGACCAGCCTTACCTGGAGTGACGGCATCAGGCCTGGGGGAGCAGGGAGACTCCCTCGGCTGCAGGGGGCTCAGGGGGGACCAGCATGGAAGCCAGATGTC
The DNA here is from genome assembly GCA_025583905.1 of Ia io. NCBI lineage: Eukaryota > Metazoa > Chordata > Mammalia > Chiroptera > Vespertilionidae > Ia > Ia io. The sequence continues at coordinate 111,417,952 of JAJQQW010000007.1, read as the reverse complement.
AGGTGGGAGACTGGCCACGACACCCCAGGCCTTCAGTTCCCCCTCCTCTTCCTCCCTCCTCTAGACCCCCTCTCACCCCCTTCCTCTCACCCCTCCCCCCCGCCCTCAGCCTCCAGCCCCTCGGCCAGCAGGCCCCTCTGCTGTCTGGCTCCTTAGACACAACAGGCCTGGGCGAGGCCCCCGGGTCCCAGAGGCACCTCAAAGCCCAGTGTCACCTGACATCAACGTGCAGGGCTCACCTGTCCCTCACTTTCCCGCTGCACCTGACGGAGGTGAATGGGGAGGGGCCTGGCAGGGACCGAGCCGTGCTTGGGCCGACCCGGTTCCCGAGGCCACAGGAGCTCTTGGGACGCCCTGCCCCCTGGGGATCTCAGAACCCCGTCCCCTGGTTCCCCCCGTCCCGGGCTCTGGGAACCCCCTGCCCCCCGGTTCACCATGGGGCTGACACTGACGGGCTCACCCCAGGAGGAGCCAGAAGCCCCCCGAGCCTGAGGCTGGAGGGTGAGGTCCTGGAGGCAGAGCCAGGCCTGCCGAGTGAACTTACGCAAGGTTGTCTGCAGGCGGCTCTCGGCCGGGTCGGCCTGGAGTTCCGACTTGTCACGGGGTGACACGGAGCCCCCACCTTCCCTCCCAGGAAAGGCCCTGAGGGTGGGCATCTCGCGCAGCCAGCTGTCTGCTCCGCCCACGGCTGGGCTGGTGGGCCAGGCATGAGGGCCCTCGGGCACGTCTGCGTCACGGCTCATGCAGCGGCCAGGCAGTCCTGTCCCAGGCAGAACAGAGGGCTCACCCCCCGCCCCCCCCCCCCCCCGGGACCATTCCCCATCCTATGGGCCAGTCGGCACCTGATTTATAGGCCAGGGTCTGAGTCTTCACACACACACACACAATGCACATGCACACGTGTGCACACACTGCTGTGGTGGGTACCAGTGGCTCTGCCCGCACCCGTGCCCTGTGCTGTTTCCAGGAGCAGATCCGCGCTGGCGGCGGCGGCCGCGGGATACCTGGGGCTGGGAGACTTGGCTGTGCTCGGCTGATGCCCTCACTTCTCCCCACTTTTCCCGCGAGTGCCTTCCAGCTCCCGTCCTGCCCGTGCCGGACGCGCAGGCTCATCCCCGGAGCCCCACCTGATGCCCGTGTCCTAACAGGGAGGAGTGCCATCGCTGCGTGCTCACAGGTGAAGGGCCTGTGAGGCTATGCCAGGTCCGCGGCGACCACGGGAGCCTGCGCAGAGGGGGGCGGCTGCGGGGGACACACGCGCTCCCCGCCGCCACAGCGCTCTGAGCGGGAGACCGAGCCCCAGGTCCTGGGCCTCCCAACTTAAGGACGATGCTCCGAGGAGAGCTCTCCCTGCCATGCAGACACGCGTTGCCATGCCATCATGTGCACGCACGAACGGGCACACACAAACACAGTGCACATGCACGTACACACATGAACAACCAAACACGCATGAGCACACATGCAAGCATACATAAACACACGTGAACAGAATAAAATGGGGACAATGGGGAGTGCCCCGAAATACCTTTTTTGGCCAGTTTGGAGACGCTCCTTGGAATCGTGGAAAAGGAAAGTGTTCCTAACGGCGAGGAAGCCTCGGAGGTTACCGGGTCCCCTTTCTCCCGGGGGAACCGGTTATGGACGTGCCGTGCTTCTCCTCCGGCAGCAGGTGCAGGACGTGGGCCCTCCCACCCGCCAGGTGTCGCTGCGATCTCCACGCCCGACGCGGAGGCCGCTGCGTTTTGTGCCGCGAAGGGGAGGGCACCGGGCTCCGGCGTGTTCTTCCCGCGAGAAGCTGCTTAGAAAATGCGCCTCCGACGGCGAGGGCTCCGGCCGCGCGCTCCACAGGGCAGGCGGCTCGGTGGCCGCTCAGCCGACCGGCCGGGAGGACGGGCTGGGGACTCGGGGAGGCGGAGGGACTCGCCCAGTCGATGAGCTAACACGAGTGCCATGAAGTCAACGCAAAAAAAAAAAAAAAAAAAAAAAAAAAAAGGAAAAGAAAGAAAAGGAAGGCTCTAATATTTAGGACCGGCATGGATGTCCGCTTTTATAAGAGCCCGTGAGGTTGCATCGTGTTTATTTTTGATTCTAGAGCTCAGTGGTCGGTAAACTCATTAGCCAACAGAGCCAAATACCAGCAGCACAACGATTGAAATTTCTTTGGAGAGCCAATTTTTTTAAACTGAAACTTCTCCTAACGCCACTTCTTCAAAATAGACTCGCCCAGGCCGTGGTATTTTGTGGAAGAGCCACATTCAAGAGGCCAAAGAGCCGCATGTGGCTCGCGAGCCGCGGTTTGCCGACCACGGGGCACGTTGATGGCAAAATTTGTCGGGGAAAAGCTAAGCTGGCCAAGACCACGCTGACCCAAACGTGGGGCGGGGCCTCCGTGTCCGCAGTCACAGGAGACGGTCGGCGGGGACAGAGGCGGACGAAGGACCGGGAACCGCGGACAGAGGCCCAGGCGCCCAGGAAAGGGGCGTGAGCAGCCGAGACCCCTCTTGTCGGGACACGTGCTTCTCCGCGCCGTGAGCACCGAGGCCTCGGCTGCCACGTGGAGGGCGGACGTGGGCCGCGCCTCACACACGAGGGTGAATCCCAAATGGCTGAGAAAGGAAGAACCACCCGCCGGGACTGGAAGGGCCCAGGTTCTGCCCTGGAGGGCGACCTTGTGTGATACAAGCACCTCTGTGAGCGAAGGCCGCCAAGCGCCGCGAGGGGAAGCCGGCCGAGGGCGGCCACAGCTGAGTGCAGAGGGCCCCCCCACCCAGGGGCAGCCCCTCAAAGTAACGAAAACTCCCATTAGGATCAGGAGCCGTGAACCCGGACACAGACGCCCAGTTCTCCTCCCGCGACGGGGACAGGAGAGCCGTGCCGTCACCTGCCTGGGGGGAGGGGGGCGGGGAGGGGGCGCACACACCTGTTTGTCGCTCTGAAGTCACCTGGTCCCGGAGCCGCTGGCTGAGGACGCTGAGCAGTGGATGGTGGTGGGAACCCAGGGGCCGTGGTCCCCCAGACCGCCTGTGACCTTGCCCTTATTCCCGGCTCCATCGCCCCGACAGCGGGGCAGCCACTTGGTGCCCGACACCTGACGGAGGCCCCAGGCCCCAGGCGTGTGCGGTGGCTCCGGGCACCTGGGCGCAGAGGGACACGTGGTCCCGGCACCAGGGGGCGGGGCCAGGAAGCCAGGCTCAGCGTCCTGGCCGGGCCCGGGCGGGAATCAGGGGCTTGCACCCGTGGCAGAGCCGGGGGCGAGGAGCCTGGGCAGCTGTGGAGCTGGGCTCACGGGAGCGCACACCTGTGCGTCCGGCCCCAGCAAGCCTGCCACGGGCGCTGAGAACCGAGCCACGGCGCAACCACGGCTCAGGCCTGACTGCTCACGCGTGGGGCACACGGGCGGTCAGAGCAGCACTGGCGCCGTGACGGCCAGGCCTGAGGCCCCAGCGTGGCCTGGGCTCCCTGCTCAAACCAAACCCGCGTGAGTCGGCATTCGGCGTGGGCTGCGAGAGCTCACGGACGTCAGGGGCCAAGGCCGCCTGAGGCAGGTGGGAGGTCCAGGCTCCACGCCCTGCGGCCTCTGGAAGTCCGAGGACGTGCTGTAGCTGAAGGTCACATCCGGTCAGAGGGGTGGGACAGGGGCAATGCTTCCTTTTTAAAAAGAAATATATTGCCTGACCCAGTGTGGCTCAGTGGATAGAGCGTCGGCCTGCAGACTGAGGGGTCCCGGGTTCGATTCCGGTCAAGGGCATGTACCTTGGTTGCGGGCACATCCCCAGTAGCAAGTGTGCAGGAGGCAGCTGATCGATGTTTCTCTCTCATCGATGTTTCTAACTCTCTCTCCCTCTCCCTTCCTCTCTGTAAACAATCAATAAAATATATTTAAAATAATAAAATAAAAAGAAATATATTTTTATTGGTTTCAGAGAGGAAGGGAGAAGGAAAGAGAGAGAGAAACATCAATGATGAGCCCCCCACTGGGCATGGAGCCCACAAACAGGGCATGTGGCCTGACCGGGAATTGAACCGTGACCTCCTGGTTCATAGGTCGACGTGAACCCCTGAGCCATGCCAGTGGGCAGGGGGTTATTCTCGACGTGAAAAGCTCACAAGAGTCCCGTAAGGAAGCAGGAGGAGGAGGCGCATCGGCAGGAGGCGTGGAGAACGCACCGGTCCCGCGAAGCCCTGGCTCCCGGAAGGGTGGGGTCTGAATAGATTCCCGCTCTAACTTATTGCCGGAGATCACCATTGCGGACAGAAATCGACGAATTAAACAGTTTCCTCTGTCTCCCCGCTTCTTCCTGCGGACTGTCCTGGACATACATGAAACGTAGAGGGCAAGCCGTGTCAGAGCACACACTCACGCGACATCGTCTGCGCCAGCATTGGAAATTGCCCCTCTTGTTTCTGGGGATTACTTTATAAAAGTGCTTTCCTCCCGATTATTTTAATAATTTTGCGAATAACAAAAACCTCCATTCACTGGATGGGCATTTGGGGGCCACCCCGAGCAGCGGGTCTTCCTGGGGGGGCGGGGGTCCTGGGCTCTTTCTGGCCCCCACAGGTTCTCGGGAGCGAGGGGAAGAATTGCCGTTCTCGCTGGCATGGCAGCAGATGTGGCCTTTGAGTGTTTCCTGTCTCCCTGTCGCCTGTTTTTCACGCTGAAGGAGAGAGGCAGCCGCGTGCTGGAGCGAACGACCCTCTGCTCTGCCCCGCAGCCGGGAAGCGCTTCGGCGACTGGCCTTGTTCTTTTCTCATCACAGGAAACGGACCCGCGGAGGGAATGAGCCTTGGCGTCCTGCGGCGGCCGCAGGCGGGGAGCGGCCTGTTCTGAGAAGCAGCTCCTGGGGCCGAGAGGAAGGCCGGACTGCGCCCTCGGCACTCCGTCTTCGTAAAAGCCCCTGACTGGGTCCAGTCAGTCAGCTCCATAAAGTGAGCCATTTCACGCGTCCTCGCAAAACCGTTCCGGGTAACTGTCGGTGCCGAGCGGGGACAGGCCTGCGGTCTGTGCACACGCCTCCCCAGGAAGACAGTGGCGGTGTTCGCTGTGGGCCATTAGACACCAGCTCACTCCGGAGCTGCCTGGGGGTGCCGCGCCGCCCCGTGTCCGGGCGCTTCTTCTGCCGAGCACTTTGCTGGTGCAGAGGGCGCGTGCAAACCGGGGAGGCCGGGGCGGGTGGGGAGGCTCGGTGGCTCCCCGCCTGGCTGGGGGACAGGTGCACAAGGGCCTCGGTGTCCGTTCAGGGCCGGGTCTGAAGTCAGAAGAGGAGACAGAAGGTCTGAGTGGGCCAGAGGCGGCGGGCATGGAGAGTTGCAGGACGAACCTGCTGGGAGCCAGGGAGCTGCACTCCAGGACGCAGGCGGCAAGGGTTCCAGAAAAGTCTGTGAGGTGGTGGTTGAACCGCGACTCCCTTGTTCTGAGCCTGTGTCACCCACCACGGGTCACGCTAGTCTAGGGGTCAGAAGGCCACTGACCCCCAGCGTGCCCGCCAGAGGGCCCCCCTCCACCGGCTCCTACCTGCCCGGGGGATGTGGAGGATGGCAGAGCAGGCATGTCTGTGCTGGACATGCTGGCTGGTGGCCTGACCCAGCCCCTCGGTGCAGGGCGGGGGGGGGGGGCAGAGCCAGGCGTGGACGCCACAAACTGAGCCGGTGGTTCCCCCACGACGTCCGAGGAGCTGCCACCAGCGGTCTCGGCCTGGGGGTCCAGCTGGGAGCAGGGGCGCCTCTGGCCTCACATGTGACCTTGGCCTCCTCCTCCTTCCTCTCCCACAGGGGCACCCTCCCCCACATCGCCAGGCCAGGAGCCAGCTGGGGGGTGGAGCCAGGTGCCTCCTCGGAGAGGACAGCGGACCCGGAGGCCCCTTCCCAGGGCTGGCTGGGCCGGGGGGGGGGCCGGGAGCAGTTTTCATTTTTCCTCTTCGCTGGTGGCTGGTAAAGTGCACAGGTTGATGTTCAGGTGCCGCTCCTGGGATGAACCCCCTTGCTCATGAGGGATAATAATGCTTATATGTTGTTGAATTCCGTTTGCTCATAGTCTGTATTTTATCTTTCAGTTCATCTATAATGATCTATAATAATAAAAGCGTAATATGCTCATTAGACCAGACGTCCTTCCGGATGTCCCGGCTTCTGGACGAAGCTGCGGCAGGCAGGGGCCGAGGCACAGGCGGCCACCGTGGCAGGCAGGGGCCAAGCCCCTTGCACGAATTTCGTGCCTCGGGCCTCTAGTAGTTAATAATACTGTGCTGTATATTTGCTGAGAGTATTGATCTTAACAGTTCTCATCATAAGAAAAATTCCTATATAATAAAGAGGTAATATGCAAATTGACCATCACTCTAACACACAAGATGGCCACCCCCATGTGGTCACAAGATGGCCTGCAGGGGAGGGCAGTTAGGGGTGACCAGGCCTGCAGGGGAGGGCAATTGGGGGGGACCAGGCCGGCAAGGGAGGACAGTTAGGGGTGACCAGGCCAGCAGGGGAGGGCAGTTAGGGACAATTGGGCTGGCAGGGGAGCAGTTAGGCATCGATCAGGCTGGCAGGGGAATGGTTAGGGGGTGATCAGGCTGGCAGACAGGCGAGCTGTTGGGAGCCAGCAGTCCTGGATTGTGAGAGGGATCCCAGATTGGAGAGGGTGCAGAGTGGGCTGAGGGACACATCCCCCCATGCACAAATTTTGTGCACTGGGCCTCTAGTCTATATATATAAAAGGCTAAATGGCCATTACGACCAGATGACCGGCCTGTAGCTATGACACTGACCACCAGGGGGTAGACACTCAATGCAGGAGCTGCCCCCTGGTGGTTAGTGCTCTCCCACATCCAGCCTCCCATGGTCCCACCCCCCAGACTGGGTGAGACGGCCCCTATGGGCCCCAACCGCTGGCCAGGCCAAGGGACCCGACCCGTGCACAAATTCGTGCACTGGGCCTCTAGTTGGAAATATTAGTCTGTGTTTCTCATTTTTTGAGCCACCTTTGATGTGAAGGCCACGCCAGCCTAAACAGACGTGTGAGGCACGTCCCCTCCGTGTTGCACGGAAGGTGCTGTGTAAAACCGGTGTTCACGTTGTCTGTATTCTGTAGCAATCTCCGGTGTAACTCTCTGAGCTTAGAGATTTCTTTTTTGTGAGCTTTCAATGTCAAATTCAATTGTTCATGCCACAGGACTACTTAGAATATCCATTTCCTCTTGGCCATGCGTTGGTCACTGGCCGTCGCCAGGAACTGACTGTCTGTGTTGTAGGTTCCATGCGAGGACAGTTGTGTATCAAATTTCTCTCTCACGTGTTCAATGGCTAAGGGGTCTGTAGTGATGTCCTCCATTGACCTTGAAATATTGGTGATTCTCTACCGTTTTCTTCAGTCTTGACAGAGGTTCATCCACTTCATTCATGTTTTTAAAAGAACCAGATGTTGTTCCATTGATTCTCTCCATGGCTTGCCTAGTTCCCACTTTATTGGCTTTTGCTCGTACCTATACTGTTTCCTTCTGGTCGGGGGTTCATTTTGCTCTTTTGCTGGCTCCTCGTGGGAACAGGTGATGATCAGAGAGCTTGCATTGTTTCTGAGGTGAGCACCTCTTCCTAGAAACCCCGCCCTCAGCGCTGACCTCACAGCCTCCCTCCCCCACATTCTGAGACGCCGGGGGCCGTGTCTCTCGGGCTCTGTGTTTTGTAAATTTTCGTGGAGAGCTGCTCTTTCACCCATGGGTAATTTAGGAGAGTGCTGTCTAATTTCCATGCATTTAAAGATTTTTTGGTCATTGATTTCTAGTTTGATTTCTTTATGGTCGGAGAGCACGCTGATTGATATCAATACCTTTAAATTTGCTGGGTTTGTCTTATGGCCGGGAGGGAATCGATCTTGATGAATATTCCTGAGCACTTGACGAAGGACGTCTGCTTCCTGTTCTGAGGGTGTCAATTAGGTTCTGATTCTTGATCCTGCCCCTGCGACCTTCCCGTCCTTGCCGATGCTCCGTCACTTGGTGAGAGTCCGACATGCGAGTCCCTGCGCTACCCGTGGCTCCCTCTCTGCTTTCCTCAACGCCATCTGTGTTTATTGAATTTATAGTAAAATATACATTAGATAAAACTTGTCATCTTAATCATTTTATAAAAATTTAAAAAACACGTTTTTTGTTGATTTCAGAGAGAGATGGGGAGAGGGAGAGAGAGAGAGAAACATTGATGAGAGAGAATCATTGATCGGCTGCCTCCTGCTCGCCCCTCACGGGGTCTGCAACCAGGGCCTGTGCCCTGAGAATTGAACCCTGACCTCCTGGTTCAGAGGTCAACGCTCAACCACAGAGCCACCGGCCGGGCTGTCGCCCTCACGTTTAAATGGTATCGCATTGGCTGCTGGGTGGTCATTGCGGTTTTAAGTGTCAGATGTCACTTACAGAATCCTCCTGCGTGAGATGTCACTCACAGACCCCCCCCACCCGTGCCTGGTTTCTGCTCTTCCCTCTCCGCCCGTGGACCCCGATGCCCAGACTCCGCGGCTGTGACCACGTCTCTGTGTGAAGAGCTTGCCTCGCCGTCGTCGGGCAGACCCAGGGCGACCAGCTCTCCTCCTCCTTCACCCGAGAAGGTTCCGCGTCCCCTCGTCCCCGGAGGGCCTTTCTGCCCGCGTCGGGATTCACATCAGCAGCCGCGCAGCGTGGTGGCCCCTCGTCCCCAGGGTTTTCGATGAAAAACTCTCTGTCCCTGTGATCGGTGTCTCCGGCAGGGACGGTCACCCCTAGGGGCTGGTGCCACAGCCCGACAACCCAGGGGTCCAGGCACCTGTCACGACTTGAGCCAGTTCAGGGTTGAATCACACGAGCGTGTATCCAATGCTGCCGGCAGCAGGGAGAGCGGCAGGTCACCCACACCCCTCTGCTCTGCCCCCCATGAGCCGTCGCTCCATTGGGTGAAGGACAGAGATGACGGGGGAGGAGGCAGAGGGGGGCCAGGTGGGCGCTCACAGGTGACGGGCTGGAGACCTGCCGAGGCTGTGGGTGTGCCAGGGCTGGGCCGTCACAGGGCGGCGGCTCTGGTCTCTGCCACAGGCTGCTCCTCTTCCCGGGATCACAGGGGCTCCCGGACGGACGGGGAGGATGGGCCGCGTTCCCAGGGGAGCGCCCCGGCCCGCGTGCTCCTCCCAGCAGGTGAGAACGCACCTCTGTGATCAGAACAAGCCACCGAGGCCAACGGGCGGAACTCCCCTTTCTCCCAGTTCCAGCGGCCCTGCCCCCGGCCCAGTTCTGCCCTGCGGGTGCCAGGCGGCTTCCTCCTCCGGGATGTCAGGTCTGTGATTACGAAGGTCCGTGTGGGCTTCCTGGTGGGATGTCTGCTCAGCGCGGCTCCTCGGGGGGTCCCCACTGTCTCCTCGAGTGCTGACCCCCCCCCCCACCCACTCTGGGCCTGGCTGGTAAGAACCCCGCGCTTGTGTTAGTTCCCGCAGATCCCTGCGGCTCCGGCGCCTCTGTTTCCTGCTGACTCTGCCGTGTGGAGACGGGGAGTCCGTGGTCGGCCCGGCTCCATGAACCCGGCGTCCTGCTCTCTCTGCTCCGCATCGCCGCAGCGCGTGGCCCGTGTCGCGCTGTTTTCCGTCCCGCCACGTCCCTCTGGTCCCTGTCCCAGCTTCCGTCTCGTCGCTGAGGTTGCCGCGCGTCCTCAGGAGCCGGGGAGTGGCTGTGTCCTGGTGTCACCGCGTTGGCGTTGCTGCTGGATCTCAGCGTCGGCTCCTCGGGGCGGGCGGGCGGCGGGCCCTCTCCAGCGGGCGGCCTGGCTCCCGCACGAAGGGGGTTGGGCTGTGCATGGGCCCGCGGTCCGCACGCCAGGAGGCTCGGGCCCGTGAAGTCTGTTTGCCGGCGGCTGCCTGTGGGGGTTAGTGTGTGTCGGGCCGACTGGGAGCTGTGGCCCCAGGGGTGGTTCGGTTTCCGGAATCTTCACCGTGTCCCTTGGATTTCTTGGTGTCTCTGGTCCAGGGGCTCCGGCCGGTGCGGCTGCTGCTGCCCGAGAGGTGGAGGCGTCTCCCAGCCGGCGGCGTCTCTCCGTGGATGGGGCCTCATGAGACCCCCCCCCCGGCCCCTGCAGTCCCAGGTCCAGGGCAGGAAGCCTGGGCAGGGCACAGAGGGCTCCCCGACGGCCTCTCACTGTGGCTGGGTCTCCTGTGCCAGCCCCGCTGACCTGTCTCTCCATCTGCCAGCAACACGGCAGCGGGCAGCAGGGAGGCCTCCCCAGCTGCTCCTCAACCCTCAACCCTCACAGGTGGCTGTCAGGTGGTGAGCGCACTCACACTCACACTCACTCACACTCACACTCACACTCACTCACACTCACTCAACTTATACTCTCACACTCACACTCACACACTCACACTCACACTCACACACTCACACTCACACACTCACACTCACACTCACACACTCACACTCACACTCACACACTCACACCCACTCACACACTCACACTTCACACTTACACTCACTCACTCACACTTATACTCACACTCACTCACACACACTCACACTCACTCACACTCACACTCACACTCACTCACACTCACTCAACTTATACTCACACACTCACACTCACACACTCACACTCACACACACTCACACTCACACTCACACACTCACACCCACTCACACACACTCACACTCACTCACTCACACTTATACTCACACTCACACTCACACACACTCACACTCACACACACTCACACACACACACATACACCCACACACAGACACACAATGCACACTCACACTCACAGACACACTCACAGACACACATATGCACACTCACACACAGACATGCCACAGACACACAGATGACACACAGATACACAGACTCACACACACACACACACACACACACACACAGACACACAGACATACCACAGACACAAAGATGACAGACATACATGCACACATGCGCACACATGCACACAGAGACACACACACTCGCACACACCACAGAGGACTGTTGAGGTGACTCAGTCCCAGGTCGACAGCCCACGCGCCCTGCTCTCGGGCTGGAGGCGATGCTGTGATCAGAGGAAACGACATCTGTCCGAGGAGAGGGAGGAGCGTCACCCGGGAAAGCCGGGCCACAGAGCTTCTCCCCGGGGAAAAGGACCCGCGGACGTAAGAGCGAGCGGGTATGACACACCCCACGCAGGTGTGGAGGGCGGGCGGCCCGGGCGCTCCTGGGGCGGGGGCGGGGGGGCAGGTGAGCGGGCTCGGGACACCCTCCCCGCCGACGGTGAGGATTCCCCGGAGGGAGCCCCCCCCCCTGGAGCCGGGACTCCGGCCGGAGGGAGGGGCTCGAGCCGGTGTGGGGGCTCAGCCCTTGGCACCTGCGGGGACGCAGGTTCCATCGGTCACGGCACTGAGGGTCCGTCGGTCCTGGCAACTTCTCCCGCGGCCCGCCCACAGGACGCACCGTCCTCCTTCTCCGCGCCGGCCGCCCCCCAAAGGCAGCGATCTTCCCGACCACAGAGCCGCCTGCAAAAACGTGGCCGCACCCACACGTGGCAGGATTGCCGCCTCCTGGCCCAGCACCCGGCGGCGTGGGGCGGATGCTATCGGCTTGGATCACAGCTTCCCAGCGAGCACCTGCAGCGCCTCCCTGGGTCCCTCACGTTCACGCCCAGACTCCCCAACACACACCGCAGGGGTGCTGTCCTCCTGTTGAAAAGGCACGGGGCCGGGACCCTGCTGGTCACGGCAGCCCGGGGGTGCTCGCCTGTGTCGCCTCGTGCCTGCGTCTGTGGGGCCGTGTCTTCCTGGTGCTGCCACACGTTCAGTTAACCCCGGAGGCCTTTGGCTGGTGTGCTCACAGCTCCTGGGACACGGGGCCCGGCACCAGCGTGCGGACTGACTGCTCCACCTGACGTGCAGGTCTCTGAGCACTGGTGTGTGGAGGCATGCAGACAGGCCCTCGGGGAGTGAGTGTGTGTGTGTGAGTGTGTGTGTGAGTGTGTGTGTGTGTGTGTGTGTGAGTGTGTGTGAGTGTGTGTATGTGTGAGTGTGTGTGAGCATGTATGTGTGTGAATGAGTGTGTGAGTGTATGAGAATGTATGAGTGTGGGTATGAGTGTGTATTTGAGTGTGTGTGAGTATATGTGTGAGTGTGTGAGTGAGCGTGTGTGTGTATGTATGTGTGAGTGAGTGTGTGTGGCTGAGTGTGAGTGTGTATGAGTGAGAGTGAGTGTGAGTGAGTGTGTATGAGTGTGAGAGTGTGTGAGAGTGTGAGTATGAGTGAGTGTGTGTGTGTATGAGTGAGTGTGAGAGTGTGTGAATGTGTGTGGGTGAGTGTGTGTGTGTGTATGAGTGTGTATGTGTGTGTGAGTGTGAGTGTGAGTGAGTGTGAGTGTGTATGAGTGTGTGTGGTGTGTGTGTATGAGTGAGTGTGTGTGTGGTGTGTGTGTTTGTGTGTGTGGTGTGTGTGTATTTGTGTCGCCGGGGATGTGATCGTGGACCAGCCAGCCCTGCCCTGTAGGTGCCTGACGTTCCCAAACACCCACCCACAGGTGCTGCCACTGGGGCAGGTGGGACAGATCCTCACTCAGTCCTACCCTCCCCCGGAGTCCCCGCGGGCGAGAGCCTCTGCTCCACGCCCACGGCACGCTCCCCTGCGCAGCACACGCTTCTGATGGGGACAGAGGCCCCGGCCGTCCCCTGTGCCCACACCTGAGTGCCTCGTTCAGGTCTGCAGCCGAGGGGCTCCCGCAGGACCAGGAAGTGCCCGCCCCCCCGCGGCGGGAAGCGGCTCTGCGGGGCGTCCTGCGGATCAGAGGGAGGTTTCTCATGGCAGGAGGACGGCGCAGAGCGGGCGGCAGGCCTGGTGGACGGGCTGAGGCCTGGCTCCCGCCCCCGCAGCCCAGGCAGGACCTGCTCCCGAGGCGGGCTCCGCCCGTGGTGAGCACCTCCCTGTCACTCAGGGCATTTAGTTTCCGGGGGCGCAGGCGGCAGTGGGCGCCGTGGCTGGACGCCCAGGCACTGAGGGGCCCACCGGCGCCATCGGACAGGCCGCTCATGGCCTCCCGGGTCCCACCGCAGGCTGAGGGGCAGGAAGCGGGGGCTGGAATCGGAGAGCTGAGCATCCGTTGCCGGGGAAACTGGCATCGCTGTGCCTTCCCCACGTGGCGGACGCAGCGTCTTCAGCAAAAATAGTGTAACAGCCTGGAGACCGTGTGCGGGCGACGGGACAGATCCTGGAGGAGCCCACTGCCAAGCTCACTCCATCCGCATGGCCTCATCCCCCCCACCCTCATCCCTCCCTCCCACCCTCATCCCTCCCTCCCTCCACCCCACCCTCCCTCCCTCCATCCTCATCCCTCCCTCCCTCCCTCATCCCTCCCTCCCTCCCACCCTCCCTCCCTCCCACCCTCTCTCCCTCCCTCCCTCCCTCCCACCCCCTCCCTCCCTCCCTCCCTCCCTCCCACCCTCTCTCCCTCCCTCCCTCCATCCCACCCTCCCTCCCTCCATCCTCATCACTCCCTCCCACCCTCTCTCCCTCCCTCCCTCATCCCTCCCTCCCTCCCACCCTCTCCCCTCCCTCCCTCATCCCACCCTCCCTTCCTCCCTCCTTCCTCCCTCCTTCCTCCCTCCCTCCCTCCTTCCCAGGACACTCATCCATCTGGTCTACCCCCCCAGCCGTCTCCCCATGTGGCGGGACCTCCCTGGAAACAAGGCCAACCTCAGGTCGTGTTCTCAGAGCCGCAGGCTCAGGCTGACGATGAGGGGCGGGGCCAGGACCCAGACCCCGACAGGTGCCACCCCGCGTGTCTCCCGCCAAGGCTCCGGCAAACCCTCTGTCCCCTTCTGTCTCGCCTCCCCACCTGCGCGGTGGCTGCCCCCACGCACTGGCCCGCCCTGGCCCGCTCTGCAGGGCGGACATGTGGCTGAGGGGGGGGCACCGGCAGGGAGAACACGGGACCGTGGCCGCAGCGGGAGGAAGCCCGCTGGGGCGAGGAGACCAACGTCCGCTCCTCCTCTCGCTGTCCCTGCCGCTGCTCGCACCTGCTGTCCGGCGTCCTTTCAGCTGAGATCCTGCTCGAGGCCGGCTTTCCTGGCAGACCTGTCCCTGCCGGCCGGCCGAGCCGCACAGCCCCGGTGTGAGCCACACAGGTGTGGTTGCCGCCAGGGCGGGCCTCCCTGGGGGTCTCTGGCGCAGGCTCCGGGCGTGGGTGCGCGGTGACGGGCAGGTGAGCTCAGGGCTCCGCCGACCTGGGCAAGCGCCCGGCTCCAGCGCCTCCCTTCGTGGGTGCCTCAGGGTCCCCCACTGTGCAGGCCTCCGAGGTCCCAGAGCCCCCGGGGGAGGGGCTCAGCCGGCCCCGCCCGCTGGGCTGCCCCAGCGGTCCAGATGCCGCACCCTGCTTAAAGGGGTGCACACACCTGGGTTCGGTTAAAACAGGAATCACCCCAGAGAGACCCGCAGAATACAAGTGAGGGGACCCCCCTCCAGCCCGGAGACCCGGCCGCAGCCGCCCCGCGCTGACCTCCCCTCGGCCCGGCCTCGCCCCACGTCTGCGGACCTGCTCCTTGCTGGGCCCTTGGCCAGCGGGTCCTCCCCCCCACCCCACAGCTCCCAGACCCGCCCACGCCCACAGCCCGGCCCCCCGGAGCCTCCGGAGCCCGCACCCGCCTCCAGCCAGCTCCGCCATCTCTCGTCCCTCCCTCTGTCCCCGCCTCTCAGCTCTGGGGACCGTGGCCATTAGGAGGGCGGAGCGGGGAGCGGCGGGAGCTCCGTCGTTTCTCCTTCGCGGAGGCCGCTCTGGTTGGCGGGCCTCAGCTCTGATTGCCAGGCTCGGTGCGGAGCGCGCTCCGCGGGGCAGGACCGGGAACCCTGGGAGTGGGAGGAAGCGGCCTGGCCTCCCTGCCCGCGGCCGCTGCATGGGGTCCCCACGGTGCCTGGCTCCCGGCTCCAAGATGAGGTGCGGGCAGGGCAGGTTCCTTCTCTGGGACACGCTCCAGGCCGTGTGCCAGCCATGTGCCAGTCATGTGCCAGCCGTGTGCCCAGCCGTGTGCCCAGCTGTGTGCAGCCCGTGTGCCCAGCTGTGTGCCAGCCGTGTGCCAGCCGTGTGCCCAGCCATGTGCCAGCCGTGTGCCCAGCCGTGTGCCCAGCCGTGTACCCAGCCATGTGCCAGCCGTGTGCCAGCCCGTGCAGGCGAGGCCAGCTCTAGAAACACCATCCACCTCCTCTCAGCAGAACTCAGAGGCCAGGCCTGACCCAGCCCCGTGCCCAGGCCCCGGGGGAGGGACCGCCGGCCAGGAATGGGGATCAGGCAGACGACCCTCGGGGCGAGAACGGGACCGTTGTCAGAGGAGAGCACAGGCAGCGGTCAGAGGGGCAGGTCCGGCCTGGCCAGGAGTGCGGGGTGCAGGGCCTCACGCCTGGGCCACCCCCGGGCTCGGAGTCGGGGCGGGTCCGGGGCACCGCCGGCTCTGAGGGCATCCGAGCCTCCTGCACAGCGGGCTGGCCTCACCGTGAGCGGGTGCCCCAGGCCGGGGTGGTCTCCGTGTGCTCCTGCCCCCACGCCGTCCCCTTGTGGGGGAAGAGGGGAGAGGACACCTCAGCCCGTCCTCAGGACACGGCCGCTCTGCCCAGGCCCCGGTGGGCTGGGATCTGGGGGGCCTCCCGCCCCCGGCTGGGCTCTGCCGTCCTCTCTGCCCAACAAGTAGGACGTCTGCTGCCCGCCGGCTGCCGCGGTGATGTATGGCCTCATTACCCGGCTCTCGGGAGCCATGGATTTTCCCGCGATTTACATTTGGGGGAAATTGATCACCGCTCGCCTTCTCCCTGAATCGGAAGCAGGACCGCGGGTCCCGCTGCTCCTCCTCCCCCCGCCACCCCCCGCCTCCCAGCCCCGGGGTCCCTGGGCTGCACAGCCCAGCACGGACTCCGTGGCGCCCACTCAGCCACAGGAGCCTCCGTCTCATAGGGCAGCTGGGCATCAGGCAGAGGCCAGCCCCCCGTCCCTGCCCCTGGCCCCCACGGCAGGCACTTCTTCTGGCCCCCCGCAGACGTCTGTCTCACTCTGGGCCCCCAAACCCCCCGGACCCTCCTGCCAGCCGGGGGCGGGCAGGCGGGCAGGCACCCTCCCCCAGAAGCAGCTCCGCATGGCAGTGACTCACCGGAGCCCCCTCAGCGGCGCTGGGAGTAACGCGGCCCCATAAAGACGCCTCCACGCGGTCCCAGGGGCGAGACGTGCTGCTCCCGACGGCCTGGAGGGTTTAGGTTTGTTCTTTGCATCAGCACAGGAGAGGCTGAGGTCAGGCACCCTGAACCAAGGGTTTTTCACTTCTGGATGAGCTGCAACTATGGACGCCCAGGGGGGCGAGGGAGGGTGAGACCCGGGCAGGCCCCTCCCCCGACCCGGCAGGGCTGTGTCCAGCTGCCATGCATGCGGCAAAGCCCGCCGCTGCCCAGCCCGGCCCCGTGCCTCCCGGAGGTGCCCGGTCACCTGCGTCCATCCCCTGGAGGAGCGAGGACCAGTCCCGGGGCCCCCAGGAGGCGGCTGAGCGGCGAGGGCCGGGCTCTCTGACCAGGTGACCGGTGGCAGCCCGGGACCCCTCGAACCTGCAGGAGCCAGAGGTCCCTCTTCTCGTGATGCCCCCCGAAAACGCGGGCCACACCCACGAGGTGGTCACTGAATTCAGTCCCCAAAGGGCGGCAGGGAGGAGCACGCACGGTGAGAGACGGGGGATGAGCACGGCGAGAGGCAGATGGCAGCATGGTTTCCCCAGAGCCACATCGACACCCGGAAAAACTAGGAGAGGGGTGACAGTGTAAGAATAAATAGGCAGGAGGTGGGTGGGTGGGTGGGTGGGTGGATGGGTGGATGGGTGAATGAAGATGATAGATAGATAAAAGATAGAAAGATAGATGATAGATAGGTAGGTGATAGATGATAGATAGATAGATAGATGATAGATAGATAGATGATAGATAGATAGATAGATAGATAGATGATAGATAGATAGATGATAGATAGATAGATGATAGATAGATGATAGATAGATAGATGATAGATAGATAGATGATAGGTAGATAGATAGATAGATAGATAGATGATAGATAGATAGATGATAGGTAGATAGATAGATAGATAGATAGATAGATAGATAGATAGATGATAGGTAGATGATAGATAGATAGGTAGGTGGTAGATAGATAGATGATAGATAGATAGATGATAGGTAGATAGATGATAGGTAGGTGATAGATGATAGATAGATAGGTAGGTGGTAGATAGATAGATGATAGATAGATAGATGACAGATAGGTAGGTGATAGATGGTAGATAGAGGAACGAGAATTCCAGTCTTGTCTAAAGTTAAGTTTTCGCCTGTCCCAAGGTAGATAGATGAGGATGATAGAATGATAGATCTACAAATGAATCTATATTGAGATAGATCAATATATCCACCTATCTATCCCTCTATAGATCTATTGATCTATCATCTATCTATATCGAGAGAATTCAAAACTTTATTTCAGAGTGACCAATTGCTTGATACAAAATTGAGAAACTTCCCCAGTAGCTACTTCATCTTAAATCACTCTTGCCATTAAAATGCTTCGTCTAATTCTATCAACGTTTTAGAGAATAAAGAATCAGAAGTCATTTAAAAATTTGGAAACCTGTTTCGGGTTTGTAACCAACATGACCAAAATATCACACAAACACACACACACACACACACACACACACACACACACACACACACACACATACACACCACACACCACACACACCACACACACACACACACACACACACACACCACACACCACACCACACACATACACATCACATACCACACACATACCACACACACCACACACATACACACCACACACCACACACACACACCACACACCACACCACACACATACACACACACCACACACATACACATCACACACCACACACCACACATACCACACACACACACCATACCACACACATACCACACCACACACATACACACCACACACACCACACACATATACACACACACACACACCACACACACACCACACACACACACACACACACCCACCACACCACACACATACCACACCACACATATACCACACCACACACATACACACCACACACACCACACACATATACACACACACCACACGCCACACACACACACACACACACACACACACAGACACACCACACCACACACACACACACACACACACACACACACCACACACGCATACACACATGCCACACACACACACACACACACACACACACACACACACACACACACACATGTGCGCAGCCAGACGTGTATCTCTTTGTGACTCTGGGCACAGAGCCACCGGGCATGACCAGGAGGGCATGAACATGCACCCGGACTGAGTGGCTCCCAGCGCAGACATTTGGAATTTGAACACGGACTCGGCCCATAGATGACGGAGGAGACATTCTGATGATTCGAGGCCGGTGAAACGTCGCCTCTTAAAAGCACGAGGGCTGCACACGGGGCCACCCCACAGAGAGACACAGTAACAACAAAACAACACACAGCACAGGCAGCCACACAAATCTCTAGCCCACGAGACAGTATCCTCCTTGCATGTTTGGCCCGTGTTAGCGTGTGGTGCGCCCTGGAGGGACCCGGAGCTGCGGAGCCCTCTCCTCACTCTCACTGGCGCCACGCGGCTCTCGCAACCTCCCGGAGCCAATCCCAGAGCCCCTCTCTGGTCCTACATGCTCACAGTGGCCCCAGCACCCCCACACCCACAGGCTGCCTGCGACCGTGCACTCCGGAGCAGACACCCCATTTCCTCCTGAGAAGAGGGGTGCCCTGTCCGGTCTGACTCAGTGGGGAGAGCGTCGGCCCGGTCAAGGGCACGTACCTCAGGCTTGATCCCCAGCCCTGGTTGGGGTGCATGCGGGGGGCAACTGATGTGTTTCTCTCACATCGATACTTCTCTCTCTCTGTCTCTCCCCCTCCCTTCACTCTCTCTAAAGATCAAGGAAAAATACCCTTGTGTGAGGCTTAACCAAAAAGAAGAGGAAAGAAAGCAAACAAAAAAATGTGCTGTTGGGAATAAATTTTAAAAAGTAATAATCTATAAAAATAAAAAAGTAATATGCTAATTAGACCGGACATCCTTCCGGATGACCTTCCCAACGAAGCTGCAGCAGCAGAGGTGGCGGTGGCGCCGCCTGCACGGATTTTGTGCACCAGGCCTCTAGTCTATATAATAAAAGCCTAGCGACCACTATGGTGGAATGACCAGAACGACCGGTCGCTATGACGCGCACTGACCACCAGGGGGCAGACACTCAATGCAGGAGCTCCCCACGATGGTCAGTGCGCTCCCACAGGGGGCGCGGGGGCGCCGCTCAGCCAGAAGCCGGGCTCACAGCTGGTGAACTCAGCAGTGGTGGCGGGAGTCTCTCCCACCTCCATGGCAGCGCTAAGGAGCAGCGAGCAGACGGGCGGTAAGGAGTGAGAGGTCCTGGACTCCGAGAGGGATGTCTGCCAGGGGTCCCAGACTGTAAGAGGGCACAGGGATTCGTCTCTTGCACGAGTTTCATGCACCGGCCTCTAGTAATAACAATAATTGTAAGTGCCTGGGACCCATTTCACTACCTGTTACCATGAGAACGCGTGAGTGATTGATGGCCTGTTGTCGAGCTATTTAAAGAAGAATGGATCGGATTATCTTCACATGTATTACTAGATGCAAAACAGGGCGTATGCTAGTGCAAGGCTCCCACTTGGGTTTGGTAAGAGGGTGACGTGCATATGTACACGCACCCAGCAGTGCAGAAACACGCGGACTGCTGGCAGGTGAGGGGAGGGCCATGCGGGTGACGGGTCACAGGGTCACCTCCGTCCGGAGGCGGGGGGCGGGCAGCTCAGGGCTGTTCCTACAGCCTCTCACCCACCGAATTGGCTAGCCTTCCTCGCCCCATGCAACGCTAGCTACACACATGTGCACACATGTGCACAAAGTATGTGTGTGTGTTCTCACTGACAACTCGTGTAGACACATGTGCCCACGCACTCACGCCCACATCCGGAGCATCGCTGTTGGGTGGCGGAGGGCAGTCCTGCCCCACCCGGGCCCGGTCCCTGCTGCCCCTCCCTGCCCAGGTGAGAGGAGGGAGGCGCCCTCCCCATTCCTCCCTCCCTTTGCTGGGTCACTGGTTACCAGGCGTCTCTCAGGTGCCGCAGGGGCGCCAGCTCCCCCCAATCCCCGGGAGCAGGACTGGAGAGCGCTGCCTGCCCAGAAGGCCCAGCCGGCCCGGACGCGGGGGCCCTGGAGGTGGGACCACGGGCCCTGGGAGAGCACGTGACCCAGCCTCAAGGAGTCCCGAGAGCCTCTCCCATAACCAGGGAGGAAGGGCCCGGCTGGTGTGGCTCAGGGTGCGGCCTGCATGCCGAAGGGTCTCAGGTTCGATTCCGGTCAAGGGCACGTGCCTGGGGTACAGGTTCAATCCCCGGCCCAGTCAGGGCCCCCGTGGGAGGCAACCAATCAATGTCTCTCTCACATCCATGTTTCTCTCTCCCCTTCCTTCCCTCTCTTCCACTCTAAAAATTAATGGGGGGAAAAATCCTTGGATGAAGAATAACAAAAAAATAAAAAGAAAAGAAAAAGGAGAGAAGCATTCAAGCAAACAGACCGAAGGGAGCTGTGGCCGCACCCGGGCCCACCTGCCCCCAGAGTGCTGAGCAGGCTTCGTGGCTCCGCAGACACCCCCTCGGGGAGCCAGGGAGCGGGTGCACCGACTGAACACTCGGCTGTGGCAGAGGAGTCCTCACTGAGCGAGGGCGGGCGGGCCTGCCGCTAGGGTGCGGGGACCTGGCCGGCCACACGGGAGAGTACGTTCCCTCCCCGCAGCCACGCGCACAGCAAGGCCAGAGGCGCGAAGACCTCAGTGTCGAAACCAAACGTCACAATCTTAGGAGAAAATGTGCTTTTTCTTTTTAAATAATATGTTTTTATTGATTTCAGAGAGGAAGGGAGAGGGAGAGAGAGAGAAACATCAGTGATGAGAGAGAATCCTGGATGGGCTGCCTCCGGCCCGCCCCACATGGGGGACGGAGCCCGCAGCCCAGGCCTGTGCCCTGACCGGGAATCGAACCCTGACTCCTGGTTTCTAGGTCGACGCTCAGCCCCTGAGCCACGCGGGTGGGCGGGACCCACTGTCTTCCTCACCGTGGGGCTGTGTCTACTCAGCTCAGCGCTGGGACCCGCGGGCAGTGCGGGGACGAGCAGGCGGGTGAGGTGGGCACGGCCATGCCTGTGCGCCGGCACGGTGCGTGGGGAGCCCCGTGTCCAGTTCCTGTGGCTGCGGGGACACGACGCCACGAGCCGGCGGCTGCAGCACTCCATCCTCCCTCGGCTCTGGGACCAGGAGCTGGGAATCCGGTGCGGCCGGGCTGTGCTCCCTCAAAGGCGCGGGAGGTCCTCCCTGCGTCTCTCCAGCTTCCAGGGCCCAGGGCTCCCGGGGTGTGGCCGCGTCCCTCCAGCCTCCGCCTCAGCCCCCTGTGTCCTCCCTCCCCCACCCCCCGTCTGCGTTCTCCCCTCTCACAAGGGCACCTGCTGTTGGCTGAGCGCCACCCTGACCAGGTGACCTCGTCCTGAGACCCTTTCCCGATGACGTCACACACAAAACAAATGACGTCGCATCCGCAGGTTCTGGAGACTGGGCAGTGGACTTGTCTTGTGGGCGCCCCCCCCGACCCTCCGCGCTGAGTAGGTTACACGTGGGGCCGTCCCAGCCGCCAGGTGGGTCAGGAGGAGACCGACTTCCCTCTGTCTGTCCTTCTGTCTGTCTCTCCTCAACGAACGCCTCCCCTCGCCCGCCGAGAAGCCTGACCTGGCCCCGAGCCTCTCTCCGGTCTCAGACGGCAGACGGTCAAGCCCACGGGGCCCCCAGCCCAGCAACATGTGCCCGGTGCTGTCCCCAGGCCGCTGTCCCCCAGGCCCCTCCCCTACCTAGATCACAGCCCCCTCAGAAACACGCGTGGCATCAAAACCAAACCAGAAACGAAAGGCAGCAAGGCAAACCGTCAGGTGCAGAGGCTGCGGCCGAGGGCTGGCACGGGCTCAGCGGGCACTGGCCTGCCGACGGGCGCAGGCACCGGAGCGGCCGGGCCCATTAGCGCGCTCTGCCCGGGCAGCTTGATGGAAGGAGGCTTGGCTTCTCTGGCCGCGGCGGCCCTCCCGCTGTTTTACTGTGCCCGTTCCCAGCGGCGTCAGCAGAACCGCAGTGCTGAGCAGCTGCTGTGAGGCCCGCGGTCACCCTCAGCCTGGCCCGCGAGGTCGCCGGCTGGGGACACGCTCGGCCGGGTGGCCGGCTGTGGGCGCGGAACCTTCCCAGGGTCGCAGTGGGGCTGGGAGCGTCCGTCCTGACCTCAGAGCCCACAGGACGCCCTGGCTCCCGAGGACAAACGCGGGTCTTTCACGGCGTCAAAGCACCGGGAACAGCACACGCACAGCCCGGGCCGGCAGGGCTCCGCCGGAGGAACCGTGTCGTCCTGCATCGCCCACTCCCAGCAGGTACTCACACCCCACGCACACTCGTACACACACATGTGCACACACACAGCACACACACACAGTGCACTCATGTGTGTGCACATGTCCTCACATCCACATGCACACACAATACACACATGTGCACACATACAATGCAGCCCACACGTACCCATACATGTACACGTACACACAGCTGCACACACCCCCACATATGTACACATACATGTGCACATGCACACACCTGGATCTTCCATCCAGGTGGGCTGTGAATGAGGAACCACCCTGTGTGCCCCCAGAACCAGGCGTGGGTTTGGGGGCTCAGTTTGTCCCCCCGAGTGGGGGGCTGGCCACCTGCTGCCTGAGACCGTCCCCCAAGGAGTGTATTGGTCGATGTCGGGCGGGGGAGGAAGGGACTGACGCCGTCGGGGGGCCATCGAGAGGAAGTGACCACTGCTTGGCCTGCCAGCTGGACAGTCGCATCCCAGGTCATAACCCCTCAGGCCTGGTTCATTCCTGACCTCAGGTGCAGGCATCCTAAATAAAACGTCCACCAGACTCAGGAGCACGTGGAGAAGATTATTCAGAAGTGGTTTATCGTGATCTCTCCTTGCAGGCGAGCAGTTCCGAGACTAGAAAATCTACCCCTGAGATTCCCTAAGTCAGCGCGTTACAAGATAAACACGTGATGGTGCCGGAGAGGACGGAGAAGGGCTTCGAGGCGTTACCTGCGCTGGCGGAGAGCAGACCCACCGTCCCTCCTGGTCCTTCCCAGGCTGTGCTGGCCCTCGCCCTCTCCAGCCCCTTCCCCGGGCGTCCGGGTCTTAGTGCCCTCAGCCCGTCCGATCCCGTATTTCCCGCTGACTCCTCCCCTTTGTGCAGCATCCTGGCTTCTCCTGCACCTGCCTGGGCAGAGGACTCTCCCCCTCACGGTCCCCCTCCCCCAGGAATCTCCGGGAAGGGACTGGGCGAGCCGGTCCTTCCTCCCCACTCAGGAGGGAGGATGGTGGTACCTGGGGGCCGAGGCAGCTGGCCCTCCGTGTGTCCGTGGCTTCCAGAGCTCAGCCAGCTCAGCCCCCTTCTCCTTAGTTAATCACCAGCTCACGCTCCACTGTAACAGGTTCTGTCAGTTTACACGGGTCCCTGGCCCTGAGGAGGGTTGGTCATTTGCCAGAAGGACTCACAGGAAGTAAGAAATGAGAACTCCAGCTTTACCGTCAGGCAGCAGATTCGGACCGGCTCCGTGAGGAGACCCACGATGCGTCAGGACTGTCTCCACGTCCACGGGCATCTCACCAACAAGGAGGCCCCACGGAGCTGGGCACCCAGGAGTTTTATTGGGGTTTCGTCATAGTGCTGGCTGAGTGACTGAACCACAGCCACGTGATAGAGACCACGGCCACGTGATGGAGACCACGGGCACATGATGGAGACCATGGGCACATGATGGAAACCACAGCCACTTGATGGGGAAAAAACCACGGCCACGTGATGGAGACCATGGCCACGTGATGGAGACCATGGGCACATGATGGAAAACACGGGCACATGATGGAGACCATGGGCACTTGATGGAAACCATGACCACATGATTGAAACTATGGCCACGTGATGGAAACCATGGCCACATGATGGAACCATGGCCACGTGATGGAAACCACAGCCATGTGATGGAAACCATGACCACATGATTGAACTATGGCCACGTGATGGAAACCATGAGCACATGATGGAACCATGGCCATGTGATGGAACACGGCCACGTGATTGAGCTGCCTCCAGTGCCCCTCCCTTCCCTGGAGGTCGGGCTCACACCACGTGGCTCAAAGCCCCAACCCTCTAACCACACGGCTGAGCTTTCAGGTGACCAGCCCCCTCCTGGCACCAGGTCCGGGCCTGTCCCCCCATCAGCATTAACCAGGCGTGACCCAAGGGGCTCAGGAGTTACAGACTCCCACCTATCCCTCGGGGAAGCCGAGGCTATGGAGCTGGTCTCCCAGGAGCCATCCGGACCCGTCATTCCGCGATGGACCACATCCTACTGGTCAGCAGCAAGTCACGGTCCCCCACTCCAGGGCAGGCATCTCTCTCAGTCCCCTGGGCGCCTCTCTGCTACCAGCAGGACTTCCTGTGCACACAGCGTCTCCGGGCGCTGACCTGCAGGCGGCACTCCAGCCCGTGGTCCCCACGGCCACGCTCAGGGCTCCAGTCCAGGGCCTGGCGGGGAGAACCGAAGGTGACCTGGCCCTGTGGCTCCCACAGGGTCACGGGACTGCCTTCCCAATGATGTGGCCTCCACACGTGGGCCCTGGGCCCTGTGAGATAGGGTCTCCCTATTGCTGCTACTGGTGCCACAGTTAGAAGTCTTGTGACCACATGTGGCTGCCTCTCTGGGAACCGGTTTTGGTGCTGGCGAGGACAGGATCGGCAGGCAGCGGTGAGAACTGGCCTTGAGTTCCCAGCTGAGGTTCACTTCCCATCCCACGAGCTCCGCTGTGGGCGGGTGGCCTCCAGGCAGTGACCTGTACTCCAGGCGGCCCTGGCCTTGGATTGCTGACAGCCCACATGGCCTCCGGGCTCTGCCACAGAAAGGAGGGACTGAGGATCTGTCTATGTGGCAGCATTGACCTGTGTGGCCCATCTTACAGCCCCGCGTAGCCCACTCACCAGAACCAGCCACGTGGCTTCCCTGCACGGGTGGGGACGGGGAGCAGGAGGGGACCCTGCACCATCGACAAAGTCCTCCAGGCAGCAGGCTGGGCCGTGCTGGGCTCGCAGTGCAGGCTTAATGATTTCAGTGACAGTGGCCAGGCCATGCTCTGCTGACCTCTGCTTTACAAGGATCACTCTAGCAACTCTATAAAGAATAGCCAGGTCATCTGACTCCTGTGTGAGCTTGTGTGTCCACCCTGGTGGAGTGGCCTCACAGTGAATGATGACTTAGAAGTCAGACCATCCATTGACCCATCCATCCATCCATCCATCCATCCATCCATCCATCCATCCATTCAACCACCCTTCTATCCACCATTCTGTCCATCAATCTATCCATCCATTCACCCATCCTTCCTCCATCCATAAATCTACCAATCCATCCATCCATCCATCCATCCATCCATCCATCCATCCATCCATTCAACCACCCTTCTATCTACCAATCCATCCATCCACCCACCTATCCACCAATCCATCCATCCATCCATCTTCCAACCCATCCATCCACCTATCCATCCTTCCATTCATCTATCCATCCATCCATCCATCCATCCATCCATCCACCCATCCATCCTTCTATCCATCCATCCATCCATCCACTAATTCATCCATCCATCCATCCATCCATCCATCCATCCATCCATCCATCCATCCATCCATCATCCACTAGTTCATCCATCCATTCATTTTTCGAATCCATCCATCTATCCACCATCCATCCACCCACGATCCATCCATCCATAGAGAGGTTTATTCTTCCAGCCACCAGTGAATTACAAGTGGAGTCCTGGGTGTCACGCCTTCCAGTCCTGACTCCATGACGACCGTGGAAAAGGAGGGGAGGGTCATTCATGAACCCTTCAGTGGAGTCCCCATTGATGCTCTCTCTGTCCATGAAAATAAAGACACAGAGTCGCCTCTGAAATTAGGGGAGAGGAAATAAAAAAGATGAATGGTTTCAAGTTCACATTTAAAGATAGAAAACAAATAAGCTATTAATTTTAAAATAAATTAAATAAACAAACTCAGAAAATGCCATCTCTTTCCTGAACTGTCATAGATAAGGAACGAATGTGTTATTTTAAAGACTGCCTCTCAGCTGACACCATAAATTCCATTTATATTCCAGTGATTAAACCAAAGTGATTTATTAGCGTTTCATGAAGGCATTTTCTCCTGTATCTCAAAACATCGACTGCATCAAAAATGCTCATTTACGGCCACTGTTTCCATATTGTTGGTGTTTTATCTTGTTTTGTGATTTATCACTTTGTTTTCCCTGAGATCCTAATCTCCACATGCACTGCTGGATCTGTGGGAGCAGAAGCACCCACTGTCCCGACGCCCAGTCGCTTCCCTGTCCCAACTCAGGAGGAGTTTGCAGTGTCCACGCTGGGGCGGTGGGGAAGGGGTGCACACCCCGCACCTGGCCTGCAAGGGAAGAAGACATGCACGGGAGACATGAGGCTGATCCCGTGAACGTTGCCCAAGGATGGCCCCTTTCAGGAAGCTCGCAGCTGGCATAGGCATTGCCACCCTGGCAGCCTTCGTCCTCAGCTCGGGATGGCACCATCCGAGAAACGCCTAGGGTGACAGGGTCAGGCTGAGTACAGCTGAGGCAGGAGTGGGTGTGGGAGAGAAAGAGGGTCAGTTACACGGATTCAATAAACTCACGGTTTCCAGTGAAGCACAGGTACACACACCCCTGTTTCAAATGCACACACATGCATATGCGTGCACACACACGAATGCACACACGCACATGAGTGAACATACTTGTACATGAATGCACACACGCGAGCACACATATACATGAGCACTGTGGGTGCACATACACACGTGTGAATCTGCACACAAAAACATGCACACGAATACACACATGTACATGGATGTGCACACATACATGAGCACACACACAAAGGGTAGAACAGTTACTTCCAGGGGAGGCAGTCCACAGCCAGGCAGCTTCCCTTTGAGACCGGGGTGCACCGGGCAGGGACGGGGGGCTCCTCCTTCCCCCGGGGCCCAGGGCTGTCCCGGGGGCCAGAGCCTGAGGACTGCTGACCGGCCTCCCTCAGGCCCGCCCGGCATGGACGCTTACAGAACCCACGGTGGGGGTCCGCCCGGCATGGACGCTTACAGAACCCACAGGGGGGTCCGCCGGGCATGGACGCTTACAGAACCCACGGGGGGGCCCGCCCAGCCATGGACACTTACAGAACCCACGGGGGGGCCCGCCGGGCCTCTGGCACCTGGGCCTGAATCCCGGGTCCCTCTCTTGGGTGGGGGGTGTGGCCACAGCAGCCTGTCCCTCGCCCCTTGGTGAGCCGGGCACGTCCCCAGCTGCTGTCAGTGGGCGCCAGGGCCCCGCTCCTCTGTGCGGGCCCTGTCCTGGCCTGCGGCTCCACGCTCCTCACCAGGACCCACACGCCCTGCCCTGGGGACTCGGCTCTGAGCGATGGGTGCCCTGGTTCCTGACAAGGAGCCAGCGGGGTGCCTGATGGGAGGGAAGACAGTGGCTGCCTCCCCACCCTCCCCTCCTTCCAGAGGCTTCCATGGCACTCACCTGTGCGCACCTGGTAACCTTCCAGCAGCCATTGGCCCAGGGGCAGAACAGAGACGGCCAATGAGGGTGAGCATGGAGAGCCACCCGTTTGGCCTCTTTGGTGGAGTCTCATTATCTTATTTTTGTGAAAATTACATCAGGCACTGAAAAAAGTTAAATATGGGAAGAAAAAACACCCCAGCCCCCGACGGGAAAGAGCCAGTCTCCGTGTGTCAGAGCGTCCCCAGGGAGCGCCGGCGGGTGGGTGGGAGACAGCAGGAGGGAGGGTGTAGTCAGCCTATGCGTGCTTTTAAATCAGGTAATTCCATTTCAATTACATTTAATACCGAAAAAATAGCGTGAAGCGAAACAGGAAATTGCTCATCTGCAGTTCTTCACTGCTGAAAGGAGCGTTCCCGAGGGTCTTTTTTAGGAACAAATATTGGAAGCTACGATGAGTGTGACAGATTTCCATCTGCATGAGTGTGAGCATGTGAGTGAGTGTGTGAGTGACTGTATGTGTATATGTGTGTGAGAGTGAGTGTGAGTGCGTGAGCGTGTGAGTGTGTGAGCGTGTGTGTGTGTGAGTGTGTGAGTATGTGAGTGAGTGTGTATGAGTGTGTGTGAGCGTGTGGGTGTGACTGCATGTGTGTGTGTGTGAGTGTGTGACTGCATGTGTATGAGTGTGTGAGTGTGTGTGAGTATGGGTGTGACTGCATGTGTATGTGTCTGTGAGAGTGAGTGTGTGTGTGTGGGTGTGTGACTGCATGTATATGAGTGTGTGTGAGTGTGTGTGAGTGGGGTGTGACTGCATGTGTATGCGTCTGTGAGAGTGAGTGTGAGTGTTAGTGTGTGTGAGTGTGAGTTTGTGTTAGTGTGAGTGTGCATGAGTGCGAATGTGCACTAGTGTGTCAGTGTGCATGTGTGTGCATGCATGTGAGTGTGAATGAGTATGTGTGTGAGTGTGTCAGTGTGAGTTTGTGTTAGCGTGAATGTGCATGAGTGTGAGTGCGTGAGTGTGCATTAGTGTGTCAGTGTGCATGTGTGTGCGTGTTAGTGTGAATGAGTGTGTGAGTGTGTCAGTGTGAGTGTGTGTGTGGATGAGTGCGAGTGTGTGCGAGTGTGCATTAGTGTGTCAGTGTGCATGTGTGTGTGAGTGTGAATGAGTGTGAATGAGTGTGTGTGAGTGTGCATGTGTGTGAGTGTGTATCAGTGTGCATTAGTGTGTCAGTGTGCATGTGTGTGTGAGTGTGAATGAGTGTGTGTGAGTGAGTGTGAGTGTGCATGTGTGTGAGTGTGTGTCAGTGTGCGTTAGTGTGTCAGTGTGCATGTGTGTCCATGTGCGTGAGTATGTGTGTTGGTGTGAGTGTGAATGAGTGTGTGAGTATGAGTGAGTGTGGGGGTGTGCACGTCTCCACAGCTCTCGCTGACCGGATCAGCTCTGGGTGGAGAGACCAGCAGTCCGCCCTCCCTCCCTCCCAGCGCTCCCGTGGGGTCCCTGCTGCTCCCCACTTTATTTATGTTACTTTTAAGGTCTGTGGCTCCAGGGCTGTTTAATCTTCATTCCCGCTTGAACGTGTGTTAATCAGCGCCCACGACTGACACGCCGGCGCGGTTTGCCGACGCTCCTCCCTCACTGATTTATTTGCTTGTTTGCGACTCCCCGGTTGTGCCACCAACGCTCCCTCCAGGTGGCTTGCTTGCATTTCCGGAACTTTGGCTCACGCGGGGGTTTCCCTCGTTACCACATAAAATATTTAACCCCTCGCCTTCTTCTGTGAATGAATCCAGCCACTTTAAACATACGGAGTCACGTTACACGTCAGCCCCTCCCCATGTCTTCGTGACCACAGCTGTCCACACACACTCACACCTCTGATCTGAGGCCCCTCCCAAGCATGAGTGTGAGTGTGAGTGCACTGGAACCTTCTGGAAGCATTTCTGCCATCACGCAGCGCTCACTGGGGTGGGCAGCCACGTCCCCCTCAGAGCTGAGCTGTGTCCTGTGCTCATGATTTCCCTGGCCTGGTGGTCCCTGAACCCAACCGTCCTCGGGACATTTTGGGGACCAAACACCTGAACCTCAATATCCAAGCAGTGAATTCTCTTTGGGGATTGGGGGCAGGGCCACTGCCTCCTCAGGCCTGTGTCCACCTGACTCTGGTTCTTGGTCAAAGCTCAGGACAAGTGGCTCCTGGCCACAAACACACACACACACGTACACACATTCTCACACACACAGT
Organism: Ia io; assembly: GCA_025583905.1. NCBI lineage: Eukaryota > Metazoa > Chordata > Mammalia > Chiroptera > Vespertilionidae > Ia > Ia io. Next base: position 111,387,920 of record JAJQQW010000007.1, on the reverse strand, counting down.
CACACACACTCACACTCACACACACACACTCAGACAGACACATACTCTCACACACTCTTAGACTCACACACTCTCACTCTCACACACATTCACACACTAACACACACATTCACAGAGTCACAAATACACACACACTCACACACTCTAACTCACGCAGCTCTCACACACTCACACAGTCACACAAACTCACACACTCTCACACTCACACACTGTCTCACACACACACAGGCACACTCATTCACACACACACACATGCACACGCACACATGCACACACGATCTGATTGGCTCACACGATCTGATTCTTCCTCCAGCCTAGTCACTCACTTAAACACCATGTTTCAATTTCCTTCAGGTTGATCTAGTGCCAGAAAGTGCTCTGACGTACAATTACAGAAGCCCCGCCCTCTCCGTCCATCAGGGGGCACAGTGATGGAGGTGGGTGTCAATAGTGCTATTGCTGTACCAGCTGGATGGCATCTGACCTCTGACCTTCGTTAGGGTCCAGCTCTCGGGAGCTTCAGGCCTCCCTCATGCTCCAGGACAGGCCCGTCCAGCCCCAAGGCCACCCTCCAGCCTCGTCCAAGGCAGGGCCTCGACCACGGGAGCCGTCTGCCCTGCCCGCCCCGCCCTGCGGCACCATTCCTGGGCTGCCCGCGGGCTCCGAGGGGCTTGGGCATGTGGTCAGGCGGGAACCCCACCCCAGGGAGCCGGTGACGGGCCCCCCTCCTGCCCAGGCGCGGGAACAATGGGAAGGCCACATTGATTCGGCTGGAAGAACATTAAGGTTTATTGACCAGAGGCTTCCATTGATTCCCGGCGGCGAGGTCAGGCGGCCCCGTCCCTCCTGGACACACGCGGCCCTCGGCTGAGGCGGGAGTCAATATTTGCTCTTTTCATGCTGTCGCTCAGCGGCCGGGCCACCGCCGTCCACGCTCAAGGTTAATCCAGTCGGCAGGCAGGGGACGGAGTCGGGAAGAAGACGGCCGCCTCCCGCTGCACCCACAGCCACGCCAGAGAGGAGCACACGCTGGCTGCAGCCCAAGGTCGGCCCAAGGTCAGACACTCCACAGTGGGCGAGGCCCTGCTTCCTTCTTTAAAACAATTTCTATGTTTTTATTGATTTCAGAGAGGAAGGGAGAGGGAGATAGAAACATCCGTGATGAGAGAGCATCATGGGTCGGCTGCCTCCTGCACGCCCCCCACTGGGGATGGAGCCCACAACCCAGGCCTGTGCCCTGACCGGGAATCGAACCGTGACCTGCAGGTTCGTAGGTCAACGCTCAGCCCCAGAGCCCCGCCGGCCGGGCCCAGTCTCCTTCTTGACTGGAAGAAGCCGCGGTGGTGAACTCAGACGCCCCCCGGCCCCCATAGTCACCATCCCCCAGCAGACTGGGCCCGATTGCCATGCCGAGGGGCCCAGGACGAGCGGGGAGGTAGGGACCCCCAAAGGATGTGCTCACCCATGTGCCCCTGGGGCTGGGGAGGACCTGCTGTGCCTGTGCTGTGGGGAGTCCTGGCCACTCCCCCTGTGAGAGCCCAGCGAGGAGGCCCTGTGTCACCACGGCAACGCCCCGGGGCCCAGGGCCTCTCCACCTCCAAGGGCCCAGGACCAGCCCATCTGCTGCGGCTGCCCGGGCGTGAGCCCCAGGACGCCTTCTCCCTGCGCTCCGGGCACCGGGGTCCGGCCCCTCCTCTCTCCTCCGCCCCACTGGGGGCCTCTGCAGCGCCAGGTGCGTCCTCCCCACCGGCCTGATCCTCCCTCCATGCAGACAGCCTGACCCTCCCTCCATGCAGACAGCCTGACCCTCCCTCCACGCAGACAGCCTGACCTTCCCTCCACGCAGACAGCCTGACCCTCCCTCCACGCAGACAGCCTGACCCTCCCTCCACGCAGACAGCCTCACCCTCCCTCCACGCAGACAGCCTGACCCTCCCTCCACGCAGACAGCCTGACCCTCCCTCCACGCAGACAGCCTCACCCTCCCTCCACGCAGACAGCCTGACCCTCCCTCCACCAGACAGCCTGACCCTCCCTCCACGCAGACAGCCTGACCCTCCCTCCACGCAGACAGCCTGACCCTCCCTCCATGCAGACAGCCTCACCCTCCCTCCATGCAGACAGCCCTGGGCCGGCCGGGGAGCAGAGGCGCAGCCCAGGGGAGTGCCTGGACAGGGTGTCCTGTCCCCCGGCTCTCAGGTGGCGCCGATTGCACGGTTCTGACCCACCAGCGGTTCTGGGGTTTAATCTGCAGGGAGACGCGGCTCCCCGATTGGCCTCCGCTCGGTGCCTTGAGATCCAGGATCCCCTTTGGGTGACGAATGGGCTGGGGATGCGGAGGGGAAGGGAGACATCCGCCATGGCACTTAACGCCGCACTCCCCGCGGCAGCCGCACCCTCGGGCCTCCGTAAAGAGGATGGCGAGGCTGCTCCCTGCTCCCTGGAGGCCAGCTGCAGGCGCAGGGCTGTGGGGAGGGGGTCCACGCTGGGGTCCCCTGTGTACTGGCCTGGAGGAGTGGGCAGCGCTGGTGGTCATCCCGCACAGGGGCTGGTGGACACTTTAGGGGTGACGGCGTCCGTCCAGGTGTGGGGTTCAGGAAGTGCGCTGAGCTCGCAAGTAGTAATGGGGCTCACAGCCCACAGCGTTTCCACCTGCTGGGCTCCGTGGCTGTGACGTGTGAGTGAGGCCAGGCTCCGTGGCTGTGACGTGTGAGTGCAGCCTCTGCCCTGCCCCTCATGGGGGGGGGGTTTGTTGGGGGGTGGACGGGGCCCTGACGTGGGCGTGAAGGGCACCCTGGCCGAGCAGGGCCCAGCGAGCCGTGGGGCCGGCACCAGGGGAGCTGCTGGAACACGCTCTAGGAGCCTCGGTTTCCCCAGCCCGCCCGGCCCCCCCCCCCCGCCACTCCGTCTGCCCGCTGGACCCTAACGCCCAGGGAGGGCGGAGCGGCGCTGGGACAATGTGCAGCGTGAACGGGAGAGCGCGTGGACGCGGGGCCTGCAGCACGGGGCCGCCTCTCGGGGACGTTGGCTCCGGGCGCGGGGTCTGAAGGCTGGTGCTCCTCGAAGGCCAGGCCCCCGGGCGATGGGGAAGGAGCGTCCCAGAGGGACGTCCCCATCCGGCCAGGCTGTGGCCAGACGCGAGGGCCCGGAGCGGAAGGAGCCTTTACAGAAATCTAACCTGGAGCCCGGAAGGGAAATGCACACGAGGCAGCTGCCAGCTCGGGGACAGTGGCGCGGGTCCCATTTACCGCGGCACAAAGGGAGAGACTCCAATGAATGAATCTGCCGGGAACGCGCCGGCCGTGTGAGGACAGCGGTGAGACATTGATGGGGGCGAATGTGAGCAAATGGAAATCCGCGTGCTCAGAAGGACGGTCTCACAGAGACGCCACTTTTCAATTAATTTGTAAATTTAGCAACACAATGAGCGTGAGGCTGCTTTCTCTGGGGTGAGGGGGGTGGTTAACACTGCAGTGTGCCTGTGTGTACTGTGTGTGTGTGTGTGTGTGTATACTGTGTGTGTGTGTGTACTGTGCGTGTGTACTGTGTGTGTATGTGTGCATGGGGGCACTATACATGCGTGTCTGCGTGTATGCATGCACACACGTGTGCTATGCATGCATATATGCATGTGTGCAGTGCACATGTATGTGCACACATGTACTGTACACATGGTTTACGTTTGTGTTGTACATGCACGTGTGTATTGTGTGCATGCATGTGCTTGCGTGTGTGTGTGCTATGCATATATGTCTGCATTGTGTGCATTGCACTGTGTGTGTTCATGTCGCAGGATGCCCCTGGGCCAGGGAAGCTGCCCATGAGCTGCCACGTCCCTGCAGGGCAGGGTGAGTGGCCACGCATGTGGAAGGACTGGTGTCCAAAGGGCTCCGGAGCAGTAAGGTGTCCCCGTGTGCCTGTGGCTTAACCCGCAGGTGCTCATGGGACGAATGTAATTAAGATGCACGCTGTGTTTCATGTATTATGCACACGTTATGTGTCACTCTCCACGTTAGTGTGTCTAAGAAGGTGACATCTGCAATTTGTCATCATAACTGGCAGTAGTTGCAAAAATGCGATTTTCATTGTATTTCACATATTGAAACGGAACTCTCATCATTATTGAACTTTTTCTGCAGGATCTAAATACACAGCCATCATCTATTCTTAAAGAATTCAGTAAATTCTTGATTTACCATGGAAACAAACAGCACTCAAACGAACAGCACTCTACTTTTTGAAACTGACTTGAGAGAGAGAGAGAGACACTGATGTGAGAGAGACACGTGGATCGGTGCCTCCGCGTGGGCCCTGACGGCAGGTGGAACCCATCGCCTTTTCGGTGTAGGGGAAGATGCTCCAAGCAACTGAGCCACTGGAGACAGCGGGGCAGGGTCCCATCTACAGCGAGGCCTTCACCTACTTTTACATTTCCACTAGAGGCCCGGTGCACAGAATTCGTGCTGGGGGTTGGGTCCCTCAGCTCGGCCTACACCTTCTCCAATCTGGGACCCCTCAGGGGATGTCTGCCTGCCGGCTTAGGCCCCAGCCCTCTCACAATCTGGGACTGCTGGCTCCTAACCGCTCGCCTGCCTGCCTGCCTGAATGCCCCTAACTGCTCCCCTGCCGTGCCACGACCTGCCTGCTCTGCCGGGACCCGCCTTCTCCGCGCTGTGTGGTATAACGGACAGGGTGGGCGGAGGTAAGCGTGCAGTTGTGAAGATGAAGAACAGAGCTGGCTCTTGTATTATTACTTACTAGTTATTGTGTTATTTCCATAGGAACAACTTCTTGCTTCCAAGGTTCTGCTATCACCATCATAACTCACTATCACAATAAGAACGAACGTTTATGTAAACGGATGCTTTTAATATCCCCGTGGCTTTAACGCTAAAATTCCTCCTAGGTCGAGTTATTGTCACAATTATTATTAGCAACGCGAAATTAAAAGCATATGGCTCTATCGCACACCTGACAAGTAGTTACTACGATTAAAAGTTATTTTTTAAAATATGCGTCTTGTTACGCGATGAACGGGCATCTCCCCACAGGACAGTCAGGCCCCTCGGACGACGGAGGGACTGCATCAGCCTCAACCCCATTCCTCGTTTGTCAATGATTTTTTAATCTGAAGAACCGGGGAGGTGCTCAGGCACATGTGACAGCAAAGGGACTTTTGTCACCAAGTGCATGTCATTCCATGGGAATTGTATGTAGAGGTGTGTGGCAGAGATTGCCCTGCATGTGCCCACACCCCGTGCCCGCACTCCCCCCACAGCCATGCCCGCACCCCCACACCCCCCACACCCGCGTGCCCGCACCCCCGCAACCCCCCACGCCCGCGTGCCCACACCCCCCCACGCCCGTGCCCGCACCCGCCACGCCCCGTGCCCGCACTCCCCCCACACCCGTGCCCGCACTACCCCCACACCCCATGCCCGCACCCGCCACGCCCCATGCCCGCACCCCCCATGCCCGTGCCCGCACTCCCCCCACACCCGTGCCCGCACTCCCCCCACACCCGTGCCCGCACTCCCCCCACGCCCCGTGCCCGCACTCCCCCCACGCCCCGTGCCCGCACCCCCCACGCCCCGTGCCCGCACTCCCCCCCCCACACCCCGTGCCCGCACTACCCCCCGCCCCCCATGCCCGCACCCCCCCACGCCCCCATGCCCGCACCCCCCATGCCCGTGCCCGCACTCCCCCCACGCCCCGTGCCCGCACTCCCCCCACACCCCGTGCCCGCACCCCCCCCCCACGCCCCGTGCCCGCACCCCCCCACGCCCCCCGTGCCCGCACCCCCCCACGCCCCGTGCCCGCACTCCCCCCCACGCCCCGTGCCCGCACTCCCCCCCACGCCCCGTGCCCGCACTCCCCCCACGCCCGTGCCCGCACTCCCCCCACGCCCCGTGCCCGCACTCCCCCCACACCCCCGTGCCCGCACTCCCCCCCCACGCCCCGTGCCCGCACCCCCCCCACGCCCCGTGCCCGCACCCCCCCACGCCCCGTGCCCGCACCCCCCCACGCCCCGTGCCCGCACCCCCCACGCCCGTGCCCCAGGCATTGTCCTGTGCTCCGCGTGCTCCCTTCCCTGGAGGAGGCTGGCACACGGAAGGGGCTCAAACCTCCTCCCACCAGGGGTGACCCCGGGAAGCCCAGCAGACAGCCCGTGTGGGCGAGGACGGGGAGGGTCTGGCCCGCCTGCGCCCGTCACCAGGCCTGTGCGGGAGGACTCCCGGGATGCCGGCCAGCCCCGTGGGATGTGACCGCGGGAGCCGCGGCGGGCACTGAGGGACGGTAATGGTGTGACCACGGCTGTCAGCAGCCCGAGAGCCCGGACTTCTGCGGCCAACGAGCGAGCGAGCGACCGATCAGGCCACGAACACCACCGACTGTGAACCCCGAGAACGGAGCCTCCTACCGAGAGGGCTCCTGGGGCTGCCTGGGCTCGAACTAATGACAGACGCGCAGCCTGGCGGCCACGTGTGCACCCCCTCCCGCCCCGGCACTGAGCTGCCTGTAGAGCAGGTCCTGGAATCCTGGGTCAGCCAATAGGACTGAGGCTCCCCCATCCAATCAGAGCTGCCCAGCTATAGCCCCATTCATCTTCACTGGCCAATCAGAGCAGCTCCATTCTGACCAATCAGGACGGTGCTTTCTTGCATTTTGGGCCAATCAAACTGAGGATTTGGAGTCCTCATTTGCATGAGGATGGACCACTTAGGGAGCTGGGGTGGAGTCTCCTGTTGCTATAAGCCAACTCCCAGGTGGCTCTGGGGTGCACTTTTCTTCCACCCAAGATGGGGGGCCTGTTCCCCAGCTGGGGCTGAAGCAGCTCAGCAGTCCTGCTGGGCAGAGGGGGGCCGGCCAAGGCGGACTGGCCGAGGCTGACCAGCAGGGCGCAGGGCACAGGGCGCAGGGCGCAGGGTGCTGAGCGGGGTGTCCAGCCTCACAGAGGTCTCTCCCAAGGGCTGCCTCGCCCAGAGCTTCCTCGCAACCCGTGCTTCCTCACCCCGAATGCAGGTTCCCCGAAAAGAGGGTCCTTTTTCATGGCGCCCCGCCCCCCATGGGGATTCCTGTTGGCACTGAATTGGCACCAATGACCATGGTTGACAGGATCTATAATCAGACATTATCACTTACAAATTAAAATCGATTTCTCATTGGATTATTCAAATTAATTGTTACTACAATGATTTCAAATTTTCAATAATGTGTGTGGCCGTCTGAACGTAGTTGAAAGGAAACCGGTGAAAACCTGCCCGAATCTGCGAAGTGACTCGGTGCTCGGTCATTGGGAATTCTCGCTTCTTTTTCCTCCAAAACCATCAATATTTTGAATTGTCTTTTAGTTTAAAGGCCACGGGGTCAGAAGCCTGCAGCCCGCGGGCCACACGCAGCCTCAGCTGGGCGGCCTGTTGCTGCTGCTCCGTGTGCGGCTGGTTCGCTGGGAGTGAGTGTCTGCAGGGCCGAGCCGGTGGTGAGGTGGCCGGGCAGCGGGGGGTGCATGCCGCCCCTCGGGCACATCTGGGGTCTCTGCCGCGGAGAGTCCTCTCCCGGGGCCTTGGTGGTGAATCTGTCATCTGTCTCATCTTCCCTTCCCCCTCGCACCCTGGCTACGCCCTACAATGACCCGCCTCTCCTTCGCCCTGCAGAGCTGGTCCCAGGTGCCCGCCTCTCCCGCGCCCCCCCCCCCGCCCCCCCCACACACTGGGACCTGATGGTCCGCACTTGGGAGCCCCGTCTTTCTCTGGGCTCCTTTCAAATTCTCACCTCGGCTGATGGGCCTTGGACTGCGTTTCCTGAGGGCGAACTCTCGTCCACAGTGAGGTGTTCACCAGGAGCCTCAGAGTGAGGGGCCCTGTGCCTCGCGGCTCAGAAAACTCACCCACTGTCTCTGCTGCCTGCCCCCCACTTTCCTGGGTCTCTCTGAGGTGACAGTTAACCTACGTCCGGTCTTGGGCAGCTGTCCGTCATGTCCCTCATGTCCCCCCAACCCCCAGCCTCTCGGGGAGACCTACTCTGCTTACCATCCATTTGTGACCATTCTTCCTCTATAAAAAGTGTAATGATTTCCCCACTCCTTAAGGTCCCTTCCTTCCTTCCTTCCTTTCTTCTTTCTTCTTCTTCCTTCCTCCCTCCCTCCCTCCCTCCCTTCCTCCTTCCTCCTTCCTTCCTCCCTCCCTTCCTTCCTCCTTCCTCCTTCCTCCTTCCTTCCATCCAGGGGGAGGTGGATGGCTGCGTCTTTCCCCGGGAAAGCCGTCGGATGGACTGTATTCATCTCGAGGCCCTTGTCCATCACGGAGGCCGCCGCACGGGGTTGGATGCGCCATGATTCTAATCTGAGGCGCGTCCCTGTGCAGGTGCTGATGCCGGGCGGGCGCCCGCAGCCATGAGGGAGCTGTGCGGGGGGGCCACGGGAGACAGCGGTTTAAGGGGCACCTTCACCTCACACACGGGACTTGGTGGGTCGACGGGGGTTTGTGGTTTGGCTCCCACGCTGCCGTGGGCACTGCTGGTCACCACCTCTGTCCCCCGCATCAGGACACCTGCCTCCCTGGCCCGGCCCCCGGCAGCTCTGCCCCCTCGTCACGGGCACCGAGCTGCCTCGGCCGCTGGCTGTCGGGGTGCTGGCTCACCTTGGGGGGCCCAGCTGGGCTTTGTCTGGCCCTGGGCTGAGCCCTGCTCACCTGGGGGTTGGTGGTCTCGGCCTCACAGAGGAAACTCGGAAACAGTCCACGCACAGCCTGGGGGGTCACCGACGCCCGGAGGGGTGAGGATCCAGGGGGGCCGGGGGGAGGGCGGCAGGTAGAGGGGACGGCCCGGGAGAGGCGGCTGCTCGCTGTCCTGTGAGTTCCTGTGGCTGCGGTCCTGCAGAGGGTCCCTGTGCCGCTCCTCCGGGCACCAGCTCCCCCCCTCCCCCTCTCCTCCTCCCCCCCACCTGCTTGGACACCGGCCTTGCAGGCGAAGCCGCGCAAGGCTGGGCCCGTGGGTGACGAGCGAGGGAGGCCCGGGTCCCGGGGCAGCCGCACCGTGGAGGCCTGTCCAGACCCCAGGACGGAGGTGCGTGGAGGGAAGCGCTCCCACCCGCCCGCCCACGGCCCTGGGCCCTTCGGGACTCGGGTGGGTCAGGGGCAGGTGAGTGAGTCCCACGGGTCAACGCTGTATGGGGGTCGCGACCTCTGTCGAGTGGGGGGCGAAGAACGGAGGAGGGAAGGATGAGCTGCCGGTGTGTCAGCCACACGCTTGGTGGGCGATTTGCCCCCCAACCACAGAGGGAGCCCGACACACCCACACCTGGGCTCGGCGCCTCTGCCCGGCCCCCCGGGGGGCCCCCAGGGGGCCCCCAGGAAAGCCTCGTGTGGGGGAGACGCGGGCCTCTGGCCTCTACCTCCAGGACAGCTAGGGGGCAGGGGCTGCACCCCACTCCCGCCAGCACTGTGGGCCGGGGGGGGGGGGGGTGGTGGTGGAGAGGGCAGCGGCGCCTGCGGCTGGAGGAGGTGGAGGCAGGGAGGGGTCGGCGGCCCCAGGAGATGGCCGCCCCTCAGAGAGCCCTGGGCATCGGCCACCATCCCCTGGCCAGGGTCCCCCCACCCCCCCACTCCCCTCAACGTCTGGCTCGGCTTCATAATAGAAGCTGACAGAATGCAAATGCGTTTCTAAAGCAACCGGCAGAAGTGGCAATTTTTCTCATTTAGTCTCGGGATGAGCTGTCTGTCTCTGGGGCAGTCTCATTAGAATTCCGAGGCTGGTTTTGTCCATCAGCACGAGATTATTGGTGAGTGAGGGGGGGCGGTGTCCCCGGAGCCGGGCCGGGCCCCCCTGGCGCGCTCTGCCCGCTCGGGAGGAGCCAGCACACAGCCCTCCGCGCCCGGCCCTGGGGGCCTGGCTGCCCGGCCACACCTCAGCCCTCGGATACCTCTGCCCCGCGACCCCCGAAGGCCCATTGCCAGAGCTTTTGTTGTTTAAACTTTTCAAAAAGACCTGCTTACTGATGTCAGAGAGGAAGGGAGAGGGAGGGAGAGAAACATCAACGATGAGAGAGAATCAGATCGGCAGCCTCCTGCACGCCCCACGCTGGGGATCGAGCCCACAACCCGGCACGTGCCCTGACAGGGAATCGGACGGTGACCTCCTGGTTCATAGGTCGGCGCTCAGCCACGGAGCCACGCGGGCTCCTTGCCGGGTCTTGTCCATGCAGCCACGACGGGAAGTCCAAGTGGACGATGCCGGCCGCCTGCGCTCTGGCCCGGAGTCGGCCTCTTTCTCAGGGAATCGCTTTTGCTTTTCCTCCACGTTTCACCGACCACGGCCACATCCCTGAAAACCACGGCGGGCCTGAGCCGTCTGAACCTCCCAGGACGGGACCTATGGCGGGGACCTCTCTGGGGTCCCCCTGCGGCTTCGGGATGGAGCCCGCTTCTCCCAGACGTGGGGCTGACCCCTCTCCATCCCTGGACACACAGCCCATCGCCTCCCCTGCTGGGGACGGGCCCGGGCCCGGGAGCCGGGAGGCCCATGCCGAGCCCCGGCGGTGTGTGTCCCCGACTGAGCAGGGCCGCCGGGTGCGGGTGCGGGTGCGGGTGCGGGTGGGGGTGCCCAGGCGGGACCTGGCCGTCCTTACTTCCTCCTCTGTGTGTGGACGTGGCTTTCCTCCTCGCAGCACCTGCAGGGTCGTAGGTCATCGGGGCGATGCTGAGGAAGAGGGCGGTCGTGTTGGAAAGCCGGGGCAAACCGCCGCGGTGAGGGTGGGGGGTTCCCCCGGGGCCTCCCCCTGGGCCCAGGACCCCATGTCCCGCTGTCCCAGCCCCACGGCTCTCGGGGCTCCGCTCTCAGGCGCGGCTCCTCCAGGGAGAGCATTGCGGCGCGCGTGTAAACTGCGGACGCCTCAGGCCAGCGCCACGGTCACGGGTCAGAAACCGGCTGGAGGGCAGAGCCCGAGGCGGCGTGTGGGCCCCTCACGCCTCCGGGTCCCCAGGTCAGCGCCAGGGACCCGCCGTCAGGGCCTGAGTCTCGTCCCCGAATTCCCAGGCGACGCCCCGCCCAGGCCCTCAGGGGGCGCGTGTTTGGAGACAGACGTTGGCAGAGGTGACGGGTGGAGCGAGGGCACGCGTGGCCCTGACCCAGGGTGACCGTGTCCCTGTAAGAGGAGTCAGGATGCGGACGCACACGGGGACGGCCACGTGGGGACACATGGCGGGGACAGCGCGCGCAAGGCCAGCCCTGGCACGCCTGGCTCCCAGGTGGGGGACACACAGGCCGGCGAGCGGGCCCAGGCTGCGGTCTCCGTCACGGGCCACAGCGGGAGGACGCCTGCACCCTCTCCCCCTCCCAGCGAAGCGGGCTCTCTCCATCATGTCCTGCTCCTCCCGGTCCCTCCTCAGCGGGTCCGGGCACCTGTCACTGTGATGTCAGTCCTGGGTGGACCTGGTGGGCACGGGAGCTGGGACAGGCCTGATTCTGGGCGTGGCCCGAGCCTGTCTTGGAGGAGGGAGAGCTGAGTAAGGACCTGCCCTCGGTGGGGCTGGGGGGAGGGGGACATTGACCACATCCAGAGTCCAAACAGAACAGAGAGGGGGGAGAGGCGCTGACCTTCCAGCTCGTCCCCTGGACAGGGCGCTCCTGGCGCACGGCCTTCAACTCAGGCCCCGGCCCACCTCTCCGCCGTTCCCGTCCCAGGCCTCCCGCGCGGCCCGAGGCACCAGCAGCCCCTCCCGCGTGGCCCGAGGCAACAGCAGCCGCTCTGGGCCAGCTCTCCACCTCCTTTGTGCTTGTTTGTTTGTTTGTTTTTAACCCTCACTGAGGACATGTTCCCATTGATTTCAGCGAGCGTCGGGGAGAGAGAGGGGAAAGGCAGAGAGAAACATCGATGTGAGAGAGACACGTCGATGGTTGCCTCCTGGATGCGCCCATAAGGGCCTGGGCCGGGAAGGAGCCTGCAATTGAGGTACGTGCCCTTGACCGGAATCGAACCCAGGACCCTTCGGTCCGCAGGCCGATGCCTTATCCACTGAGCCACACCGGCCAGGGCCCGGTGTCCACCTCCTGCACGCCACATGCACCGGCTCTGTCTGTTGGGGACCCCGAGTCACAGCGCTGAGGGGTGGGGGCTCTGCAGGGCCCCTGTGTGTCCACCCCCCCCACCCCCCGTGAAGGCAGCGGCACCTTCTACGTGACATGATCCCGTCTGTGAAGTCTGAGGGCTGGGTGTGGGGCGCGCTGCCTGCATGAGCCCCGTCTCTGCAAGCTGCCTCCTCCGAAAGGGGGTGTTGCCGGACCAGACAAAGGGCCCAGGCACGCCCCCCCAGCCCTCAGGTCGCTCTCTGCTCCTGGCGGGCTGAGTCCCCCTCTGCTGCCCTAGGAGCAAGCAGGAGTCAGCAGGTGCACCCCCAGCCCACCTCGGGGTACACGCCCCCCCTCCCCAGGAGCACAGCTCTGCGGGGACAGGAGGAGAGAGGACCGTCTGGGCCGGGCGCATGGCCAGTCGGCTGATGTCCAGTTCAATTTTAAATAAGTTGCTCCGAGAAGTTTGCAAAGTCCAAGGTTACAGGCAAATAAAGGCAAATGGGCCATTTTATGGTTTCCCGTCGGCCACAGCGCGGGGTGCGTGGCGCCTCGGTGGGAACGGATGGGTTCATCGGCCGCGTCCGCGTCCTGCTGGCTCAGGGCTCTGTCCTCGCCCTTCACGGGCCGTCACCCCCGGGGGGGGCTGCTGTCCCCCCGGTCAGTGGGACAGAGGCCTGGCTTCGGACGGTGACCCCGGGAACCCACAGTGTGTTTGGCCGGCCCGAGCCCCTGTGCTGGCCCCGCCGGGCCGCCCTCTGCTCCCGGCTGCCAGGCAGTGTCTTCCCACGGTCTGGGTCCCCACAGCAGCCAGGGGGCCCATGACCCCTACGTCAGAGCCGTCCCTTCTCTGCACACGGCAGCGCCCGCCCCCCGATACCACCTCTTTCCTTACAAAGCTAATTTTGTCTTTAACACATTGTGAACGAAATGACATGTTTGTGATGCATTCTGACACCATACGACTCTAAAGAGACGTTAGAAAGTGATTTTGGCAAAGGCAGGGCCGTGACAGCTGTGGGGAGAGGGAACCCGGAGGCGGGGGGGAGGGGGGGCGCTGGACGGGGCGGCTCGGGGTCCGATTCTTAGCCCGGGTGCTGGGGAAACGAGTGCCCCATTTTCAACTACCCTTTCACTGTTATGCACGCACACGCACACGCACACGCAGGATAAAGTCACAGTGAAGACATCACGGATGAGAGGACCCTATAAACACACGGGCAGCGAAGAGCGTGCCAACCTGAGTGAACCAGATTCACGTCCAGAGAAGTGTCGCTCCACAAAAAAGAAACCCCAAATAAATTGCGAGCCTGCCCGGACCTGTAAGCGCTCGATAAAGGGTGTCGGTGTTTTAAAGCCCACACGCACTATATTTCCCCTTTAAAAAGAGGCGCGGACGGTTTTATGGGTGACTTTTACCAAATAGTCAATGAACAGATCATTCCAATTTCATAAGGAATTTTCCAGACAATAAAAAACGAAAGAACTCATTTTATGAGTTGAGTATAATCTCGATCGCAACCAGGCAGGAACAGTGCGAGAAAAGAAAGCTGCGGGTCGATATAATTCATGAGCAGAGATTTTAAAAAATCAATCAAAATATTAGCAGTTCAAGTGCAGTAATCCATTAAAAACTGCTCACGGCCAATTGGGTTTCTGAGGAGCGAAAGGACGCATTCATGCCACAGGCCGTCATTCTCCACGCGAGAGCCGCGCCGTGGTTGGGCGACGTGCATGCAGGAAAGCGCTTTGGGGAGATTGAACCCCATTTTTGACAAAAGCCGTAAGAAAATGATGAACAGGCAGGCGCGTCCCTGACACGGGTTCTCTATGAGAGTTGACAGCAAGGACCAGCCTCCGGGATGACACGTCTGGACACATTCTCTTTAAAGTGCGGGAGAAGTGAAGGATCCCTCCATCAGGGGAGTAAGAAAAGAAAAGCAGGTAATATGAAGATTGAAAAGAAAAAGATCGTGACAACTGGATGGTGTGACACAGGCGTATTGTTCAAATGGACAGACGTTCCCCGAAGTGACTCTGTGTAAAAATTAAAAAAACTTAAACCCTGAAGATGCTAGCGTCAGTTAAGGGTGAACCAGGAACTCGTTATTGAAGGACGGCAGGTCTAAATAAGTGGAGAGATCTGTTCTGTCCATTTATGTAAAGTCTCGGTAACTCGAAAAGGTCGGTTTTCCCACATTTACCCATAAATCCGATGCAAGTCTCATAAAAAATCCTAATAACAGTTCTGGTGGAAATGGACAAACTGAAGGGAGAGTGTATATGTTCAGATCTGTGGTATCCATGAGTCGTGCCTCAATCGTAGGGCCCCGGGAAGGTGGGAAGTAAAAGGATGGATAGACGGCTATCAGGACAAGCCTAACCCCGGAAACCCCGGAGAACTGCATGGACAACATAGATAAACCTGAAGACAGAAATACTGTTTCCAACAGAGAGGTTACGGCATGGAGATCGGACTTTTAGTGTAATAATAAGATCTGGCAATATTTATCGTGCATACTCTTAATAAAAGAGCTCCCTAACATATAAAGAAATTAGTGGACCTACTGGGAATAAAATAATAAGCTGTCATTTTAGTGGGGTATTTAAATACATCCTTTGGATAGGCCAGACTGAGGTAAAACACACACACAAAACCCAGCAAGGATACTTAATGTACATGGGAAGAATTATGCAATGAACAAATAAAGAATAAACATTTTTTCCAAGCACACATAGAAAAATTACAAAAATCAATCACGAAGAATGGCTCTTATATAACTGCTAGAGGCCCGGTGTGCGACTGAAATCGCGCGAGGAGGCGCCCCGCCTCCCGCCGTGTGAGGAGGCTCCCCATGGGGGGCCAGGACCTGCGCCTGACTCACAGTGTCCCCCGGAGCAGAGATGGAGGCAGAGATGGGGGGCCTGCCCGAGCCGGCACGGCGGCTTGGGCAGCCCCGGAGCGGATGCAGGCAGGGGGGCCGGGGGACACTGTGAGTCAGGCGCAGGTCCTGGCCCCCCATGGGGAGCCTCACCTGTGCGCACAACCTCCTCCTGTCCTGTCATGACCTGTTACAGCGTCCCGGCCTAATTTGCGTATTACCTCTTTATATAGAGAGAGACACTAGAGGCCCGGTGCACAAAATTTGTGTGTGGGAGGGGGTCCCTCAGCCTGGCCTGCACCCTCTCCAATCTGAGACCCCTCGGGGGATGTTCGACTGCCAGTTTAGGCCCCATCCCAGGCAGTTGGACATCCCTCTTGCAATCTGGGACCACTGGCTCCTAACCGCTCACCTGCATGCCTGCCTGATCGCCCCTAACCACTCTGCATGCCTGCCTGATGCCCCTAACTGCTCTCCCCTGCCTGCCTGATCACCCCTAACCATCTCTGCCTCAACCCCGCCACCATGACTTTGTCCGGAAGGATGTCCGGAAGGTTGTCCAGAAGACATCTGGTCTAATGAGTATATTACCCTTTTATTATTTTAGATATGTATGTATATGTATGAAAAAATCCTATATAATAAAAGGGTAATATGCAAATTGACCCTAACGGCGGAATGAACTGGAATGACCAGTCACTATGACATGCACTGACCACCAGGGAGCAGACAATCAACACAGGAGCTCCCCCTGGTGGTCAGTGTGCTCCCACAGGGGGAGCTCCTCTTAGCCACAAGCCAGGCTGACGGCTGTGAGCGCAGCGGCGGTGGGGGAGCCTCTCCCGCCTCCTCTGCAGCACTAAGGATGTCTGACTGTGACTCAGGCCCGCTCCCATGGGGAACAGGCCTAAGCCATCAGTCGGACATCCCCTGAGGGCTCTCAGGCTGGCAGAGAGATGCCTGATTGCCAGCTGAGGCCCAATGCCCCAGGGAGCGGGCTTAAGCTAGCAGGTGGACACCCCCCGAGGGGTCCCAAACTGCGAGAGGGTGCAGGCCAGGCTGAGGGACCCTCCCCCCGAGTGCCCCCTGCCAAGTGCATGAATTTCATACACCAGGCCCCTAGTATATATATATCAGAAGAAGAGATCTGATCACCATGCAATCTGGATAAAATTTAAAAACAAAAGATAAATTAAAAACTACCCCCATAAAGCCACCTGTAAAAAACACACAAGGATGAATAGTTAGAAGCAAAAGAATAATTACAGGAAACACTAAAATGTTTTTAAATCTAAAAAAATGCAGGGAGACATGAACAAAAACATAGAGGGCTCCAAAAACAGACTCTAAACAACACATTGGCAGACCTACACACGGGCTCACCAGTAAGTACATTACACGCTAACGGTCCAAAAATTCCAAGGAAAAAAGCAGAGATTATTAGCGCGAATATAAGAAAAGCCAGGCCTCACACTATTGTGCCTGGGGAAGAAATACTTCAGCTCGAATGGCATAGACAGGTAGAAAGTAAGCGAAGTGCGAAAGCCTAAAACCAGAGCGGCCACATTAGCAGCAGACAAAATCGACTGATAAATCACCAGAGCTAAAGAGGGGCATTTCGTTAACGACACAGAGTTAGCTATGTAGGAAGAGATGACCACTAGGAATCTGTGTGACGGTAATAACAGAGGCTTTCAACACGCAAAGCACACATAACATGGTTCGAGGGAGACGTGGACAGCTCCACAGTCACGCCCCTCTCAGCAGCTCACGCAGCAACTCAGCAGAAAGACAGAGACACGGGCAGGATGTGACCGGGACAGCAAACACGTGATCGGGTGGACATGCATAGACACGAGGCAAAAAGTGTCCGCGTTAAAAGAAAATGGAGCACTTTCATATCCAGAGCAGAATATTTGAACATCTGTCTTTTGCCAATGCATAGAAAACTTTATAAAAAAGTGAATAAAGGCCAGAAGGTGGGTACAGACCGGGAGGGTCGATGGGGGAAGGGGCATCCATAACACTTTCAACAATAAAGATTTTTTTTAATCAGTAAAGGCGAAACATGTGAATGACGTTACCAACCAGTCTGCCCTCATGGATACGTATAAACATCACACCCAGAGTTTACAAAACACACTTCATCTCCAGTGCGTGGGGCGATGGTTTTGCGAGTGGGCATCCATGCCAAGCCATGTCCATCCTGCCCTTTATTTTTTTAGAACTTTTATTTATTATTTATTTATTTGTTTTTAATATATTTTTATTGATTTCAGAGAGGAAGGGAGAGGGAGAGAGATAGAAACATCGATGATGAGAGAGAATCATGGATCGGCTGCCTCCTACACGCCCCCCACGGGGCATCAAGCCTGCAGCCCGGGCCTGTGCCCTGACCGGGAACTGAACCCTGACCTCCTGGTTCCTAGGTTGACGCTCAGCCATGGTGGTGCACATTCCATAGGGGCAGGCAAGTCCGTGTCCATCGTAGCTCTGAGGCCATTTTCAAATGAGCTGCTGGTCTCACTGCTTTCTCTCTCACGTCTTCACTTTCCATTTTGCGGGCACCTGCTGGTGTCTGTACTGTTTCCTCCCTGTGTCCACGCTGGGTTCACGCCACGCCATGCTCCAGCTTCGCACGGGAAGCCGCCATCGCCCCTCCAGCACAGCTGCCTAAGGGAGCGTCATCCTCCAAGCACCGCGGCAGCGCGCACAGCTGCCAGCATCCTGCGCTCTCATTATTATTCAACTCAAATATTTAAATTATTTAAATATATGCAATTTCAATTTCCTTTTTTAAAAAACTCACAGATGAATTAGAAAGTATTTCCAAATATTTGGGGACTTTTCAGATATCATTTCCTTATTGATTTCTTTTTAAAAATGTGTCTTTATTGTTAAAAGTATTCTAGTCGCCTCCCCCCTTTTCTCCCATTGATCCCCTCCACCCCGCACCCACCCCTCCCAGGCGTGCACCACAGCATTGTCTGTGACATGGGCTCTGCATACATGCACGTGAGTTCCCCTGTTAATCTCTCCCACCCCACCCCACCCCACCCCCACCCCCACCCCCACCCCGCCTTCCCTCTGCGATTCGTCAGTCTGTTCCATGTTTCTGTGTCTCTGGATGTATTTTGTTCATTTTGACTTCTAATTTAATTCTGTGGTGACCAGAGAGCGTGCACTACATCGTTTTCATGCTTTGAAATGTTTTGAGATTTGCGTTTTGTCCAGCATTTGGTACACTTGCTTTATCATCCACGTGTCTCGAAAAGTTAAAGTGCCAACTACAAAGTTAAGACGGTATCTATTGCAATCGCTAGAATCCACAGGCTGCCCAGATGTGGCAGAACCACTCTGAGAAAGATTTGGGCAACTTAAAAGAGTATAAACATACTAGTGGCCCGGTGCATGAAATTCGTGCACAGGGGGCGGGGGGTCCCTCAGCCTGGCCTGCACCCTCTCCAATCTGGGGTCCCTCTTGCAATCCAGAACCACTGGCTCCTAAGCACTCACCTGCCTGCCTGCCTGATGGCCCTAACTGCTCCCCTGCTGGCCTGATCCCCCTAACTGCTCCCCTGCTGGCCTGATGCTCCTAACTGCTTCCCTGCTGGCCTGATGCTCCTAACTGCTCCCCTGCTGGCCTGATGCTCCTAACTGCTGCTGGCCTGATGCTCCTAACTGCTCCCCTGCTGGCCTCATGCTCCTAACTGCTTCCCTGCTGGCCTCATGCTCCTAACTGCTCCCCTGCTGGCCTCATGCTCCTAACTGCCTATCTGCTCTCCCTCTCTCTCTGCGCCTTCAGACCCCGGAGCAGGAGTGCTGAGAGCTCTCCGCAGAGACCCCGCCCCCATCCTGACACCTCCCTCTGGGCCAGGCAGCGCAAGTCCCCACCCCGGTCCCTGCCCACCAACTCCTGTGCGCACAACTTTGACCGGTCGTGACTGGGAAACCGTTAGGACCAATTAGCATGTTACCTCTTTATAAATACAGATCCCTGCTCTGTGCTTTAGCCCACACACTCTCCCAGGTGCCCATTTTCATTATCTGGAAGATTCTAGAAATGTAAACGAGACATTGGCCTCTGTTGTGTGAGCTCCTTTCTCCATCCTAATTTTCTGTTTATTCATTCTGTCCGTGACGGGAGGGGAGCAGTGAAGTCTCCATTTTTCACGGTTGCCTTGTCTGTCTCCCGCGCATCTCCACGAGGCTGTGCTGCACGCGCTGCGTTTGTCTGTCTCCAGGCGCACACGCTTACGATTCTCGCATCTTCCTGTGGCGGCACCACCTTGCTGTTGAGCGTCTTTGTGTCGGCGGTCGCGTCGCTGTGGGAAAGTCCGTTCTGTCCAATACTAACACCCGATTCCGGACCTCTGCTTCCTGGGCACCTGCCGCCTGCTCCCTGCCCCACGCTCAGCCTGCGCACTGGGCGCCCGGGTGTGTCTGTGCAACACGTGTGTGTTGTTCGTGCCGCCTCTCCCACCCGTCGGCACCGCCTTCCGATTGGCGTGTTTCCTCCAGTTACGCTGCGTGTGACCCTTGCTGGGCGTAGACGCAGCTGCCACCACGCGGCCTCTGTTCGCGTGTCTCTCACTTTCTACGTCCTTCCGCCCGGGCCTTGGCCTGTGGTCATCGATGTCTCTCGGCCTGGGCTGGGCGGCTCAGCGGGCCGGAGCGCCGTCCCGTACACCAAAGGGCGGCAGGTTCCATTCCATTCCCCGTCAGGGTACACACCTAGGTTGTGGGTCAGATGCCCAGTCAGGGAGGGTATGGGAGGCAACCGATTGATGTTTCTCTCTCTCTCTCTCTCTCTCTCTCTCTCTCTCTCTCTCTCTCTCTCTCTCTCTGTCTCTCTCTCTCTCTCTCTCTCTCTCTCTCCTCTTCCCCCCTCCTTCCCTCCCTCCCTCTCAAAATCAATAAAAACGTACCCTCAGGTGAGGATCAAAAGAAAAACGTTTCTAGCACACCAGCCCAGGTGCACTTGGAGCTTCTCCGGTGACATTCCGCGGCGTTATTAGTGCCTGTGCTGGGGTCATACTGTGTCATCACAGCCCGTTTCAGGCTGATGCCGTTGCTGAGAGAAGCAGGGCCGGTGCGCCGAATGCCTTCTGCTTGCACCCCTCGTCCTCCAGGCTCACGCCTTTCCGCAGAGGAAAACAGAACCTCTGTGCTCCTTAAGCTAACGATCCACGCCGCGAGCCGCGCCTGAACCAGCGCGTGCATTCTAAAGAGCGTGTGCGTCTTGCACACACGTCCTCATTCATGTTTATTTACCATGTCAGTGTCTATGCACTGCAGTCCTCCTGGTGGTGAATTTTCTCAGCTTCGTTTTTTTATAGACAGAAACATCAGTGATGAGAGAGAATCCTGGATCGGCTGCCTCCTGCACGCCCCCTACTGGGGAGCAAGCCTGCAACCCGGGCCTGTGCCCTGACTGGGAATGGAACCAGGGACCTCCTGGTTCCTAGGTCGATGCTCAACCACGGAGCCACGCGGCCGGCCGGGCTCTCAGCTTCGTTTTAAAACCTGAAATGTCGCCTGGCCCGCGTGGCTCAGGGGTTGGCCTCCGTCACAGCGGCCCCTCTCGGAGGCGCGCTTTCCTCCTGCTCCTTCGGGAACCCGCCTGGGCCTCGCTGTCCGGAGTGTGGCTGCCGTGTCCTCGCCGTGGCCTCTGGTGATTGTCCCGCTTTGTTGGGCTTGTTGATCTGTACAGACCTTTGTGCTACTGCTTTCACCAGAATGCGAGAGTCTCGGCCATTATTTCTTCAAGTGCCTTTAAAAAAAATCCTCGCTCGAGGATATGTTTCCATTGAATTTTAGAGAGCGTGGAAGAGAGAGGGTAAGACAGGCAGAAATATTGATGTGCGAGAAACACATCGATGGGTTGCCTCCTGCACATGCCCTGACCGGGGCCTGGGCTGGGGAGGAGCCTGCAACTAAGGTACGAGCCCTTGACGGGAATCGAACCTGGGACCCTTAGGTCTGCAGGCCGACGCCCTACCCACTGAGCCACACCGGCCAGGGCCAAATGCTTTTCACACCACATTCTCCTCTCTGGCCAGGGCTCGGATTCCGCGCCGAGGGGCTGCTGGATCAGCGGCAAAGGCCTTGGCAGCCCTCACGTGTCTCCTCCCTCTGTTTTCTGTCCGTGTGTCCGATGGGAGCTTCTTCTCGGTCTGTCCTCAGGCTCCCCGACCCCCTCCCTGCTCTCGGCAGGCTGCGGCTGAGCCCACCCGGAAATGGTTTCAATTTCGTCGCTGATATGGTAGTTTGAGCCTCTTGAAGTACATCCTATGTTTTTATAGTTTTCCCTTCTCCGTTGAAATTCTCTACTCAGTCACCCTGTTCTACCACACGTCCCCTTTAATTACTGGGGCAGATGAATGTGAGCCTGAAGCAACCTCTCTTTGCCTTTCGAGGGGAGAACCCGGAAAGCCGAGGCTGTCTTATTGGGGCACCTCCGGAGTAGGCGGTTCTTTTTTTTTTTTTTCCCCAATTTTTTTATTAAGGTATTATACGTGTACATATCTTACCATTGCCCCCCCCACCCCACTCCCATAGATGCCCTCACCCCCCCGAGTTTTGCGTCCATTGGTTATGCTTATATGCATGCATACAAGTCCTTTGATTGATCTCTTATCTTCCCCACCTCTCCCTAACCTTCCTGCTGTAATTTGACAGACTGTTTGATGCTTTACTGCCTCTGTATATATCTTTTTGTTCAAGTTTTTAATGTTCTTTATTATCCATAAATGAGTGAGATCATGTGGTATTTTTCTTTCATTGTCTGGCTTATTTCACTTAACATAATGTTCTCCAATTCCATCCAGGTTTCTGCAAATGGTAAGAATTCCTTCTTTTTTATGGCAGCATAATATTCCATTGTGTAGATGTACCATAGTTTTCTGATCCAGTCATCTGCTGATGGGCACCTAGGCTGTTTCCAGATCTTAGCTATTGTAAATTGTGCTGCTATGAACATAGGGGTGCATATGTCCTTTCTTATTGGTGTTCCCAGTTTCTTAGGATATATTCCTAGGAGTGGGATTACTGGGTCAAATGGGAGTTCCATTTTCAGTTTTTTGAGGAAACTCCATACTGTTCTCCACAGTGGCTGCACCAGTCTGCATTCCCACCAGCAGTGCACGAGGGTTCCTTTTTCTCCGCATCCTCGCCAACACTTGTCGTTTGTTGATTTGTTGATGATAGCCATTCTGACAGGTGTGAGATGATAGCGCATTGTTGTTTTGATTTGCATCTCTTGGATAATTAGTGACCTTGAGCATGTTTTCATGTGTCTCTTGGCCTTCCTTCTGTCTTCTTTGGAAAAGATTCTATTTAGGTCCGTTGCCCATTTTTTTATTGGATCATTTATCTTCCTTTTATTAAGTTGTATAAGCTGCCTGTAGATGTTGGAGATTAAACCTTTATCAGTGATGCCATTTGCAAATATGTTCTCCCATGCAGTGGGCTTTCTTGTTGTTTTGTTGATAGTTTCTTTTGCTGTAAAAAAGCTTTTTATTTTGATGTAGTCCCATTTGTTTATTTTCTCTTTAGCTTCCATTGCCCTAGGGGCAGTATCGGTGAAGAAGTTCTTTTGACATATGTCTGAGATTTTGCTGCCTGTGGATTCCTCTAGTATTTTTATGGTTTCCCGTCTTATGTTTAAGTCCTGTATTCATTTTGAGTTTATTTTTGTGTAGGCAGTTCTTTGGGGAAGAGAATAAGGCTGGGAAACAGGCAGCAGGAAAGGGGGTGGGACCAGCAGAGGAGCCGCAAGCAGGAGCCTGGGCAGCTGCGGGCTGAGCTGGGCTGGGCTGGGGCTGAGCTGGGCTGGGGCTGGGGCTGGGCTGGGGCTGAGCTGGGCTGGGGCTGGGCTGGGCTGGGGCTGGGCTGGGCTGGGGCTGGGCTGGGGCTGGGCTGGGGCTGGGGCTGGGCTGGGGCTGGGCTGGGGCTGGAGCTGGGCCTGGGCTGGGGCTGAGCTGGGGCTGGAGCTGGGCTGGACCTGGTGGACGGCTCAACCCCAGGGTCCCTTCGCTCAGAGCCAGCTCAGGGCCTGACACACATTGAACTGTGAGGCCTTTGCCTCCGCATTGGTTTCTAGCTGGAGGCGGTCCCTGAGGACGGCCGGGTCCTGTTGGGGTAACTGAGGCCTCGTCCATGTTCTGAGGATTTGGAGCATCACCCTCGGAGGGAAGGAGAGCTGCCTTTCGTCCTCACCGCCCACCTCTCTCATTTCCTGCGGCTTCGAGCGCCTGTCCCTGCTGGTGGGAAACCTGATGCTGCAGAGGCTGAGGAGCAGCTCATTTCCTGGGTGCTGGCTGATGCCCTGCCCCCTGCCCCGCCCCCAGCTCTGTCCGCGGAGGCTGTGCAGCAGCTGGCCCTCTGCTTGGGGCTGTCCTGTTGTTCTGTGTTTTGCTTCCGGCTGCACCCCGCCTGTGTGGGGAGGTGCCCACCTGGGCACTGGGGCGGAGGTCACACTTAGATTTGGGGCCTCACTTTCTAGGCCTCTTGCTTCTGACACTAACCTTGACCTTCAGTTCCTCTGCCCCCCTCTGTCCCTCCGTCTGACACCTCAACCCAGGGCAGCGCCCACTCTCCGCTGCCTGGCTGTGCAGGAGGGGACGCCTGGGTCAGAGGCAGCAGCCTCAGTCCCTGTCCCCAGTGCCTCTGCTCCAGTCTATGCCCCACCCCCTGGCCTCCCTCTGCCCCGCCCCTGGCCTCCAGTTGCTGCCTCAGTTTATTCTCCATCCAGTTGGCCTTTCATTGGGACGTCCCTCCTGGCCCTGAGGAGCTGGGGGAATCGGGGGCCTTGGACCCAGAGGAGGAGGACCCTGGCACGGAGGGGCACCCTGTTCCGCCCCTCCCCTGCACTGTCCTCAGGGTCACCATCACAGGCCTGTGACCACAGACCCCGGGACCCCACCCACGGCCACTCCCTCCAGACGCCCTCCCGGGCCCACAAACCCCTCCTGTGCCTCCCCACGTCCCTGTCACAGAGGCTTCCCTTCCCCCGGGAGGACCCGGCCGGCCCTCCGTTACAGGACTGCTCCCCACACGCAGCCCAGCTGCCTGGGCCTCAGCTCACCGTGATTGAGGGCCTGGCGGCTTAATGAACGGGAAGTTGGCGCATCCCAAGCGGGAAAGCGAGTTTAATTATTGAAAAGTCAGGAGGCTCGCTCCCTGCGTGACTGATGCCGCCAACCGCCAGCCTCCCCCCCCCCCCGCCCCCCCCGACGGCAACATGTGGCCGTTTGGGGTTACATTGATACCTTGTCCCAAGCGAGCTCATCAGTGGTTCTGTCATCAGCGCAGTTAGTGATGGCGGGTGCGGGACGGGAAGGGCGGGGAGCTGGGACCCCCGGGGACTGCAGCCCGGCGGGGGGAGGGGGTGGGGGTGAGGGAGGGGGTGGGGAGGGGTGGGGAGGGGTGGGGGAGGGGGAGGGGTGGGGGAGGGGGGGGGGGGGGGGGGGGGGTGGGGGGGGGGGGGGGGGGGGTGGGGGTGCGCAGTGAGCGCTGCTGCTGAGGGGTCTGCGATCCCGGGGGGGGGGCCCCGGGCGGGGGGGGGGGGGGGCTCGCTGTCTAGATCCAGGAGAGGGAGGGGGTTCAGACACTGTGAGGGCAGCAGGGCACATTCTCTTTTCTTTCTTTTTTTGTTTTAGATATTTTTACTGATTTCAGAGAGGAAGGGAGGGGGCGATAGAAACATCCCTGATGAGAGTTTCACGGATCGGCTGCCTCCTGCACCCCCACACTGGGGATCGAGCCTGCAACCCGGGCGCGTGCCCCGACCGGGATCGAACCCTGAGCGCCGGGGTCGCAGGTGGATGCTCGGCCCGGAGCCTGGCCGGGCCAGGGCCTGTTTCCTGGGTGGGCGTTTCCTCGATGGGCGTTTCCTGGATGGGAGTTTCCTGGGTGGGAGTTTCCTGGGTGGGCGTTTCCTGGGTGGGCGTTTCCTGGATGGGCGTTTCCTGGGTGGGCGTTTCCTGGATGGGAGTTTCCTGGATGGGCGTTTCCTGGGTGGGCGTTTCCTGGATGGGCGTTTCCTGGATGGGCGTTTCCTGGGTGGGCGTTTCCTGGGTGGGCGTTTCCTGGGTAGGAGTTTCCTGGGTGGGCGTTTCCTGGATGGGAGTTTTTGGATGGGCGTTTCCTGGGTGGGCGTTTCCTGGATGGGCGTTTCCTGGGTGGGCGTTTCCTGGGTGGGCGTTTCCTGGGTGGGCGTTTCCTGGATGGGCGTTTCCTGGGTGGGCGTTTCCTGGGTGGGCGTTTCCTGGGTGGGCGTTTCCTTGGTGGGCGTTTCCTGGGTGGGCGTTTCCTGGGTGGGCGTTTCCTGGGTGGGCGTTTCCTGGATGGGCGTTTCCTGGGTGGGCGTTTCCTGGGTAGGAGTTTCCTGGGTGGGCGTTTCCTGGATGGGCGTTTTCCTGGGTGGGCGTTTCCTGGGTGGGCGTTTCCTGGGTGGGCGTTTCCTGGGTGGGCGTTTCCTGGGTGGGCGTTTCCTGGATGGGCGTTTCCTTGGTGGGCGTTTCCTGGGTGGGCGTTTCCTGGGTGGGCGTTTCCTGGGTGGGCGTTTCCTGGGTGGGCGTTTCCTGGGTGGGAGTTTCCTGGGTGGGCGTTTCCTGGGTGGGCGTTTCCTGGATGGGCGTTTCCTGGGTGGGCGTTTCCTGGGTGGGCGTTTCCTGGATGGGCGTTTCCTGGGTGGGCGCTTCCTGGGTGGGCGTTTCCTGGGTGGGAGTCGGCGTCCTCCGGGCTCGGCCGTCTGAGCCGAGCAGAGGGAGGAGACTGGAGGCTCCCTTCTCGCCACGAAGCCGAGCCCCCCGGCTCCGCCCCCGCCCCGCGGCCAGCGAGGCCGAGGCCCCCACGCCGGGCGCCCTCCCGGGTCGGCACCCCGCAGGCACCTGCAGCTGGGGCTGCGCCTGTCCGGGCTCGTCCAGGGCCCTGCAGGGGAGCCCGGGCACCCCACGCCCCACCCCGCCGCTCGGCGAGACAGGCCTCGGATGGGTCCCCGAGCCTTCAGCAGTGCCCCCCACCCGCCCACGGCCCCGCGCCACCCGCCCGGGGCCGCCCGGAGCCCGGGGTGCGTGCGAGGCGCCGCAGCAGGCGCAGCACCAGCCAGGCCTGCGCGGTGGGCGGGGAGCCCAGGCGGACCCCGGCGCTGGGGCGGCGAGCAGCACCGGGGAAGGGTGCCCTCGATGTGCATGTTGGAGGCAGGTGGCCAGCAGTCGGGGTGAGGAGGGCCAGGGAGGCCGAGGGGCCCGCAGGGCGACGACAGGGCAGCGTGCTCCCCATCCAGCTGCCCGGCCCCGCCCGGGGCGCCCGCCCCTCCCTGGTGTGGGCCGCAGTGATGCTGTTGGGTGGGCGAGCACGGAGGCTCGGGAGCACCTGAGGGGCGGGTGGGTGCACCTGACACCCCCACGGCGGGGAGCTGCGGAGACAGGTGCTGTTCCCGCCCCCCACGCCCCTGTCCTGCCCCGGGGCACAGCGACCAGGGACCCCCTGGGCGACCGTCCTCAGGCAGCGCTGGCTGCTCCCAGCCCAGTTAGGAAGGCAGCCGCTGGGGGGCTGCTTGCTCCTGCCCGACCTGGCCCACCTGACTGAGGCGGCCTGGTGGGAGGGGCCCGGTGGGTGGGCCCTGGTGGGTGGGGCCCTGGTGGGAGGGGCCCGGTGGGTGGGCCCTGGTGGGTGGGGCCCTGGTAGGCCTTAGTGGGTGGGCCCTGGTGGGAGGGGCCTTAGTGGGTGGGCCCTGGTGGGAGGGGCCCGGTGGGTGGGCCCTGGTGGGTGAGGCCTTAGTGGGTGGGCCCGGTGAGTGGGCCCTGGTGGGAGGGGCCTTAGTGGGTGGGCCCTGGTGGGAGGGGCCTTAGTGGGTGGGCCCTGGTGGGAGGGGCCTTAGTGGGTGGGCCCGGTGGGTGGGCCCTGGTGGGAGGGGCCCAGTGGGTGGGCCCTGGTGGGAGGGGCCCTAGTGGGTGGGCCCGGTGGGTGGGCCCTGGTGGGTGAGGCCTTAGTGGGTGGGCCCTGGTGGGAGGGGCCCAGTGGGTGGGCCCTGGTGGGAGAGGCCTTAGTGGGTGGGCCCGGTGGGTGGGCCCTGGTGGGTGAGGCCTTAGTGGGTGGGCCCTTGGGAGTAGTGGGTGGGCCCTGGTGGGAGAGGCCTGAGTGGGTGGGCCCGGTGGGTGGGCCCTGGTGGGTGAGGCCTTAGTAGGTGGGCCCTGGTGGGAGGGGCCTGGTGGGTGGGCCCTGGTGGGTGAGGCCTTAGTGGGTGGGCCCTGGTGGGAGGGGCCAGTGGGCGGGGCCCTGGTGGGAGGGGCCTTAGTAGGTGGGCCCTTAGTGGGCAGGGCCCTGGTGGGTGGGGCTATGGTGGGCGGGGCCCTGGCGGACAGGCCTGATGGGCAGGGCATCCTCCTGTTGTGGGCCCTGTGCTATGAAGCCCCTCCTCTTTTCCAGCCGGGACCTGTTTCCCCGGATTCCTGGGCAGGCTGGGCAGGCGGGGGGCCACGCGCGGGGGGGGGGCCACGCGGGGGGGGGGGCCGCGCGGGGGGCGGGGCCGCGCGGGGGGCGGGGCCGCGCGGGGGGGCGGGGCCGCGCAGGGGGCGGGGCCACGCGGGGGCGGCCTGACCGGCTTTCCCCGGCACAGGGACGCTGCGAGGACGGAGTGGGTGCCCCTGGCCGTGCCCCCGCCCTCCTTGTGCTCCGCTTGCAAAGCCCCAGGGGTGCTCGCCCAGCTGTGGCCCGGCACCAGGCCTTTCCAGCGTGGGCTCTGGCCGCCTGGGAGGGGCGCACCGGCCGGCAGCGCCAGGCCTGCACTCCGCCCTTCCGCCCTCTCAGAGGCCAGGCGTCCGTCTGCCCGCTCCCAGCTCCCAGGGCGGAGAGGGGCTGAAATCCAACACAGGCTGCCCGCGGCCCAGGCCCCGGGCGGCCCGGCTCTGGGGTCAGTGGGGTGCAGCCGCCCGACCCCAGCTCGGCCTTAGGGGTGCCTGACGAGGGGGCGGGGCTTGCCCTCGGAAGGCGTCTTGGGTGTGGGTGGCCTCTGGGAGCCCTGACCTCGGCTCTGCCCCCCGTGTCCTGGGACGTGTGTGGGACCCACGGACGCAGCGGAGACCCCGGGGAGAGGGGCGGAGGTGGTCGCCTGCCTTCCCTCGGGTCTGGCGGGGACCCCTGCGCCCCAGGGAGCGTGAGGGACAGTGAGGTGCCTGCTCCGCCTGCGGGGCCACACCTTGGCCGGTGGCAGGACCCGGACCCAGCGTGCGGGTGGGGGACGGGGCCTCACCGAGGGCCAGGGAGCCCCGCACCTGGGGCCAGGCGACGGCCACCCACCCGGCTGCGGGCAGGGCGCACCCCCGCGGCGCCAGGAGGAGGCGCGTGGCCCGCGTCCTCACGGGGCTCCGGGCCCCGCCCCCAGGACCCCGCCCCCGAACAAACGCCGTGATGTGAAAGGATGTTCTCTTTATTTCCGTAATTTAGCGGAATCAACACAAAGTCGAGACTCAAACAGGAGAAAAACGTGTAACATCGCGTCCCCCGGCCGCGGCTTCTGCGCTCGCTCTTTCCAAGGGGGGGCGAGGGCGCTGGGCTGGGGGACCCCGGTCCCGTCCGGCTCGCGCAGCGCCCCGTGACCGGAAACCCACACCCCGGGGGGCGCCCCGTGACCGGAAACCCACACCCCGGGGGGCGCCCCGTGACCGGAAACCCACACCCCGGGGGGCGCCCCGTGACCGGACACGCGTGCCTAAGTGCGGTGGCCGAAGCGGAAGCGGAAGCTCGCGGGCGGCGGGACGGTCTCGGTGCGCGGGATTTGTGTCCTGCCTGCGGGCCGGGCCGCACTCCCGTTAACGGACTGGGTGGCCTGTACGTCGCCAGAAGCGCAGGGAAGCGAAGGCGCCGGTGCCGGGCCGGGAGGGAGAGCCGGAACCGCCCCACCCTGGCCGGTGTGGCGCGGTGGGTCCGCGCCGGCCTGCGGACCGAAGGGTCCCGGGTTCGATCCCGGCCAAGGGCAGGTGCCCGGGTTGCGGGCTCCGGGCCCTGGCCGGGCGCGCAGGAGGCAGCCCGGCGATGCGCTCCTCGCACGTGGATGTCTCTCTGTCCCCCTCCCACCCTCCCTGGCAGCCGCTGGAAACAGCCTCGGGTGAGGGTTAACCAAACCGGGCTCAGTGGCCAACCAGGCCGACCCCGGCCCGGGGGTCAGGGGAGCGCCCAGAGGGCGGGCCTGGGGAGACGGACGCCGCCCTGTGCCCTCGCCCGACCGCCGCCACCGGCCGGGCTGAGGCGCGTGCGGAGGTGCACGCTGCCCTCCGAGCCTGTGCCTGTGACGGGCAAGAAGAAGGGCGCCCCCACCAGGACCAGCGGAGGGTGGGCCGCTCGGCGCCCGAGACAGAGGCCGGTGGGAGGGACACGGGAAGCCAGCCAGGCGCCCGCCGGGGCTCCCCACACCCCCCCCCCGCCCCCCACGCGTGAGGTCACGCCCTGGCCCTCAGCTCGCGGCCCCCGACCCCGAGCTCCCTGCCACGCCCCCAGAACTCTCAGGGCCACCCCGACCAGGCCCCGCGCCCAGGGCTGCCACATTCATGGTTAAATAGGATTTTCTGCAAATATACAACATATAAAAACTGTTAAATATATAGCTTTAGGCTTTGCAAAATACATTTAATGATCTCTTTCAAACAAGGGTTACTTCGGTTTCCTTCCATTGCTTTCTGGAGCTAAATGGTGCATCGATGAGACGGCGGTCCCAGGGACGCAGCATGCGCGCGGCGAAGACCGAGCATCCCGCGGTCGGAATGGGGCGACGAGGCGTGGCTACGTGGTTAAGACGGGTTTAGTAGGTCAGTCCATCTCGGCGTGGGAGGCGCCCCGCGGCCTGCGTCCCGCGTGGGGACGGGGCCCGTCCCGCAGGGCAGCTGGCATCCTCCGCCCGGCCGCTCGGGGGCTCAGGGTGCCCCGCAGTGTTCGTGGGGCGGGGGCCAGGCCGGGGCCGCCAGCATGTCTGTGCCCGTGCCCCGTGGGACCCAGGCCTGGGCGTGGGGGCGAGTCCGCGTTAAAATAGATTTGCTCTTTGGTCTATCGAGTGTACTGAAGGGTAAGAAAATAAAAGCAACTCGGGCAGTTTGGGCGCCGGGAGGGGCCCCCGCTGTGCCCGTCAGTCCTCCCGACCGGCTGTCCGGCTCCGGGCTGCAGCCCCGGCTCCTCCTCCTCCTCCTCTTCGGGGGGCACAGCCAGGGTCTGGCCAGGGAAGGCAGGCGAGGCCAGGCTCGGGGGGACGCGGGGCACCCCCACTACGTCCCAGGCGGGACTCCTCGTGCAGCTGGACAGACAGCTCAGAAGGCCCGGGACGTGGCTGTCCGTCCGTCCAGGTCGGGCTGCGGAGACACGGAGGGCGGCCGGCAGCAGAGAGGGCCCTGGCCCGGCGGCCTCTCCAGGGAGCCAGGCCCCTCCGCCCTGTGGGGCCTGCGTTTGTCAGGAGACCTGCGGAGCGAAGAGAAGAGAGTAGTCAGGTCTCCGGACGCCACGGGTCCCTGTCCGGAGTGACGGAGCCCCGGAGACACCCCCAGGGCCGCCCGGCAGGGGCAGCCCCCTTAGCAGCTGCCTGCTGACCACCAGGACAGAAACTAGATGGAGGCCTGAGTGCCGGGCGGGGTGGGGGGAGACACCTGCTCTCAGCAGCCCACGCCCCCGCCCCCTCGTGACCTGGTGGGACCCCTCGTGCACGGCGACGAGAGGGCATGACCGGCCAGGGTTGGGGTCTGGGTCCCTCTGTGGGTGCCTCTGGGGTGCCTCCCGCCGTGCCCCGTGCACAGCAGGTGCTGCCTCGTTGCCCAGAGGATAGTGGGGGGTGCCTGTGCGTGGACCCGCGGAGCCCCTGGTGGCCCCAGGGCTGGGGAGTGGGGGGGTGCAGGATCCTGGTCCACGAGGCCCCAGCACCCCCAGCCGCCCCGCCACGTCTGTCCCAGGTCCTGGCTCTGGGGCAGCGGGAATGCCGCCGTCAAAGGGACAGAAAAGCCACAGG
The DNA here is from genome assembly GCA_025583905.1 of Ia io. Taxonomy (NCBI): domain Eukaryota; kingdom Metazoa; phylum Chordata; class Mammalia; order Chiroptera; family Vespertilionidae; genus Ia; species Ia io. The sequence continues at coordinate 111,356,984 of JAJQQW010000007.1, read as the reverse complement.
TGCCCTCGGCTGGGGCCCATGTCCAGCACCCTCCGCCCATGTCCCCGCCGGGCTGCCTGAGCAGCAGCCTCCCCACGGGGCCACGTGGACATGGCCACGGGCGTCACACCGCCCCCTCCAGACCCGGCGGAGCCCCGGCTCCTGTCCCAGAGGTGGGGCTGGTGCCAGCCGGCCAGGGTGGGCCTTCCCAGGCTCCTCTCGGGTCGGCAGCGCCTGTCCGGTCTGCTGTTGAGAAACACCCCAGCAGCCTCCTCGCTGCGGCCGGTGGAGACGGGCCTCGGGACGGTCTGTGCTGATGAGGAGCCGGCCGGCGTGCAGCACCCAGAGGTGGGAGCTCGTCAGCACTGCGGGCTGACCGGGCGCTCACCACGCAGACCAGGGGCCGCGGGTGGGTGGACAGGTGGCCCGGAGCCAGCGCGTCGCTGACTCAGCGCCCTGGCCCCAGCTCCCAGGAGGCGTGGGAGGGACGCTGGCATGGTGTGCACGCCTGAGCCCAAGGTGGGACTTGCCCTGGGGGGGGGGGGTTGGCACGGGAGGAGGAGGCGCAGAGGAAGTGAAACCCACTCAGGACGGAGCCACCACAAACCCCCACCCATTTCTTTTTTTAAAAAATATATTTTTATTGACTTCAGAGAGGAAGGAGAGGGAGAAAGAGAAATATCAATGATGAGAGAGAACCATGATCAGCTGCCTCCTGCACGCCACATGCTGGGGATCGAGCCCGCAACCCAGGCCTGTGCCCTGACCGGGAATCGAACCCTGACCTCCTGGCACAGGTCGAAGCTCAGCCCGAGCCGCACCGGCCTGCTGTCCACGCATTTCTTTATTGGCCTCCGTGAACCTGGGCTGAGGTCCAAGGTTGGGGGTCGCCTCAGGTGCACCTGGCTTAGCCGTTACCACGCCTGCCACTCAGCCAGCTGTGCGGACGCGGCCCCTGGAGGCCAGCGTCCGGGGCAGCAGATTGCGCTAACCAGGCGTCGGGTGAGTGTGGGTCAGCACTGACCGCGCAGCCCTTGAGGCAGAGCGTGGCGGGGGGTGCGGGGAGGCGGCGGGGGACAGTACCACTGCTATTCAGATGCTACAGAGAGAACCAGACCGGAGTCTCATTATTGTACGCAGGCTGATAGCTGTAAACGTTCTATTTATTGTTTAGCAAATAATTTCGCTTCTCTAGGAAAAAATCGCATCTTGAATCTCCTGTCCCAGAGGCAGGGCTGGTGCCAGCCGGCCGGGGTGGGTCTTCCCGGGCTCCTCTTGGGTCAGCAAAGCCTCTCTGGTCTCCTGTTGAGAAAAACATTATTTTTCTGCCCCAGACAGTGTGGCTCAGTGGTTGAACATCGACCTATGAACCAGGAGGTCACAGTCCAATTCCCGATCAGGGCACATGCCCGGGTTGTGGGCTTGATCCCCAGTAGGGGGTGTGCAGGAGGCAGTGGTCCATGATTCTCTCTCATCATTGATGTTTCTACCTCTCTCCCTCTCCCTTCCTCTCTGAAATCAATAAAAATATAAAAAGCCAGGGGCTGTCACGACCAAAACAACCGGGCGGACGACTGAAGAAGGCTGCGTGGGGCGACCAGGCCGGCAGGGGGGTTAGTGAGGGACGACCAAACGACTGAACAGCAGGCTGCATGGGCAACCAGGCCAACAGAGGAGGGCAGTTGGGGGCGACCAGGCCAGCAGGGGGGGGCAGTTAGGGGCGATCAAGCAGGCAGGCAGGTGAGCAGTTAGGAGCTGCGGTCCTGGATTGTGAGAGGGATGTCCGAGGGGTCCCGGATTGGAGAGGGTGCAGGCTGGGCTGGGGGGACACCCCCCCTCCCCGTGCATGAATTTCATGTACCAGGCCTCTAGTAAAAACTTATTTTTTAAAAAAAGGAAAAAAATGACTTTCCTGTCTACAAAGGCTCACTTCCTCTCGTTGGCTCCTCCTCCCAGGAGGAGTCTGAAGCCTCTGGGCCAGGGTGGGCCCCAGGACGCTCGGGAGGGCTGTCGCCTGGGTGAGAGCCAGGCCGCTTCCTCTCCGGGAAAGAAAACAAAGCATCGTTGGCGCCTGGGGCTGGGTCCCCATTAGGATCCCGTCCCACCTGACACGGGCTCTAAGCCCTCAGTTAAAGGAGGCGGTGGAACAATCCGCGCCGTCAAAGCAAAAGCGTCCCTGAGCCGTGGCTGGTGAGCAGGGCAGGGCCGCCAGGCTGCCTGTGGTGTGGCCTCCCGTCTAGATCACACTGTGCCGGCATCCCCCGGGCGCCTGAACTGGCTTCCTAGCCCAGTGGTGGGCAACCTCGTCCGTCCGCAGAGCCAGACATCAACAGTACGACGGACATTTCTTTGGAGAGCTGCATTTTTTAAACTTAAACTTCTTCTGACGCCACTTCTTCAACACAGACTCGCCCAGGCCGTGGTGTTTTGTGGAAGAGCCACACTCAGGGGGCCCAAGAGCCGCATGTGGCTCGCGAGCCGCAGTTTGCCGACCATGGGTCTAGGGCCTCTGGGGAAAGCCTGCCCCCCCCACACCTCCGGGCCCCCCCCCGGCCCCCCCCCCGGGGCCCCCCACACCCCCGGGCCCCCCCCACACCCCCGGGCCCCCCACACCCCCAGCCCCCCCCACCCCCGGGCCCCCCCACACCCCCGGGCCCCCCCCACACCCCCGGGACCCCCCCCGGCCCCCCACACCCCCGGGCCCCCCCCACACACCCGGGTCCCCCCACACCCGGGCCCACCTGTGATGCCCTGATCAGAGGCCCTGCCCCATGGCCAGGCACGTGACCTGCAGGGCCCTGGAGCAGCTTTAGTGGCTGAGTGTTGAGCGACTGGTTAAGCAGCACGGTGAGGTGCGTTTATACATTTTAAATACAGAAACGTGCCTGAGGGGCGTGCCTGGGGCGTGTCTGAGGGGCGTGCCTGGGGCGTGCCTGGGGCGTGCCTGAGGGGCGTGCCTGAGGGGCCTGCCAGGTGCTGGGGCCCCGCCTGAGCCACCTCGCTTTGCAGATGGTCTCCTGGACGGTGCGTGGCTTCCTCACCAATCGGCCCAGGAAGAGTAGGGGCGGCAGCCACTCCCTGCAGGGACTGAGCCAGAGGCTGTGCCCTGATGCCCGCGTCTGGGGTGGCACCGAGGGGACCCTGTGCGGGCACCGCTGTGGCGGGCTTTCGGTCCCCTTCCCGCAGAGAGAAGAGTGAGACCCTCGCCCAGTGGGGTGGGGCCCAGGGGCCTGTGGGCTGGGACATCCACCCGGGCCAGGCAGGGGATGGGGGCGTGGAGGTCACACCTGGGACTCACACCCTCAGGACATGTGCTCTGCTGAGTCACGCCCCAAGTTTAACGTGTGGATTCAGGGAAGGTCCCCGCTCCCTTCAACCAGGACAAGCCCCTCCCAGCCTGGCCCGGAGACCCCAGGGTGACCCCGAGTTCATGCCGTGTTTCTGTTCTCTCAGTGTTTTGAGGTGCCGGCCCCTCCTGGGCTCCTCAGTGACAACCACCTGCCCCATCAGAGTGTCCTCCAGACTCCACCTGTGAGGCAAGGGTACCCCTCACCCAGCTCCAGCAGGACCCTCTACCTCAGCCAGGCTCCTGACCCCCGACCCCCTCAGTCAGCATCCAGCAGGCGGGGGACCCTCTACCTCAGCCAGGTCCTGACCCCCGACCCCCTCAGTCAGCATCCAGCAGGCGGGGGACCCTGCACCTCGGCCAGGTCCTGACCCCAGACCCCCTCAGTCAGCATCCAGCAGGCGGGGGACCCTGCACCTCGGCCAGGCTCCTGACCCTCAGGTCCCCACAGGTGCCTCGGGTTCTGTCTCCCCGCAGGCGGGTCTGGGTGGGGGCCCAGGCTCAGTCTCACAGGATCCAGCCCAGGGCGGCCGTGTCCCCCGGCCCAGCGCCTCGGCCCCTAGGGGTTCACTCTCCCTGCGGTTCCGCCCTCTCCTGACCTCAGGGAAGACGGGACGCGTCCTCACGCCTCTCTGCCCAGCCAGGTCACCATCAGCTCTGCAGGGGGGCTGCGCCTGCCCCCCGGAAGCCTCACTGGTTTCTGGAACCGCCCAGCCCACCAGGCAGCCTGTTGACAAGCGCAGGACAGCTTGGCAGCCTCGGAGCCGCATCCTCTGTGTCCCCTGGCTGGGCTCCCGGCAGCACTGCCTGGGGCTGCGCCCGGCCTGCTCGTCGCTGCAGCTCCCCAGCCGCATCGCAGGACCACAACCCGGGCCACGGCAGCACTGAGCCCACCCGAGCCCGGTGCGAGCCCGGCTGGCTTTCCTTGTACCTGCCCACGGCCTCGGAAGGGTCTCCTCCTGAGGGAGCCCTGACCTCACAGGCCCTGACCTTTCCCACGCCGCAGCTCGAGGTGTTTGTTGTTCTGCTGCTCCGCCCGGAGCTCTCTCCGCGCCCGCCGGCTCGCGCTGATTTTACTCATTCGCTTCAATGAAGACCTTCGGCCTGCCCCGCACACCGGCTGGGAAGGCAAGTCTCCTCCTAAGGGCCGCCTGGGGGCTCACCTGCTCACCTCCCACCTGGCACTCCCCTGGTGGCCGACTCCATGCCCCGGGGCAGGGCTGCTGGCCCTGGTTCATCCCGTCCAGGGGGGCACGCAGGTGCTGAAGGGCCAGGAGGGATATGTTTGCAGCTTTGCCCGCCATCAAGTCTCCCGCAACGACTCTGCTTGGCATTGCAGCGCGAACGCACCCTCCGAGGACATGTGTGTGAACAGCAGGGCCATGTCCCAATAAAACTTTATTGACAAAAGCGGGTGGGGGCCGATGTGGCCGCTGGGCTGCAGTCTGCTGACTCTGGTCGGGGCCACAGCCTGTTTGTATGTGTGCAGCTTGCCGTTGAACGCAAGTGGAGGCTCTTCTGCATTCCTCGCGGGTCTCGTGTCATAAACGGTAATTAGTTTTCAAGGCGTTTCAGCGGATTCTCCAGGGCTCGGGACGCACCTGCCTGCCGCATCTGCAAGCAGTGACGATGCCGCCTCCTCACACCAAACCTGCAGGCGGCTGCCTTTGCCAGGTCTCCCCAAAGTGGCCGCAGGGATGACCCCTGGTCCCAGGGCGGGAGCGGGGCCTGGCTCCCCGCCCTGTGGGCTGAGGCCTCAGGTGGACGCCGGGTCCCCAGGCTCCGCCTGCTCCCTGGGCGGGTGGCAGGTCGGCTGTTCTCGATGCTGAGCAATGAGACGGTGTTGCCTGTGGCTCTGAGCCTCTCCTGGGTTAGAACCCAGTTTTCATTTGTCTCCTGCTGGGGTCTGTCCCCTCCTGACTCTGAAATATTGAAATGGACTTCCATCTCCCACACAAATCCACGGCGTGGTGGCGGCTGTTCCTTTAAAGGGCGGACGGTTCCCTGCAGGTTCAGGTGACACGGGACCCATCGCCGCCGCCCTGGGGAGTGCACATTCCAGGGGCGGGGGTCCCCCAGATTTATCGGCAACCCCAAAACAATGCGGGGTACACGGGGCCTCGAGGGCACTGTGCTGAACGAGGTGACCTTGCCGTGACCTTGTCTACCTTTGGGGGCACCTGTGGCATCTGGCCCCACTCGGCCTAAAGGACCCGGGCAGTGTCCCCGGGTTTGGGGGAGGGGCCGGTGCAGTGAACGTGTCCAGCGCCTGCCGCCGCCCGCCGCGCCTTTCACCGGAGAGCGTCCGTTAACCCGCCTCCACTCCTTTGGTTGATTTTGGCCCCCCTCCCCTGCATTTAGTGGTCAATGCACGAGTGCGCACTCTGGGGCCGCCGAGTCCCCGTGCCGGCCGCTGCCCCGTCTTCCGAGTCCCCGTGCCGGCTGCTGCCCCGTCCAACTCACAACAAGACCCCCACGTGACGGAGGCGAGAACGCACTCCTACAGCCTCTCCAGATGCAAGGGCCGACCCCAGGCCTTCTCACAGTTCACGAATCCTCATCTCCTCTCGCTGCGTTCTCCTCTGGTCCTCAGGCGGCTTCTCCAACTGCTCAGGTTACTCGTTTTCATTCTTCCTCATTTAGAAATAAGGTTATTTAAAGGCAGGCGCACACTGGGGAGTCCACCTTGAGGGGATGGAACCGGGACCCTTCAGTCCACAGGCCGACGCTCTATCCACTGAGCCACACCGGCCAGGGCGGCCCCTACAGTCTAAGTGCTGGGCCCATGTGCAGGCCCCGCCCCTCTGCCGCCAAACAGCGGCCCTGTGGGGTGTCCCGGGGGGCTGCTCCCTGAGATCTGGGGGCCGGGGGGGGGTCCATCCTGCATCCCAGCATCCAGTGTGGAGCCAAACAGGGGTGTGGGGTGGGGGAGGAGGGAGGGGTGCGGTGGGAAAGGGGTGGGGGAGAGAGCAGGGGTGCGGTGAGGAATGGTGGGGAGGGGTGGGGCAGGATGGGGGAGGGGAGAGGAGCGGCCAGCCCTTGTGCACCCCTGTCCTCTCTGGCCTCAGGGACACCCCACACCCTGGGATGGCTCCCCGCCTGGGCGGCTTCCTCCATTTGGGTATAAAACGACACAGACCCGCCGCTTTAGGCAAAGTGAGGCGAGCGCAGCGCACCCCGAACAGCCACGCGGCGAGGCCTCCGTTATGGACTCGGCGCCAAGTGCCCGCGGGAAGGACGGGCTGGGCAGACCCCCCTTTTGTGGTTATCTGGGCTCCCCTCTGCCGAGAAGACGAGGAACATCAGCTCAACGCCGCGGCCATGGCTGCACGGCCCCGCGGCCTGTTTACACGCAGAGCCGTTCACTGCGGCCATCGCCGGGACGGACAGCGGCGAAGCGCACAGGACGGACTGCGGGCGGAACCGAGAAGCGCTCGGCTGCGGGCTCCCTGCTCCCGCGGGAAGGAGCCCAGGGCACAGGCCGTGTCGCTGCCGCGGCGGCTCCATCGGCCCCACCACACGCTGCGCCCCGCCTCCTGCACAGAGGCTGCCTTCGGGCCGGGAGGACGTGTGATCCGGACCGAGGTCCATGCAGAGCCGGAGGGAAGGCCGAGCCTGGACGCCCGCAGGGACGCCAGGGCCCGCGGAAATGCTCCGGCCCTGGTCTCCCGCTGACGGACCACGCAGGTCTCTAGAAAGGGCACCCGCCCTGGGCGCGGATACGCGTAGACATTTTCTTTTTAAAATTGACTTCAGAGAGGAAGGGAGAGGGAGAGAGAGAGAAACATCCATGATGAGAGAGGCACTTCCATCAGCTGCCTCCTGCACGCCCCACACTGGGGATGGAGCCCACAACCCAGGCCTGTGCCCTGACCGGGAATCGAACCGTGACCTCCTGGTTCACGGGATGACGCTCAACCACTGAGCCATGCCGGCCGGGTCACATTGTCATTGTTTCTTCTTCCTTCCTCCCACTGTGACAGTGACCCACTGAGTTAACTCACAACCACCAGTGGGGCGACGGTCTGCACTTTGGGGGGCATGGTCTGGGGTTCCAGCACCAGCACACATCGGGACGGCAGCCAATTCATCGACTCATCCCACGCATCCACGGCCCGGTGCGGACAGCAAGCGGGACCCAGGAGGCCCAGAACCCGCCCTCCGGCAGCTCGGTGAGGGACAGAGAGGAGGGAGAAGCCATGGCCCACGCGGGGAAGGGGGACAAGGTGGGGCCGGCGGCGGCGGCATCCAGAGATGGCTGTGGCTGGGGGAGGAGCGGGGCCGAGAATGTGGCCACCGGGACGGGATCAGCAGTCAGGAGGCCCAGCCGTCGTGTCTCTGAGAGCCCAGCGACAGGAAACCAACGTGTGGCGAGACACGGAGCCCGCGGCGCCGACCCACCAGCCCCGAGAGCCGCGACGTGGCCCCAAACGTGGGTCGTCTGTCTCAGTGATACGGCGTTTGGGCTAAGAGCTCAGCCAGCCTCTTAAGAAGCTTGAAAACAGATCACCTCGGGCCGGGGTTCCATTAGAGCCGGGGACCCCTCGGCAGATGCTCAGGGAGAAACGGCACCTGGGACCCCGCGCTCTCACGCAGCTGCTCTGCGGGACCCACCCACCCGGCTCCTAGGGGGCCCCTGTCTGCAGGGAGCTCGCTCACCAGAGGAGGAGGCCAGGCCCCCAGTGCGAGCAACGTGCCCCGGCCTTGAGGACGGAGTCACGCTGCTCCCCGACGTGGCCCAGGCTTGGCCCAGGCATGGCAGCACCCTTCCTGCATGCGCAGGAGGGCGCACCTGCATGCGCAGCCGTGACTGCGCCAGGCGCTCCCCTCCCCCAACGCAGGTCAGAGAATGTGTCTTCTGAGCTGGAAGGCATGGGGGCTGCAGTGCAGGGCCAGGGTAGGGGGGCACCCCCGGGAGTGCTGCTCGGCCGAGCCTACTCCCCAGCCAGGGACCCCCAGGATGGCCGGAGCCCCTACGCACCGTGGTGGTCTTGATGCGCCCGCCGGGCTGCGTGCAGGTCCAGCCGGACCGGTTGATGAGCAGGTCACAGCCCTCCCCCTCCAGGCAGGGCCGCATGTCACACCACTGCTTCGTCTTGATGATCCGTGCTGTGGGGAGAAGAGAGAGCCGTCAGTCCTGCCGCCGCACACGGATGCACCCCACACCCGACTCCCGCAGGGGCCTTGGTGATGCCACCAGCTGCTAGGCGGTGTCTCAGCCACGCGCACACGGCACGGCCCCAGCACCGAGCATGCGGGGAGAAGCGGGGACGGGTCCTCACGGGCTAGAGGAGCTGGGGAACCGGGTCCGAGGACAGAACGGACCCGCGTTCGCGCACCTGCCCCTCACCCAACGCGCCAACGGCGTGCCCGCGCCCCGTGTCCTGCCGTGTCCTGCCCCTGCCTCAGCCACAGCGCCTGGCTACATGGTTCACACACACACACACACACACACACACGTGTGTGTACATGGATGTGCGTACACACAGAAATGCACACGTCACAAAATGCACACAAACAGGTATACACACATGTAAACACAGATACACCAACATGTGAGACAGCACATGTGCACACACATACACATGTGTACACACATACACATGTGTGCATGTACCTCCACCTGCACCCATAGCCAGGCGTGCAGCCTGGCACGCAGCAGGCCAGTGGGTGTGTTTGCAAAATGAACACACAGTGGACACTGGGAGTCACTGACCACCGGGCGTGCGGGGCCAGCCTGCAGAGGGCGCTGCAGGCCACGCTCACACACATGCCTTTTGTTTGCCAAGGAAGCCGGGCCTGCCTGCCCGGCCCACTTCCTGCTGGAGGCCGCGGGAGGCGCAGCACCGGCCCCCACGTCCCGGGGACAAAGGGCCTTTCATGCCCACACGTCACAACGTCATTCCTCTGCCCAGACTCCAAGGCAGCTCTTGGCCGGGTGGCGTGTCCGCGAAGGGGCGGTGCTGAGGCCTGTGGGCACGGGACAGCGCTCACAGCCCGTCCGTGCGTCACAGCCCGGGGAGTGCCCACGGCAGGTCGGGAGCTTGGGCCCTTCATGCCGTGTCCCCATGCCTGTCCCCAGGCCCTGGGAGAGCAGGTTAGTCCAGCCCGGGCCTCTGAGGGGACAGTGCAGCCCCGGGACCAGCCCAGCCTGGCCTCCCCCCTCCCCTCCACCTCACACACGCACACGCGTCCACACAGCACACATGTCCACACGCACACACATCCATGCACACACATCCACACGTGCACACACGCCCATGCACACACATCCACACGTGCACACACGCCCATGCATGCACATATTCGCACGGCGTACACGCACAGGCACTGGCCTGCGGGCTTCACGGTTCTCCCTATGAGGACCAGGGCTCGGGCCCAGCCAGGGTGACAGGGCCTGTGGGGGCTCTGGGCTCAGGGGCTCCCTCCTTGGCCCCCCAACTCCCAGAACACAGACACTGTGCCGCCCAAACACCTGTGAGCAACGGGGCTGAGGACATGCGCACCGCGAGGAGGGGGCTGGGACACAGAGGGCGGCGGAAGGAGGACACAGGGGCGGCGGCGGCCGTGCCCGAGGGGCGGGGTCCTGGGACTGGGTCCGGGGACGGCTGAGGAGCCGCGGGCGCCACGGGCTGTGGGTCCCGGCCCGTCAGCCGAGAGGCCAGTGTGACAGGCTATGGGGGGCGGTGGCTGGTTAAGCACAGGTTGTGGCAGCCACGGGGGGACATGGGCGGGAGGGAGGGAGGGTCGCAAGGTCGCAGCCTTAAGAGCCAGGGAAGCCCCTCCGTGGGCCCGGCCACACCCACCGGCCACCAGGCAGATGGAGGGAGTGTGCCCGCTGGCTCCTCAGCCCCAGGGACGTGGCCGCCCTCAGGACGCTCTGGGAGAGGACGACGCGGCCCCCGGCCGCTCTGCTGTGAGGATGACGAGGCCGGGCCCGGTCCTTCCAAGGCCTCTTTCTCCGGGCAGTCAGGCACCTGCCGCCACTCGCCAGTCTCCGCGGCCCTTCGCGGCAGCTAGTCCCACAGGGAACAGGCCTCGCGGGGGAGACATGGGACCCCCCAGCGCCGGGCCTGGTGGGACGTCCTGGGAGAACACGTGCTCACACACCTGAGGCCGCACCTCACACTGCATGCCGGGAGCACGCGCCTCCCACCGCCATCCTGCACCTTCAACCCCACGTCCCGCGCCCCCCTCCCTGCACCCTCCACCCCCCACCCCACGGCCCCCATCAGCCAGGAGGACTCGCCACCGCCGGAGCGAGCCCGCAGGTCCCCCGCGGTGAGCCCCGTGAGAGCCGTGTCTGCGGCACCATCTGCCTGTAAAATTAATGCTGCCGATTTGAATTCTATTGGTTTTGTTGTTGTGTTTGCGTTTAATTTTTAAATGGGTCTCAGTTTATTCCAGTTTGTCGTCTAATGAGGAGTTTGCTTATATTCTTGCAACATGACAATAAAACGACTGAGGTCAGCGTTGGGGCCCTTCCCTCAGAAGGGGGTCACGTGGCCGAGCTGAGGACCGGGCTGCCTGCCCGCGGGGCCTGTCGGGAGGGGCTGAGCAAGGGCCTCCACGGGGGATGCAGGCCCTCTGAGCAGGCCCTGCTGGCCGGCTGTGGGCTGAGCGGAATGCTGGGCGGCAGCAGGGGCTTCGAGGGCCTGCCCTCAGCCAGGAGGGCTCAGGAGGCCCCCATGCCCAGCCCCAGTGCCCTGTGCCAGCCACCCGGGAGTCACCCTGCTGTAGGCCCAGCACAGAGACCAGGAACCTGGACGCAGGCGTGTGCAGGGAGCACGGGTGTGGGGACCAGTACACAGGCGTGTGCAGGGAGCACAGGTATGGGGACCAGGACACCGGCGTGTGCAGGGAGCACGGGTGTGGGGACCTGGACGCGGGCGTGTGCAGGGAGCATGGGTGTGGTGTAGCTGCTCCCTGTCCCTTTGATCCTCCCGACTCCCTCACCCCCAAATCTGAGGGCCTGGGCCTCGGGGTGACCTTGCTGGCACTGGAGCTGGTGGCCCGCTTCCAGGGACAGCCATCGGCCCGCGTGCTGCTGACTTGTCTGGACAGATGGACGGGCCCAGTGGCGCGGATGGCGGGTGCTCGGGGACCAGCTGCTCGCCGCATGCCCAGGCCTCGCTGCTCACAGGCTGCGGGCTCCCTGCGGAATAAGCTGTTTCTTCGTTTCCATTAACACAGGAATCTGCTTACTTTACTCAACAACTTGGAAAAATGAGTCATCCAGAACCGAGCGGTGGGCTCCGGGCGGATGCTGGCCGCGTCCCCGCACAGCCAAGGACCAGGTCCTCCACAGTGGGCGGGCCCAGGAGGACCCGTCCCCAACCTGCCCAGATCTCGCTGTGACGGGGGTCAGGCGACACATGGAAAAGGGGCAGTCAACACTGAATATGCACAGCTACATGCTGATCATACACCCATGCACATCCCACACACAGTCACACACACGCGCGCGCACACACACTCACTGACCCACAGAGTCGCTGCGGGTCGGACACGCTCAGGGTTCCAGAAGAATCTACTGCGTGAGGATTGAGGCAGGACCCCTGTAGACGCCTTGTGAGGTTCAGGAGGCCCTGGCCCCCCACCTTTGTGCTCCAGAAGCTCAGGTACCAGCTCAGGCCCAGGAGGGGGGGCCATGAGGTCAGAGGGCACCTGATGGCCCCAGAGCCGTCCTGAGGAGGCCGCCCCTCCCAGGGCCCTGGGGAATCAGATGAGCGTGCCCTGGAGGACGGGACCAGGACGGTGTAAGGACGGTGCCGGGTGCTAGGGCCCTGGGGGAGGAGGGGGGCTCGTGTCCACCCGCCCCGTCTGCAGGGTTGGCTGTCACGGGTTCAGGAAAACGCAAACAAACCCAGGACCCCGGCGGGACACGCCCACACGTCTGGATGAAATTCACGTTGCTCCCCTCTGCCCCCTCCCACCAGAGACCTTCTGAGCTCCAGAGTCACGTTGGACACGTCCATGCTTGGACCCAGCAGGTGAGTGAGCCCATGGGACGTGGAGCAGGGCCATCGGCCGGGGGTGCTGCCACTGTGGAGGCAGCTGGGGAGGCCCCATCCGCAGGGGAGCAGCGGGGAGGCCCCATCCCCAGGGCAGCCCAGGGTCGGGTGGCTCCCAGGCCTCGGCCGCAGGAGGCTGGCCAGCCCCGCCCCCAGGCCCGAGAGCAGGAAGAAGCGGGGCCTGGCTGCTCTCCACGCCGAGCCCTTCCATCATCTTGGAAAAGAAAAATCCGCAAAACCCAGATTATGCCTTCAAACGAGACTGAATTTTCTTCCTACAACTTCGAGGCAGCATAATTGAGTGAGAACAGTCTGGGTAATTATTTTTCCTTTAAATAGTTACAGTAGAATGGATTAATTTCCGAGACGGCCCTCTGATTAGCGTGATTCATTAGCGGCGGGAACGGTCCCCCCGGCTCGAGGCTCGCAGCTCATGGGAAGGCCTCTGTCTGTGCTCATCAGAGGGCACCGCGCAGCGAGGGCGCCGAGCCGGGCAATCAGCTCAGATGGAGAGAAAGGAAAACACGCCGTCCTGAGCTACCTGCCTCCTCCTTCACGGGATTAAGAAATGCGGGAGAGGGAAGGAAACCACGCCAATCATTCTTCCTGGGCCGATTCCCACAAATTGACAGGAGCTACTTAAGCGGGAAGGAGGGAGAGGCGGCCGCTGTGTGATGTCAGCGTGGGCGGGGAAGGGTGTCCTCCCATCGGGGGCACCGGGCTCCGTGCGGGGGTGGGGGGGCTCCAGCTCGGTGGGAAGGCCACATCTCTGTGGGGAGGGACAGCCACCCCCTCCTTCCCTCAGACAGGGGACACCCCTTCCCAGAGGGTCTGCCCCTAAAGGCAGCCCCTCCTGCTGCCTGTGGCCACAGGAGCTGTGTTGGTCCGTCTCTGGGGCCGGGAGGGGGTGACTGTCCAGGGAGAGAGGCCCTGCCGGCAGGAGCCTGGAACCCGCCTCTGTCACCAGCCTCCACGGTGAGCTCCTGGCGGGAACCCAGGACCCGCTCGGCAGGCGCTCTGGGCACAGCTCGGACTCGGCCTGCTGTCCCAGGCCCCTGGCACCCAGGAGAGCCGCGCCCACTCCCAGACCGGCCTGCAGCCTGTCCCTCTGTCCCTCACGCAGGCCACGCCCAGGGACAGGGGAGGGGGGCTCCCTCTTGTTTCAGGGTGGGGGCCTTGGGGGACAGGGAGGCAGCTCTGCAGCCAGGAGGTGACCGAGGGCTTCGGGGTCTGCAGCCCAGTCTGGGCACGAGGCTGGCCACCAGCTCGCACCCCACAATCCCCTTGCGGGGGAGGGCGTTTCTAACATCAGGCTCTTGGATGGAACTCATGGAGCTTCGGGAAGCTGGGGCCCAGCGCCAGGTCTGGATGGTCAGGCCACAGGGAACACAGGAAACACAGCCAGGAAGCCCCTCCTCCCTGGGCCCCGCCCCCTCCCTGGCCCCGCCCCTCCCTGGCACCCACCCCTTCTCTGGGGCCCGGCCCCTCCCCTCCCTGGGCCCCGCCCCTCCTCCCTGGGACCCCACCCCTCCTAACTGGGCCCCGCCCCTCCCTGGGCCCTGCCCCGGGGCTCTGGTCCTCCTGCCACCTTGCGGCAGGTCACTGCGGGCAGTGGTGATGCACCTAATGGCATTAACATGGATCAGGCCAACATCGATGCCGAACAAGAGTGCAGTTTGCAGACTGTGATTCAGTCAATAAAGCTCCCCACCCGCCTCCGTGGGGACGGGCGTCGCATTCCGAGGACGGGCGCCCTGGGAAGATCACCCCCAAGCTCCCTCCCAAAGCAGGCGGGTCGTCCAGGTCCTGGAGCCCTGCCTGACCCGCCAGCCAGCTCTGGGGGCCTGAGGCGGGCAGAGCAGGCGCGTGCGCTGCCGGGGGGCGTCCTCCCCTCGAAGGGGGGCAAGGAGGGGCCGCTGTACTTCCGTCAGGTGGTCACAGCAGCCGGGAAGGGACAGCGGAGAAGGCCAGGACCCCAAGTGCGCTGAGCGGGTCCCGAGCCGCCCCAGAGGGCCCTGCAGAGCCCCTGCCACACAATTAGCTCCCGGCCAAGCCAGAAACCTGACTCTAAACCATCCTGGACTCTTCCTCCGGGACATGCCCTTGCCATCCCCCCCGCTTCCTACCCCCCCAGCACCTGTCCCCTAACTCCCAGGGACCCCAGGAGACGTGCACCAGGGGACCAAGGGCAGCAGCGGCTCCCCGGGCTCACCCCGACCCTCTCCAAGGCCCCTGCTCTCTGGCCTCCGTGAGCCAGGGCGGCCCGCGCTCTCCGTGGCCCCTGGCCCTTCCGTGCTCGCTGCTGCTCAGTACGTTCTCGCTTGCTCGTCCACCCTTGTCTCCTGATGGAATCTCTCCACAAGAAGACAGGATCCGAGGTCGCATCATCTCCCCGAGAACAATAGAAAAATAAAGTGAAAATAGCCCTGGCTGGTGTGGCTCAGTGGGTAGAGCGGCAGCCTGCAGACCAAAGGGCCCCGGGTTCGATTCCAGTCAAGGGCGGACACCTCGGCTGCTGGCTGCTCCCAGCCTGGGCCCTGGTCGGGGCTCCTGCAGGAGGCACCCAATGGATGTGTTTCTCTCACGGGCTTGGCCACTCGCCAGTGACCGGAGCAAACACGGACACACATGCCGAGTGCCCACCAGACAGGGTCCCGGGGGCTTCCTCCAACTTCCATCGACGTTTCTCTCTCTGTCTTTCTCTCTCTTCCACTCTCCCTAAAAATCAATGGGAAAATATCCTCGGGTGAGGATTAACAAAAAAAATAAAAAAAAAATAAATTAATTAAAAATAAACAAATAGCCCAGGGCTGGTGGCAGGTGTGCGGGGCTGGGGGCACACCCGCGGACACAGGCTCCGACAGTGGCCACTGGAGCCGGAACTCAGTCCTCGGCCCGTCTTCCCTGCACACAGACCATGAAGCCGGAGCGGACGGACGGACGGACGGCAGAGCCCTCCTCACAGACGGGCATGACGGGCCCGCTTCCCCACCTGCTACCTGACCAGGGAAGGCTCCCGCCCTGCCGTCCTGCCACGGAGCCGGGCGCGGGGCCTCCGCCGACCTGGGACACAGCCTGCTGCCCACGCCGAGGACCCCGGACACCCTCCTGCTCACTAACCCAATTCCCTGGTTTAGAAAGAGGCAGAAACGGGGGGCGGGGAGCCCCAGCCGAGAGGAGCAAAGGGAAGCGGTGGCAGAGGACGCAGAGGCAAACAGGCCGACGCTGGTCAGCGCACTTCAAAGGCGCTGCCCTCAGAGCGGTCACAGGGACGCGCGGATGTAAGACCGGCTCCAAAGGGCTCCAAGGAGCCGGAGCCGGAGCCGGAGCCGTCGGGAGTTCAGAGCGAGGCTGCGGAGAAGGGCACGCTAGAGCAGTGGTTCAACCTTCCTAACGCCGCGGCCCTTTAATACAGGTCCTCGTGGTGTGGTGACCCCCAACCGTAAAGCTATTTTCGTTGCTACTTCATAACTGCAATTTTGCTGCTGTTGTGAATCGTGATGTAAACATCTGTGTTTTCCGATGGTCTCAGGCTCTACATCAGCGGCTCTCAACCTGACAGGGTCGCCTAAGACCATGGGAAAACACAGATGTTTACATCACGATTCATAACAGGAGCAAAATTACAGTTATGAAGTAGCAACGAAAATAACTTTATGGTTGGGGGTCACCACAACACGAGGGACTGTATTAAAGGGCCGCGGCGTTAGGAAGGCTGAGAACCACTGCGCTAGAGCGACTCGGCTGAGACCCCGTCCAAGACCCAAGTGAGGACACCTCTGCACAGGGCCCGTCAGCCTCGGGGGCCGGCTCTGCCCCCAGCACCGACGCCCCAGCACCCCGGCCTTTAAGGCAGCTCCTCACACCCAGCGTGTCTGGGCGGCGGTTCCAGCCCCCGTTGAGGAAACTGGTCTAACAGGCGCTCACGGGACGGCACGGGCACCCGAGGGCAGGAACCGGGGAGATGGCAGGCGGGAAGCTCGTGAGCTGAACTTGAGCGTCCGTTCCAATCGCCCCTGAGCACCCACACAGCTGCTGCCACCCAACATGGCTCTGAACCCCACCTTCAAAAGCAAGTTTGGGAAGGGCCCTGGCGGGATGGAGGCGGAACACACAGAGGTTATGACCGAGGAGTGGGCCAGCACCCTGGTGTCAGAACACGTGGCCGCCAGGGGCAGGATGAGCCCGGGAAGCGGCCTCCCCGGCTGGAAGAAGTGACCTGGCGCCGTGATTCTGCACACGCGCCCCCCTCTCCCCCCCGCCCCCGAGAGGGCCCACGGCACCCTGAGCTCTCAGGAAACGGGTATCCAACTTTCATGTCCTCCCCCAACGTGTGCAATCTCACGGGCGTTGTGTGTATCGCTGTTTTCTGGGTCATTCAAGGGAAAATGATACTTTCAAGAAAGCGCAAGCAGTTTCCTTTGGGCCTGAAAACAGGGTTCCATTCTCTTCTTCACACCGTGCCCCTCCACGGCCCCAATGCCCTGCCACGCACGCGCAATATTTAATGCGACTTTTAAAGACACACGTAGCAGGGGGTGCCATGCCACCTGCCAACATGGAAAGCAGGACCATTTCCCACAAGCCACCGCTCCCCGTGTCCTCGGGGAAGGGCCTAAGGGCCAGGAGCTGAGACGAAGGGAAGGATGAGGAACGCTGGCAGTCCCGGCCCAGCAGAGGGACGTCCACGGATGGAAGTGCCCACGTTCGCTGAGAAGGGTCGATACCACGCGGTAACACCCACCCCTGACGGATGTTGTCTCTGGTCCTCGGAGCAGGTGCTGCACCCACTTTACAGATGAGCAAACGGAGGCTCAGGGAGGTGAAGGGGTTGCTTCTGGCGGTCCCGGAACTCGGCCCAGAAGGCCTCCCTGCTCCTGGTTCAGCCAGGCCGTGCGCCGATGGAGAAGGCCGGACGCAGGCTGACGCCCTCAAGAGTGGAGGCCACCCCAGGCGGCAGGTGACCCCACCCAGGGGCGCATCCCTGAGCTTCCCAGTGCAGCACCCCAAGGTCAGACACACGCCAGGTTGGGGGTGGGGGTGGGGGTGGGGGGAGGCATCCTGTCTGAAAACGCACCTGTTGTGGGGGATCCCCGGCAGAGAGCGTGGGAGCCCTGCAGTGCAGTTCGGAGGGCCCATGGGACGCGTCCCAGGGCCCCTCTGTGATGTCGGGGTTTCTCTGCCACCACGGAGGGCCCGTCCGCCCTGTTCTGCCCAGGACAGCAGAGGCGTGATTCAGGAAGTGCGTCTGAACGGCCGACCGCGGCCGGAACACGACGACCCTCCGGCGTGTCCTGACAAACACATGGGCGTGGGCGGTGTCTCCGGCCCCTGACTCATGGGCAGTGAGCACTGAGGGTTTGCCTTCAGAGGTTTAGGATTTTCATTCACACGGACGTCAGCGCGGCTGTCCCAGCGTGTCCGTTACTCAGGTTACAGTTGCCAGGGGCCCGCGAAGCCGCTGCAGAGATGCGCCATTCATCACGGCTCCCTCCTGCCATCACCCTCCCCGACGCGGGCGGCGGCCCAGCCCTCGCGCCGTGACAAATGCCGGGACCCAGATTTGCAGGTCGTTACGGCAGCTCCGACATCCACTCTGTGCTCCTGGCGCCTCGACCTTGGGTTTGCCACACCAGCTGCCCCCCAACAGACCCCCTGCCTCCTCAGGCCCTGGGACCTGGTCCAAGGGGTCAGGCGGGAGGGTGGGGCTGACCTTGGCCAGCGCTCCCCTGGGTCCAAGCTGCCAGCCAGCCACGGGCTCGGCCACTAACCGGTGACCAGAGCAAACACGGGCACATCTGTGCCCACCAGACAGGGCCTCCGGGGGCTTCCTCCAGCCAGACCCTCCATCGAGGAGCGCGCCGAGCCTCTCCCACCCAAGTCCCAACGGCCGCTTCAGAGGAAAAATGCTCTCCATCGTAGGCCTTAACGAAGACTGCGATTATTTAACGCTAGGGGCCCGGTGCATGAAATCCATGCACTGGGGGTGGGGGTCCCTCAGCCTGGCCTGCGCCCTCTCGCAGTCCAGGACCCCTCGCTCCTTACCACTCGGCTCGCTGCCCCTTCGCGCTGCCGTGGAGGCAGGAGAGGCTCCCGCCACCGCCGCTGCGCTCGCCGCCCGCCGTGAGCCCAGCTTCTGGCTGAGCGGTGCTCCCCGTGGGAGCGCACTGACCACCAGGGGGCAGCTCCTGTGTTGAGCGTCTGCCCCCTGGTGGTCAGTGCGCATCATACCGACCAGTCGTTCCGCCGGTCCCTTTGCCATTCGGTCGATTTGCATATTCGGCTTTTATCACATAGGGTAACAACCAGCATTAAGGGCTGCCAACCTGATGTACACAGCGATCAGCAGCCAATTCCAGGAGACAGGCAGCCGGCACCTGCCCCTCCAGCACCTCAGGGCCCAGAGCAGCCCCTCCCAGAGGGTTTAAATGCTTAACCCTGGCAGTGTCCACGCCTCCCGCGCCTCACTGCTGCGTCCACGCTTCTGAGATTCACACGGGTGAGGCAGCTGGCTAGGTGCTGCGCCCACTTTACAGATAAGAAAACTGAGGCTCAGGAAGTTAAGGGGCTGCTTCTGGTGGTACCAGGAAGTGGCCCAGAAGGCCTTGCTGATCCTGGTTCAGTCGGGCACGCGGGGGATGTGGGGGACGCAGCTGAAGCCCTGAGGTCTGTGCCCCAGGCCCGACTCCCTGAGCAGAGAGGCAGCGCAGGTCTGAGAACTCTGGGTGCAAGCCTGAGCTTCGCTCACCGCTGTGCAGAGGCTGGAGGGCAGGGTGGGCCCAGAGCCCAGAGCCGACGTGCCACAGAGGGGGCCCACACACCGCCTCCCCCCGCGGTGCCCTATCCCGGGCCGTTGGACTGTCCACTGGGAGGGCCACCAGGCCAGGGGCCCCGGGGAGCCAGGCCCGGGGTGGGCCCGGGGTGGGGCCCCTTACTTCCTCGTGGACTCACAGCCGGAGATGTTGGTGAAGGTGGGCAGGGACCAGGAAGAGAGACCCCGTGCATTCTCGGCGTCCGGGGGAGGGTCCAGCCGCACAGTCACCCGTGCGTGACCAGCCGGCTCCCCGCTGCCACGGCGACGGAGACGATGAGCTTTCAGGTGTGACAGGACCCAGGAGGAGGCCCGGCGCTCCCACCCTGCCTCGAACACGCTTCCAGAACTTTGCACAGTTGCGGTGGGTGACGAAGGCTGGGACCTTACAATGAAGGACGCTGGGTCTCCCAGGCACCCGCGTGGGGAGGAGAAACGGCCAGACCCCCTCAGGCCCGGAAACACGGGCCAGAGCGGGCGGCGGACCTGACACCCAGGGCCTGTGCGCGGAGGGCGTCCCCACGACCTTGGGCGAAATCCTGTTTCTTGAACAGAACACAAACCGCTGAACGTGAAAAGAACAGAAGGATGCCCTCAGCGGGCTCAGATGGAGAAGGTGCCGTGGGGCCACACCCCCAGGAAGCGCACAGGCCGGGCTGGGAGGGGACACAGCGCAGCGGGACCAGCACGGGGTCGGGGCGCTGCCGTAAGACGTCTGGGAGCCATTTAGAAAGACAAGCAGCCCAGTGACCACGGGCGGGGCCTGAGCCGGCGCCCCGGGCGCCCTCCTGCTGGCCAGGGCCTGTGAGCGCGCGTTCGGTGACATCGCCCAGCGGAGAAGTGCAGCTCGGGCTGCAGGAAGCAAGCACGAACAGGCGGGAGGTGGCTAAGCCAGCCAGGCTGGGAATCACAAGTGTTGGCAAGCACGCAGAGCAGAGGGGCCTTCCCAGCACGGCTGGCGGCGGGCTCAGGGGGGCCCTTGGAGGAATGCTCGGCCCCGCGGCCCCTCCCGGCACACGCCCATGACGAACCGGCACGTGTGCTACCTAAACATGCACACAAACGCATTCGCAGCCGCGTGTTCACAACTGCAGACTCAAAATGACCTGAGTGCTCCTCTTCTGTGGACACACGCCGCGGTGCGTCACCCAGGGCGCCGCGCAGCCACGGCGTGGACACAGCCTCCTCTTCCTCCCTCCCGACCTCCCTCACTTCCACACCCACCCGGGCTGCCTGGCCCCTGCTCACCCACCGCCCCTGCCGGGCACCGCGCACAGGCCCACAGGTGAGCACACACCTGTCCGGGGGGGAGGAGGGCTCCAGGCCACACCCAGACCTCCCCATGGTGCACAGAACACCGCCCCGGCTGCTCAGGCCCCGGGTCAGGGTGGCTCAGGTCCTCCCACGGGTCCGGGCACCTGAGGAGAGACCCAGCACCTCGGCCACGGAGTCGCTCGTCTGTCATAGCTGCTGCTCCATCACCTGCCTGACCTCTCCCGACACTCCTGCTGAGCGGAACCTACTGTCCAGGGAGCAGCAGATGGATCTTTCTAGAAGGCAACCCCATGCTCCCAGCAGGTGGGAACCTGTCCCTGGCCTGGGAGTCTGTCCTCCCACCTGCTGAGCCAGCAATGGGGGCAGGAAGGGGGCCATGCCCAGTGCACCCCAAAATCTGGTGCACCCTGAAGCCCAGTGCACCCCAAAACCCGGTGCACCCCGAAACCCAGTGCACCCCAAAACCCAGTGCACCCTGAAACCCAGTGCACCCCGAAACCCGGTGCACCCCGAAGCCCGGTGCACCCTGAAGCCCAGTGCACCCTGAAACCCAGTGCACCCTGAAACCAGGCAGAGCAGCCCTCTGTCCTGCCCAGAGCCGGGAGAGGGGGGCGGGCACGCTCCCCATCCCCATCCACATGATCAAAGCTTTTGCTCAGATCAAAATCACACTGCTCCCTCCAGGTCCCCGGCTGCGCTGTGTTTTGTCGCGCTACTTAATTTAGTTTGAAATCTCAGGAAACATCAAAGAGAGCAGGAGGTTTTGTGCTCATCAAAGGGCGGCCTGCTTTGGGGGGCGTGGACGCCGCTGGTGCTCCCAGGTGTGGGGGCCCAGGGCCCAGAGCTCGCACCTCACCAAGGCCCTCCCACAAAGGACCTGACTCAGTCTGTCCTTGTCACCCTGAGCCAACACCTGGGAGGAGGGGCTAAGCTCAGGGAGGAGGGGCTAAGCTCAGGGGGGAGGGGCTAAGATGCAGGGGGAGGGGCTAAGCTGCAGGGAGAGGGGCTAAGCTGCAGGGGGAGGGGCTAAGCTGCAGGAGGAGGGGCCATGTGTCTGCTGCCCTGGACCATCTCTGAGACTTGGCCGGGAAGCTGCCGGGCGGGCAGGTTGGGCTGCCCGGCTCTTCTCTCTCCACAAGGTCATCCCGGGGACACCGGGCAGGGCCCCTGTGCCGGACCCTGGCACACTGGTCGACCTCTCCATGGACCAGGGCCCCCGGGGGACCAAGGCCGAGGCAGTGCTGGCCAGGACTCGGGCGTCCCTGCTAATGGTCCAGTCGCAGCCGTGGGGCCCCCTCATGCTGGGGCGCATCAGCTCCCGGAGTCCTGGGGAGAATTTCCTCAAAGGGGTTTCCAACACACCCCTCCCCGACCAGCTGATTAGCTCGCAAGCGGATTAAAATGTCTAAGCGGGGGCGGTGACACTCAGGCAGCGCACTGGACACTACACGATCGTCAAGGGCCACGGGATGTCGCTCAGATCCAGGGGCTGCAGTGGCCCTATGCTCTCCCCCCTGCCCCCCGTCCCCCTCCCCCTCCCCACAGGGACAGGGGCTCTGCTCCTATGCACTGAGCCGCCAGGTGTCAGGACTGAAGGACAGACGGCCCTGAGCACCCACCACAGCCTGGGCTGTGCTCTGGAGACACAGCAGGAGGCTGTCCTGTCCTGGGGGCCCCTGGCTGGCTGGGAGGGATGGAGTGGGGGGAGGAGAGGAGCCCCAGCTGGCCGCAGGGGAGGGCTCTCCGGCCGCCTCCACCCCGTCAGTGCGTGTTCCGTGTAGCACCGACGCTTCTTTTGTTCCCTCAGCTTCCAGTGTTTTATTCTCTGTGAGGCTATTGTACACACAGCCGCTTCCCGAAGCCCACGTGCCCCCGTGCAGAGCAGCGCTATCGATCCCGCAGATCAATCCTGTGTCCTGCAGCCTTGCTGGGCGCCTGTATTAGTTCTGTGTGTGAGTGTGTGTCCCTCAGGCTCCCCGTAAAGGTCAGGCCAGCCGTGTGGAGTGCGGGTCCTCCTTCCCGACCCGGTGACTCCTGTTTATTTCTCCCGCCCGGCTGCTTGGCTCCCGCCCCCAGGACCGCGCTGAATGGCAGGGTCGCCGGCAGAGGTGCTGGCCTCGCTCCCCACCTCGGGGCGGAAGCCGCGGTCTCCCCCAGGGATACGACAGGTGCGACACCACTGGTCCAGGTCTGCGCAGGCCCCTCGCCACGCCAAGTCCTCCCCTTTTCCCGTTTGCTGGGTGTTTTCATCAGGAAAGACCGCCGGACTCTGTGGGACGCTCACTCTGCAGCTGCTGAGACGAGGGCGTGAACGCGACGCAATGTTTTCCACCAATGTGGCCCCTGCTGGCCGTTCTGTGTTGCTCCGACCCTTCGGCACCGGCCTGGGTTGGACGTGCACGTGTGGGTTGAGGATTTGTGCCTTACGTTCACAAGATTGTATTTTATTGCGAGATCTTTGCCTGATACTTCGGGTATCGGGGTAACACTAGCCTCATAGCGTGAGTTAAGAAGTGTTTCCTCTCCTGTTATTTTTATTTATTTTTTGAAGAATTTGAGAAGAATTGATGTTAATGCTTCTTTTTATAAAATACTAGAGGCCTGGTGCACGAATATTCATGCACTGGAGGGGGGGTCCCTCAACCTGGCCTGCCCCCTCTCACAGTTCGGGAGTCCTCAGGGGCGGGAGGTGACCCGGCGATCAGGGGAAGGCGACGCCCTATCACATCTCTGCTGCTGCCACTGCCGGCAGCGCAAGCCTCGGCCAGCCCTGGTTACCTGAGCCTCGGGCCAGCCCTCGGCAGCTGGGGGGCTGAGGGGACTGGGCGCTACCATCTTGTGGCTGTGGGCGCCGCCATCTTTGAGGGCGTGGCAGTCAATTAGCATACTCCCTCCTTATTGGCTGTGGGCGCCGCCATCTTTGTGAGGGTGTGACGGTCAATTGGCACATTCCCTCTTTATTAGATAGGACGTTCTTACTGACTTCAGAAAGGAAGGGGGAGAGAGATAGCAACATCAGTGATGAGAGCATCATGGATCGGCTGCCTCCTGCACCCCCCACACTGGGGATCGAGCCCACAACCCGGCATGTGCCCTGACTGGGAATCGAACCCTGACCTCCTGGTTCCTAGGTTGACGCTCAGCCACTGAGCCACACCAGCCAGGCTAGTGCCTCTTTCAATGTGGTCGGATTCACCAATGAAGCCATCGGTGCTGGGCTTCTCGCTGTGAAGTTGCTATGTTACTGAGGCACCGTCTTCACTTGCCGTAGGACTATTCAGACTTTCCATCTCCTCTGGAGTCAGGGTGCGTGTTTCTGGGAACGCGTCCGGCTCGTCCAAGTTACCTCCCCTGCGGGCAACGGTGGTGGTGGTGTTCCCTATACCCTCTGTTCCTGCAGAGCAGGGCGAGGAACTGAAGGGGGCTCCTCTCTCGTGCCCGGTTCCGTGACTCGATCTCTCCCGCCCTCCCCCTCGCTCATCAGTCTGGTTGAAAATGTGCTCATTTTGTCTGTCTTTCGAAGAACCGGCGTGTGGTTCCGTTGGTTTCCTGGGTTTCCGAGGCTCCGCTTCGTGCATTTCCACTCGGAGCTTCGTCATTTTCTCCTCCTCCCGGGCCTGGCGGTCGCCTGCTGGTCTCTCCCCGTGCCATGCGGCAGCTCCTTGGCTTCAACGACATCTCACTTACAGGTGAGTCCAGACAACCTGGTTTTCAGTAACGACCGTATTTAACAACCAGGTCGCTCGCCACATGTCTGAACATTTCACCACAATTCTCGCAAGTGACCGCGAGCCGGGTGCAGCGTGGGGGGCGGGTCTATCGGACCCGGAGAGCAGGCGACACCAGGGATGGAAGCCACACGGGGCAGGGCCTCCTCACGGTCCTGCCGCCTCTGCCCACGGCGCACGGAGCTCCGTGGACGTGCCCGAGGCCACACAGCCGCATCTGGGACACACATACACACACACACACACACACACACACACACATGTCTAAACATACACACACACCCACACACACGTCTAAATATACACCCACACCCACACCCACACGTCTAAACATACACCCACACACACACCCACACACACACACATGTCTAAACATACACCCACACACACCCACACACACACACGTCTAAATATACACCCCCACACACCCCCCCACACACGTCTAAACATACACCCACACCCACACACACACACACACGTCTAAACATACACCCACACACACCCACACACACACGTCTAAATATACACCCACCCACACACACACCCCACACACACGTCTAAATATACACCCACACCCACACACACACACACACACACATGTCTAAACATACACCCACACACACACACACGTCTAAATATACACCCACCCACACCTCCCCCACACACATGTCTAAACATACACCCACACCCACACCCACACACACACACATGTCTAAACATACACCCACACCCACACACACGTCTAAATATACACCCCCCCACACCCCCCCACACACGTCTAAACATACACCCACACCCACACCCACACACACACGTCTAAACATACACCCACACCCACCCACACACACACACGTCTAAATATACACCCACACACCCCCCCACACACACACGTCTAAACATACACCCACACCCACATGTCTAAACATACCCCCCACACACGTCTAAACATACACCCACCCCCCACACATATAAACATACACACACGTCTAAACATACACCCACACACACCCACACATCTAAACATACACACACGTCTAAACATACACCCACACACACACGTCTAAACACACACGTCTAAACATACACCCACCCACACACACGTCTAAACATACACCCACGTCTAAACATACACCCCCACACACGTCTAAACATACACACATGCGCGTCTAAACATACACCCACCCCCACACACACACATCTGAACATACACCCCCACACACACACGTCTAAACATACACCCACCCACCCACACACGTCTAAACATACACCCACACACACACGTCTAAACATACACCCACCCCCACACACGTCTAAACATACACCCACACACACGTCTAAACATACACCCCCCCACACACGTCTAGACATACACACACACGTCTAAACATACACACACACGTCTAAACACACACACACACACGTCTAAACATACACCCACACACTCTTCTGAGTGCTGATGGGCACCAACGCTTTTCCCGCAGTCGGGTGGCGCCTGCTGCCCGTCCAGGCCTTTCCCCTCTGAGCGGCCGTGGTCCTGTCCCTGCCGGGCTCGGGAGCTGAGGAACCAGAAACAGTGCCCCAGGCCTGGGAGAGGGGGAGGTCCATCCAGGGCCCAGGCCTGTGGCCTCCTCTCCTGGCAGCTGAGCAAGGACAAGCGAGCGAGAGACCGTGCTCAGAGGCCCCGGGGTCCCCCGCCGGTGAGAGGCCAGGCCTGCGGCTCCAGGCTGCCCTTGTTTCAGGGGCCAGCCCCCCACTGCTCCTGCACCCACGTGGGGCACCTCGTTTAACCCACACACAAGGGAGTTAGCGAATGAGCAACGAGTCGATCGCTACCTGGGTAAGCCAGGTCACAGAGGCAGCTGGGCCGTCGTCCTGCTCACATACCCTCGAACCGGCGGGGCCGGCCTGAACCCCCGACGCACCCCTGCACCCGAGATCCCGCCCCGCCCGACGTGGCCACGTTTTCTCTCTCGCAGACAGGATCCGCACACGAGGAAACTTATTATGCACACGGAGCAAAAACATAGAAGAGCAGAAATTAAATTAGGTGGCGGCCCAGAAAATGCCCATGGAGCAGAAATCGCTAATTTGCGTGGCCTCCCTGGGAAACGGGCGGGCTTTAATTTGGGGCTCTGGGGCCCACGCCTGCGGCACCCGCGGGCTCCGGGGAGAGGGGTGAGGCCGTGTTTGCGGACGAACAGACCCCGATTCAATTAGTCATCCACCGTGACCCGCGGGCTCTCGGAGCTAATGAGGCCGGGAAGGGAAGGCAGCGGCTCGGGGCCTGTGTGGGTGCGCCTCCCCCGCCCGACCGGGGAGAATCAGTCAGCTCAGGGACCGCACACTCGCCGTCACATGCGAGCCATTGCGGTCAGGAGCCGGAGACGCGGGCAGGACAGGGAGATAATTCAGTTCATGGGGAGCCGCGGTGGCCACGCCCTGGGTCCCAATGGACCAGGAATCCGGAGGGCAGAGCAGGGTCTGGAGTCCAGAGAGCGGCTCAGGGGTAGCTGCCCGCAGGCTGTGTAACTGCACCCCTTTTATGGGATGCTAATCATAGGAGTGGCAGGAGGGTTTTCACTTTTTTGTTTTTTAAAATTTTTTTATTGATTTCAGAGAGGAAGGGAAAGGGAGAGAGAGAGAAACATCAATGATGAGAGAGAATCATGGATCGGCTGCCTCCTGCACGCCCCACACTGGGGGTGGAGCCTGCCACCCAGGCCTGTGCCCTGACCGGGAATCGAACCGTGACCTCCTGGTTCACAGGGCGACGCTCGGCCACTGAGCCGTGCGGCCGGGCAGGAGGAATTTTAACGAGGGACAAACAACGTTTTCTTAAAAGCAAAACCAGCTCCCGTGGCCACACCGCTCGGGAGGGAGGTGGACGTGGGGGGTGAGCACGCGGTGGGGTAGAGGGATTCGGTTCACCCAGAAGGCGCCGGCGTCCATGGCTGATGTTACCGAAACAGGTTCCGAAAAAGGAAATAAAACCAGCTGCAGGGACGGTTCCAGATCCTGAGAACGACCCCTCCCCCACCCCCCGCCCCACGGCAAGGTTAGCCCCGCCCACAGCCTCCAGGGGACCCTGACGTCCCCGAAGCGCCCTTCAGGGCTGGCAGCACTGGGCTGTGGGAGCCGTGGGGAAGCCAAGGTGGGGCCTGGGGGGTCCCCCGAGAGTCCCCGCACCCCCAGACTCCTTCTGGCCACCCTGGCTCTGTGAGCACAGCCCCCACCGGGCTGGACCTGCAGCCCGATCCGCCCCAGAGAGCACGGGCCGCCAGGACCGGGGGCAGCATCGGGGCCTGCTCCTTGGAGCCCTGGGCCTTGCCCACCCCTCCCCTTCCTGCTGGAGACCAGGAGTCAGGTCCCAGCCATGGGCCCCAGGCCGACTCACAGCCCACCCGGCCCTGGACAGTCCTGGGACACACTCATTGGGACCTCGGCAAGAGGCCCTGATCCAAGAGGCCTCCACTCCCAAGGGGCCTCAAGGCCCTGCTGACCCCTTCCTGGGGGCCCGGCTCACCCCACCCCGGTCATGAGCTCGCCTGCCCCACGGTGAAGTGCCATCACTCCCCCCTCCCCCCTCCCCCCCACACCTGCTGGTGCTTTTTCCAGTGCATGTGCACCAGCACCCCAGGGACCATGGTGCCTGTACCTGGCACAGCCTCCCCTACAGCAGACGGACCCCCATCGACGCCTTCACAGCTGCCGCAGGCTCCTTCCTTCCTCCTTGGAAGACCATCGGTGACTCAGTTCCCACAGACACCCTGAGGCGCCGCCTCCCGAGGGCAGCTGTGAGCGTCAACTCCGCGTGTCTCACCGTAAGGACGGGAAAGGGCCTTTCCTCTCTCTGCTGTGGCCTTCCACGCCTTAGGATAAGCACCTGGTGACTAAACCCCAAGACGGTTACCTCCTCCGGTTCAAACAGCCCCTCTGTTCCACCTGCAGGACCAGAGAGCTACTCTCAGGGCTACATTCTTGCATCCCCCTCCTCCCTGCTGTTTGCACAACTCGGGGATCATTGGTAGCAAGGAGTCTCTAGCTCGTAGAAAGTGCCCGCCCCCCGCCCCTTCAAGCAAGCCTCTCCTGAACTCCTCATAACGTTGGCTCTAAGCCTGTGTACAGGCTCAGGAAAAACACTGACAAGACCCCTCCTAGGACACCTGCGGGCTGTCTCCTGCAAAGCAAACACTGCAACTTTTCAAGACAAACCAGGCATCTGCTCAACTTCAACAAAACCCCCTTCCCATCCTGTAGCTTAGCAACAGCCACCTGCCCTGTACTGCCTCGCCATGCACCGACCCTCTCCTCTCTCCAAGAGTAAAACAAACCTCCTCTCTGCACCGCCTCTTAGCTGGGAATTCTCTCACAGCCTGTGCCACCGGCCATGCCCTAACCGCACCCACCAGACAGATCGACTACCAGTGCAGGAGGTGGCCTGCAGCCACGGCACCAGCTCCACAGCTCCTCCTCAGGGCCCGTGAGGGTGCCCGCGCCTGCCAGACCCCACGGGGAGGAGCCGGAGCAGCAGGACACTCGGGCACCACAGCGCCTCCTGCAGACAGCACGACCCTGCCCCCCCTGCTCACAGCAGCACTGGGCACACCAGCCTGCAGGCTAGTGAGTCCCAGAGAGCTTGCTGGGGACCCACCCCCGGCCCCTCCGCTGCACCCCACCCACATGCACGAGCCAACGCCGCCCTGAGGGCCAATCGTGCCAGGTGACACCGTCAGCCTCCGGCCTGGCCCAGAGGGCATCGGGGGTGTGGCTGCGTCAGGTGGATGCCTGCCACGCAGCCTCTGTGGCCCTCTCGGGTCCGTGGGCTCCTACCGTCCACGCAGGCGGGCCGCGCCCTCGTGGTGCCCGCGATCTGCCCCTTCCTGCAGGCGCAGCGAGCCGTCTGCCGGGCGATCGTTCTCCGAGGCTGGCTGCTGTCCCGGTCTAGGGTCACAATCTCACAGGTGCCGGCGGCCAGCTGACCTGCAAGAGAGAGAGCACAGACGTGGGCTGAGTGGCCGGCCCTGGAGACAAGCCGCCATTCCCTCCCTGCAACCCCCCGCCCGGCGGCCTTAGGCTCCTCCCCCGGCTGGGCTGGTGCAGCCCGTCCCTCCTGCAATGTGAGCCCAGCCCCTGCCGGGATCCCGGGTCGGCCGCGCAGCCCCGGCCTTCACGCACAACCACCACACAGAGGCCCACCCTCCCTGCCTGGCTCTGCCAGTCCCGCAGCCAACAGTAAGCACCTACTGTGTGCTGGGCCCTGGGAGCACTGTGGGAGCAAAGCAGAGGCCCTGCACCCCTGAGTCACCTCCCAGCTGAGGTCCGCCCACCGGTCACGTGGGGACACGGGAAGTGGTGCTGCCCGTGTGCTCAGCACAGACAAGGAGGCGGAGGTGACGGTGGAGGGGAGGCGGGCGCAGGTGCAGGAGGCAGTCCTGGTGCTGGCTGCAGCCTCTCCTCAGCCCCTTCCTCATCCACACAACAGGTCAGCTCAGGCCCCCTCCTCCAGGCGCCCCTCCCCCCCCCCGCTCCCCGTCCTCCAGGAGGCCCACCCACCCCCCGGTCCTCCAGGTGGCTCACTGCACAGGACTGCCCCCGACGTCTTGTCATGGTATCACCCCCACTTCTGCCCAGAGCCCGGTCCAGGGCAGGATGAGGTGTGTGTGTGTGTGGGGAATCTGGGTGCAGCCCAAGAGGCACCACGTCGGCAGCGGCCACCCCCCCCCCCCGCCTGCCTGGGGAGCTGCGTGAGTGGACAGCACAGGAGGTCAGCATGGGCACCTCCTCCCGACAGCTGGGGCCCCTCCCCGTCCCACAGCCACACCCAGCGCCGCCCTGAGGCGTGGGCTGCAGATCCTGACTCACACCAGCTAATTACACACAATTACACGCTGTGCTCAGAACAAGGCAAAGATACACAAAGAGACATAAATAAATAAATAAGTGGGTGAACACGGGCGGCAGGGGAGGCCCAGAGGCTGCTGCTCGGGACAGCGTGCGGCTCAGAGGCGTTGGGAGCCGGGTCTGCGGGGCGGGGAGGAAGATGAGGGGCCCAGGGCTGCTGCTTGGGGATAGCGTGCGGCTCAGAGGCGTCGGGAGCCGGGTCTGCGGGGAGGGCCGCGGGCGGAGGAAGGTGAGGGGCCCAGGGCTGCTGTCTGGTGTGTGGATGGCGGCTGCGTGGGCGCCGTCCGGGCTGCTGCTATTTCAGGCTCCGCGGGGTGACGGGCGGCCCTGCTATTCCTGGTCCTCGCTGCCCGCCCGCCCCCTCCGCTGACCGCTGGCACCTCGGGTGTGGGCAGTGGCCGGCAGGGGCCTTCTCCGGGGGACTGCTCGCTCTGAGCCCTGGCTGCTAATTAACTAAGCGAACGACGGGCTCTGTGACCCCCCCCCACTCCCACCCCGGGCACTAACGAACCCATCTTCTGGCACCAGCTGTGAGGACCCCCTGCCATGGGCACGGCCACCTCCTGCTGGACCCGCCGTAAGGGGTGCTGCCACCTCCAGGGTCTCTGTGTCCAGGGCGCCCCTCTCCCAGGCCCCGCCCTTTTTCATCCCTCAACTCCTGGTGTTGGGTTGGTTTAGTGCAGACTAAACCTGGTTCAGTGCCCCCCACGGCCCCCCGCCCCTGGGGCCTGGCCCAGACCGCCCCACGCCCTCCCTCCCTGCGCAGTGACGTCCTCCGCGGGGCTGGCGGGGGCGTGCTGACCCTGACTCCTGGGAGCTAACAGACAGGCACACCACACCCACTAGCTCCGCCCCGGCTCCACCACGCCGACCTCGGACCCGGGCCCCAGCCCCGGCAACATCTCCCAACCGCGTCTCCTGGAGGCCCAGGGGCAGCCCGGGACGCCTGGAAGCAAATCCGCGGAGAGGGTGAGGGTGGGGAGGGTGGCGGCAGACGGGCCCAAAATAGAGGCGCAGAGAAACCCGAGGCCCAGGGCTGGGGAGAGGCCAGTCACCAGGCCGAGGCCGGGATCGAGAGCCACGCAGCCGTCACCCTACACCATGGACGATCGATGTCACGGAGAACGGCTGGGTCTGAGTGGCTTCCGGGACCCCGCCCGCCCCGCCTGCTCCCTCCCAGAGCCCAGCATGGCACTTGGGCCCAGACCCCCCAGGCAATGCTCCCCAGACCCACCCCCGGTACCCCTCACCCCAGCTCTTGAGGCTGCGAGGGCATCAGAGCGGCCCGGCTTGGCCACGACGGGACTGTGTGCCACTCCCAAAGTAGAAGGCGTTGGGGGCACCGCAGGTTAAAGCCACGGGCACAGGGCCACAGGGGCTCAGCCAGGGCTCCACGTGGAGCCGGGACCCAGGCCCAGGGGGACGGAGGGGCCTGGGCTCACCCCTCCCTGCACCCCCAGGCCCCTGCACCTCCCGTCCTGACACTCAGCAGCCAAGAAGCTTCTAGAGCTGGGACCTGGCTTCTCTCCCCACCTCCTCTCTCCTGTCATCTCTGCTCTCTTCCCTCCCACAGAGAGATGCGGGGACACGCACAGACATGCACCTGGACACACACCTCCCTCCTCCCTCCCACAGAGGGACGCGGGATTACGCACAGACGTGCACCTCCCTCCTCCCTCCCACAGAGGGACGCGGGGACACGCACAGACACGCACCTGGACACACACCTGGACACGCACCTCCCTCCTTCCTCCCAGAGGGACGCGGGGACACGCACAGACGTGCACCTCCCTCCTCCCTCCCACAGAGGGATGCGGGGACACGCACAGACACGCACCTGGACACACACCTGGACACGCACCTGGACACACACCTGGACACGCACCTCCCTCCTTCCTCCCACAGAGGGATGCGGGGACATGCACAGACGTGCACCTCCCTCCTCCCTCCCACAGAGGGATGCAGGGACACGCACAGACACGCACCTGGACACACACCTGGACACGCACCTGGACACACACCTCCCTCCTTCCTCCCACAGAGGGACGCGGGGACACACACAGACACGCACCTGGACACGCACCTGGACACACACCTGGACACGCACCTCCCTCCTTCCTCCCACAGAGGGATGCGGGGACACGCACAGATGTGCACCTCCCTCCTCCCTCCCACAGAGGGACGCGGGGACACACACAGACATGCACCTGGACACGGGACACACACCTGGACACGCACCTCCCTCCTCCCTCCCACAGAGGGACGCGGGGACACACACAGACACGCACCTGGACACGCACCTCTCTCCCGGAGGCCATGTGGAGGGCTGAGCTGGACCCGGAGCACAGGCTGCGTGCAGGACCCCAGGGCCTCAGGACTCCCACTCGGTCCCCAGACAAGGGCCTCGGCCCCGTGAGCGCGCCCTCCACACGAGCTGCGCTGCCGCCGCCTCCTGCACCCAGAGGGGTGTCAGGTGGACGCAGTCCGGCCCGATGGCTCCCGAAGGACTCGGGCGGAGGGCGCTCCGGGCAGCCCCCCACCCCCGTGTTCCTCAGTGCACAGACACCCCATTTAACGGCACTGGCGGAGCCATGGATCTGCGGGACGTCTGGTGTGCTGGGTGACAAGAGACCTGAAGGGCTGTGACAGGTGTGTGAGGACGTCTGTGCCGGCTGCGGGGCCAAGGGCGGGCGCGGGGCAGCCGGGCTGACCCGGAAGCAGTGCCTGGGGTGGGACCCCAACAGGAGAGGGGGACCCTGTGGGGCCCGCATGGAGCTCAGACAGAAGCCTCCTTAGGAGCCTGGGTCCCAACATGGGCCCGAGGGAGGGTCTCTGGGCCTGGAGGGGGGGCAGTGCCGGGGAGCCGCGTGAGGCCTGGGAGGGAGGGCCCGGGAGGCCCTGTGCCCAGAGACGCTGATGGAGGGGGGTCGCCAGGCGGACCCCACTTGGACCACACGCTGGTGCTTTTGCTGGGAAAGGTTGCAGGGCTTGGCGACCGGGCAGCGCGGTGGCCTGGGGCACACACGGCGTCTGCCCGCGCCCGGCCAGCCGCGTGGCGTGGTCAGGGACCTGCTGCAGTGTGCTGGGCCCGCAGCGCCGCCCGGGAGACACAGCCTCGTGGCCGCGAGGACGCCGGTTTCTGACGTCAGTGTGGGAAACAAGCCTCTTCCTCACATCTCTGCCCGCGCTGAGGGCGCCCAGGGCTGGTCCTGGGGGGCAGACGGGAGCCCCGAGCCATGAGACCCGGGGTCAGTGCCCACTGATCACGCCACCTGTAGATCCAAGGCCAGCTTTTCACACACGGCTCCTGGGAAGGGTGTCACACCCAGGTCTCAGACAAAGGGGGCGACACGGAGCACCCGGCACCGTGGGGACGTGACCCTGGCCCCCCCCACCGCGATGGGGGTGCACCCTGAGGGCCAGGCCTGAGGACACAGGCCGCCCTGGCGCTGTCCATGGTGCTGACGTGCCACAGTCTCACCATTTTAGCAGGACACCCTCCCTCTGCCTCCTGCCTGGGCGCAGTGGGGAGCCAGGGCCCTGACTCTAGCAGGTGCTGCGTCCGGAGCTGACCCGGGCCGCCCTCACCCGCACCGGCCCCCCCTCCCTCACCCGCACCGGCCCCCCCTCCCTCCGCTCCCTCACCTGCACTGGCCCCCCTCCCTCACCCGCACCGGCCCCCCCTCCCTCCGCTCCCTCACCCGCACCGGCCCCCCCTCCCTCACCCGCACCGGCCCCCCCCACCCCCGCACCGGCCCCCCCCCCCCTCCCCTCCCTCACCCACACCGGCCCCCCCTCCCTCCCCTCCCTCACCCACACCGGCCCCCCCCCCCCCCTCACCTGCACCGGCCCCCCCTCCCTCACCCGCACCGGCCCCCCCTCCCTCCCCGCCCGGCCCCCCCTCCCTCAGCTCCCTCACCCGCACCGGTCTCTCTGGCCACAGTGGGGGGGGGTATCACCCTTGACCTGAGCTGCCTACCTCCCCCCCTGGCCACCAGGCTCCCCATTAAGCGACCGCTGTCCAGGCTTATCCCTGGTCACACGGACCGTCCGCGTGCAGGTCAAACCAGAGGAAAGCCTCGAGGGTCACCCGGAGGACGGCTGCCGCGGAGTCTGAACGCCACGGACCAAGCTGTCCGGGTGTGACTCCGCCCGGCCGGGTCAGAGCGGCGGCAGGGCCCCCTCCATTCCCCAGGGACGAGTTCGCCGAGGTTATCTGTGACGGAGCCGATAACAAAGTGAAGTCGGGAGTTCTCAGCCGGGCTCCCCAGGCCCCGCAGCTCCAGCCTCGAGGGGCCCTGGCACCAGCAGTGGGCCCGCCCGCGTTTCCCAGGCCCTCCTGATGCAGAGCTGGCGCGGGCCGGGGGGCAGCGAGCAGACCCCCACAGTCGTGGGCTGCCCGGCTCCGGGTTGTTGGGGTCCCAGGCACCGGGACCCCAGAGGAGCAGGAGTCCCCGCTGGGCCTTACAGTCCCCCCCATCCAGACGCCTGTCCCAGGCCCCCCTCCTGGACACGCAGGTGCGTGTGAGCAGCGCAGCCCACGTGCGGGGGACACGTGTGGGGTGGGCTGCCCAGCGGGACCCGCGCGCCCGGGCCAACACACCAGCTGCCCGCTGCCCCCGGCCTGGCCGCAGGGGGCAGGACCCCGAGCTCGCCGAGGACTGCCAGGCCAGCCGCCTCGCCCGGCAGCGGGCTCACCCCACCCTCAGGAGCCCCTCCCGGGCCCACAGCTCCTCGGTCGGGGGTGACGGAGGCAGACCCTCCCGGAACATTCCCGAAGGGGGGCCTGGGGTCACGCTGTACCTGGAAGTGCAGGCCCAGGGGCTGGCGAAGTTTCATAGCTCCACCTCCCGCCCCGCCGCCCCCACAGCACGCCTGTCCCAGGACGCAGCCTCTCCCAGCGCTGCCAGCCGACCCCACGCATCAGCAGGGGAGGGTGGAATCGGGGCTCCCCCCGGACCTGCGGCACAGCTGCCTGCTCTCAGGTGGGAAAACGGGCCCAGGGCCCCGCCCGCAGACTCCTCCCGGCGCTGGGATGCGAAAGGCCACAGGGCCACATGGGCCCCGGGCGCTGCGGGCACTTTACGGAGGGACAGAGTGACGGCCGGGTTAGGGTTAGAGGCCTCGCCCACCCAGCTGGCGCCCCGTCAATTACCCGCTAATGTGCCCGTTAATGAGAGCTGCCCGCAGGGCCTGCTGGACGGGGCTGCCGGCTGAGCCTCGTAAACACGGTGATTACGCGGCACTCCGTGACTCCCTCCACGCTCCGAGCGTGCAGCCCGCGGCAGCCGGGGCCTGGGGGCCACGGGGCGGCTCCTGGGTGTGGGCCAGGGACGGAAGGGACAGACCATGGGGCCCCCTGTTGTCTCTGGGGAGGGGAGGCCTGGGGGGCTGAGGGGTCCGGGCAGGGACCGGCTGGTCTCCCAGCCCCTGCGGCTCTGACGGAGTGAAGCCACCGTGAGGGGCCAGCCTGGGACCCCGGGAACCCGAGCTCTCCTCCCCCTACCCCCGCACATCCCCTGGGAGGGGCACCTGCAGGCACGCGGGCAGCGGGCAGGTGAGAGCCCCCTTCCCCAGCAGCCAGAGTCCCCTCTTCAGCTCACCTTCGTTTCTGGGGGGGCGGGGCGCCCTCGGGGCACCTGGGCCCCGGGAGGGCACTGCCTGTAGCACTGGCATCCAGGCGGGCACAGGGGGCCCTCACATTGTTAGCTCCCCAGCTCACAGCACCCCACGCCCTCTGGCTAACACGTGTCCCTGCACCCCGGGAGGGTCGGTCACGCAGGGCTGCTTCTCCTAAGAAGCAGCGCCCGCACGGGAGCCTGGAGAGCTGGCCTGGCCTGGCCTGTCCTTCCCGGCCCGCAGGACAGAAGGCAGCTGCGGGCACAGCTGCCCGCCCTCTGCCCTCCCCCTCCGCCCTGTGGAAGGTCACTCAGGGTTGGCGGCTCCCAGGGAGGACACGGGGCTCCCCTCGGATGGGGCACTGGGACAACCCTCTCCCACGTGGCCAGGGGCACCTGGGATTGCACAGGTAAGGTCCCCGGGCACCCCCACCGGCCGACAGGCTTCCTGGCTGGGAGAAGAGCCACCCCAGCACCTGGGAGGAGGTGTGACCCGAAGGTGGCTGTGTCGGGCGGTCACCTGGGAAGGTCACCTGGGAGGGTCCCCTGGGAGGGTCACCGGGGAGGGTCCCCTGGGAGGGTCCCGGGGAGGGTCACCGGGAGGGTCACCGGGGAGGGTCACCGGGGAGGGTCACCGGGGAGGGTCCCGGGGAGGGTCACCGGGAGGGTCACCGGGGGGGGTCACCGGGAGGGTCACCTGGGAGGGTCACCTGGGAGGGTCACCTGGGAGGGTCACCGGGAGGGTCACCTGGGAGGGTCACTGGGGAGGGTCACCGTGTGACCAGCAGCCATGCTCCCGGGGGCTCACCCTCATTGACGTGGAAACGCGTCCACACGGAACCTGCACACGGGCGTGGACAGCAGCGTCTCCCCCAGAAGAGCCGAACCCGGCCCAGCGGTCCTCCCGCGGGGACGGTGCACGGTGGCCCATCCACGAGGGGGAGCAGCGTGGAGACGAGCTCGCAGACCGCGGGAAGACGCGGAGGAACCGTACGAGCACGGGACTAAGTGAAGGAAGCCAGCCTGAACTGTCTACACTGCGTGATCCCAACGCGGGGATGTTCCGGAAAAGGCAAAGCTATGGGGACGAGAAATGATCAGTGGCTGCCACGGATTTGCAGGGAGGGAGGGGAGGAGAGGGAGGAGGGGAGGGAGGGGAAGAAGTGGAGAGAGGGGAGGGAGGGGAGGGTAGGAAAGAGAGAAGGGGAGGGAGGGGAGGGAGGGGAGGGAGGGGAGGGCAGGGAGGGACAGAGGGAGGGAGAGAGGGAGGGAGGAGACGCAGGCATTTCCGCTGGTGAAATCGCTTTCTGTGTGAGGCTGAGAGGGTGGATGCAGGGCACTGGGCGTCTTTCAAACGCCTATCACTGCCCGGCCGGCGTGGCTCAGGGGTTGAGCATCGACCTAGGAACCAGGAGGTGAGGGTTCGATTCCCAGTCAGGGCACAGGCCCGGGTTGCTGGCTCCATCCCCAGTGTGGGGCGTGCAGGAGGCAGCCGAACCATGATTCTCTCTCATCATCGATGTCTCTCTCTCCCTCTCCCTTCCTCTCTGAAATCAGTAAAATATTAACAAATAAATAAAGCCTGTGCTTTTTAAAAAGGGTGACACCCCAGCACAGCTGCTCTCCGGCACACCGAGGAGTGCCTTTGTTCCAACTGTAGAACACACACATGAAATGCCCGTCTCTCCCACTTCCCAGCTCAGCTCAGCACACCACCCCATTCGCACTGCTGTGCAGCCGTCCCACCATCGTCTCCGATAAACACTCCCCCCGGCCCCCTGGCCCCCCGGCCCCGGCCCAGCCCTGGCTCCCCGCTCCCACTTCCTGTATCTATGCCTGGTGTACGTGGCCCCAAGTACGTGCCCCTCTCTGCCTGCTTACGTCACTGAGCACGACACCCTCGCAGCTCATCATTGACGTTTCTCTCTCTCCCCCTCTCCCTTCCTCCCTGAAATCAATAAACGTATATCCCACATAATAAAAGCCTAATATGCTAAGTGTCCGGTCATCCAGTTGTCCATTCAACCAATCAAAGTGTAATATGCTAATGATATGCTAAGGCCGCTCAACCACTTGCTATGACGTGCACTGACCACCAGGGAGCAGATGCTCTGACTGGTAGGTTAGCTTGCTGCTGGGGTCTGGCCGATCAGACTGAGCGGGGCGTGCTGGACACATCTTGGAGCCCTCCTGTGGTCCCTCCCCAGCCCTGATCATGCACCAGTGGGGTCCCTCAGCCTGGCCTGCGCCCTCTTGCAATCTGGGACCCCTCGGGGGATGTTGGAGAGCCGGTTTTGGCTTGATCCCGCAGGCCAGGATGAGGGACCCCACTGGTGCACAAGTTCATGCACCGGGCCTCCAGTGTATATATATAAAAAAGAACGACCATTGGGGCTGCAGCTCAGGGAGCCCGGAACCTCTGTGCCCCTCCCTCCTCAGCCCTTCCCTCCTCAGCCCTCCCCCCTCCTCAACCCCTCCCTCCTCGGCCCTCCTCCCTCCTCAGCTCCTCCCTCCTCAGCCCTCCCCCCTCCTCAGCCCCTCCCTCCTCGGCCCTCCCCCCTCCTCGGCCCTCCCCCCTCCTCGGCCCTCCCCCCTCCTCGGCCCTCCCCCCTCCTCGGCCCTCCTCCCTCCTCAGCTCCTCCCTCCTCGGCCCTCCTCCCTCCTCGGGCCCTCCCCCCCTCCTCGGCCCCTCCCTCCCCCCTCCCCCCTCCTCCTCAACCCTCCCCCCCTCCTCGGCCCTCCTCCCTCCTCAGCTCCTCCCTCCTCAGCCCTCCCCCCTCCTCAGCCCCTCCCTCCTTGGCCCTCCTCCCTCCTCAGCCCCTCCTCCCTCCTCCTCCCCCTCCCTCCTCAGCTCCTCCCCCTCCTCAGCCCTCCTCCCTCCTCAGCCCCTCCCTCCTCAGCCCTCCTCCCTCCTCAGCCCTCCTCCCTCCTCAGCCCTGAAAAGAAGGCATTGCTTGGAGACAGACACGTTTCCAAGGCTTTGAAACGCGCCTTCTGAACATGGAAGTTATGCAATAACACCACCAACTCCCCCAAAATCGAGCCACGGGGAGCAGGACGGGATAGGGTTAAGGAGTGTCCTGTGAGAGAGAGCCACGCCCTGACAGCCACACCCTGTGACAGCCCCGCCCTGTGAGAGCCCGCCCTGTGAGAGCCACGCCCTGTGAGAGCCACGCCCTGTGACAGCCCAGCCCTGTGACAGCCACGCCCTGTGAGAGCCACGTCCTCTGGCAGCCACGTCCTGTGAGAGCCACGACCTGTGACAGCCCCGTCCTCTGGCAGCCACGTTCTCTGGCAGCCACATCCTGTGAGAGCCCCATCCTCTGGCAGCCACGTCCTGTGTCAGCCACGTCCTGTGAGAGCCCCGTCCTCTGGCAGCCACGTCCTGTGTCAGCCACGTTCTGTGAAAGCCACACCAGATGCTACATTCGCCCACTTAAGGGTGTTCTGCATAATCTGGCCACGTAATGAGGCTGCGGGATGGCGAGCAGGAGTTTAATTTATTTGGCTTGGAACTCAGCTGCGGTTGGAGTTGATCTCAGTTCTTAAAGGATCAGGGCTAGCGCCGCCGTGGTGGTCCTGGGAGACCCAACACTAATCACAGCTCAGGGATGCCCCAGGCACAGGGCTGCACGCCAGGAGGGCACAGGGCTGCCCACGAGGAGGGCACAGGGCCGCAGGCCGGGAGGGCACAGGGCCGCAGGCCGGGAGGGCACAGGTCTGCACGCCAGGAGGGCACAGGGCCACAGGCCGGGAGGGCACAGGGCTGCCCACGAGGAGGGCACAGGGCCGCAGGCCGGGAGGGCACAGGGCCGCAGGCCGGGAGGGCACAGGGCCGCAGGCCGGGAGGGCACAGGTCTGCACGCCAGGAGGGCACAGGGCCACAGGCCGGGAGGGCACAGGGCCGCAGGCCGGGAGGGCACAGGGCTGCCAACGAGGAGGGCACAGGGCTGCAGGCCGGGAGGGCTCAAGGCCGCAGGCCGGGAGGGCACAGGGCTGCAGGCCGGGAGGGCACAGGGCTGCAGGCCGGGAGGGCTCAAGGCTGCAGGCCGGGAGGGCACAGGTCTGCAGGCAGGGAGGGCACAGGGCTGCCCACGAGGAGGGCACAGGGCCACAGGCCGGGAGGGCACAGGGCCGCAGGGTGGGAGGGCACAGGGCCGCAGGCCGGGAGGGCACAGGGCTGCCCACGAGGAGGGCACAGGGCTGCAGGCCGGGAGGGCTCAAGGCCGCAGGCCGGGAGGGCACAGGGCTGCAGGCCGGGAGGGCACAGGGCTGTAGGCCGGGAGGGCTCAAGGCCGCAGGCCGGGAGGGCACAGGGCTGCAGGCCGGGAGGGCACAGGGCCGCAGGCCGGGAGGGCACAGGGCCGCAGGCCGGGAGGGCACAGGGCTGCCCACGAGGAGGGCACAGGGCCGCAGGCCGGGAGGGCACAGGGCTGCCCACGAGGAGGGCACAGGGCCGCAGGCCGGGAGGGCACAGGGCCGCAGGCCGAGAGGGCACAGGGCCGCAGGCCGGGAGGGCACAGGGCTGCAGGCCGGGAGGTGCGCTCTGATCAGAGGGCTGGGGGGCAGGACCCCAGGAGCCCACAGCCAGGCCTGGGGCCCCGTCCTGCTCCCCGAGCCTCTGGCTCTAACAGTGCTTTCCACCCTGGAGGAGCCGCTTCCCATTCTGGAAGGTTCCTCACCCCCTCTGCCCTGCTCGCACGCCCCCGCCAGCGACGACGGGAAGTAACGCAGTGACGGCTCTGCGTTTTGCGCTCTCTGCTCAGCCGCACACGCAACGGGATGAGAGCTACGTGAGGGTCAAGGGGTGCGCGTTAACGCCTGAGAAGCGAGTCAGGAACGGAGAGAATAAACAGAGACGTGTGTTAATAACCCGCCGGCTACCCGCTAACGTGGCACCTTCCACTCCAATTGGAATCAAAAAGGCCTTGGGGGAGCCAGACACCAATGTCAAACTGGTTTCACAATTTTCTTTAAAAAAATAAAAGAAATATGAACTTTCCGATGGGCGCAAGCTACCCGGCTCTGAGTGGCACAGTCCTGGGCCCACTCGGTCAGCCTGGCCCCCGGGAGAGCAGGGCCAGGGTGGGCGGGAGGGACTCCCAGGACGCAGGATGCAGGGGCCTCCCTGGGGCAGCCCCTTCCAGCAACTGGGTCCCTGAAAGGGAGGAAGCCACCGCTGTCACCCCATTGTCACCCCATTGTCCTACAAACTGCACTGGCCCACAGCGGCCCAGGGAACCCAAAATAACAGAGGGAATGGGCCGAAGGGCCCGAAGCTTGTGGCTCTCAGATCTGCCAGACTGGGGTCAGGGCCCTGGGGGGGGGTGGTCCCCTCCACCCCGTGTGGGGGTCTGACGATGGTCCCCGAAGATGGGTCCACCCTGAGCCTCAGGAAGTGGCCTTGTGTGGAGCGAGTGTGCTGGCAGACTGAATCAGGGACCTCGAGGTGAGACCATCCTGGGTCTGGGGGCCCCGAATCCAGTGGCCAGTGTCCTTAACGGAGAGAAGAGGGGAGATGAGACAGGGAGGAGAGGCCAGGGGACCGAAGGCTGAGGGCACAGACGCTGCTGGTCCTGGAGGCTGGGCGGGCCTGGAGGGGGCTCCCCACCCGACAGCGGGGCCTGGACTTCTGACCCCAGAACTGGGAGATAGCAGCTCAGTGGCTCCCAGCTCCCTGCCTGGTCCTCGGGGCGGCGCCCAGGGAGCTGACATGCCCACCTGTCCTTTCCCCGCGTCCCTGGGCGGCCCCGCCCTTACCTGAGGGCCTCTGACTCCCCGGCCAGCCCGGAGGCCCAGGGAGGGGACCAGGAGTCTCAGGGCAGACTGCAGGCCAACCCCCTGCGCCTGCCAAGCTCCAGGGCTGAGCGGCTCGGACCGCGGCCCACCCGCCTCTCCTTGGTGAGCCCGCTGCTACGCAGCACGCAGTAGGTGCTCAGGAAATACCTTTCGGACAGCACAGTCTCCATGGCGACGTCAGCGGCACACATCACTGGGCTGGGATAAGGAAGCCCGGTCTCCCTGTGAATGGGAAGCCGGCGCCACCGCCACGAACAGGAGGTGCCCGTGAGAACAAAGACAGGATGGCAGGGAGGCGCCCTCCGCCACGCCACAGCGCCGCGCTCTGGCGCTGGGAAACGCCGAAAGTACACCAGGAGGCGCGGGAGGATCCGGCTGCCCCCCATCCCCCCGGGCCTGACTTCCTGGGGGGTCAGCTTCCGCCTCCGCCTGAAACTCGGGGGTCCTCGCTTCTGGGATCCAGACTCCCCGACGGACGGGAGACCCGATGGCTTGCCTGCCTCCTGGAGGCAGATGGTGGGAGGTGACAGGCCACCAGGACACGGGCAGGGCCCCTCGTGGGTCCT
Source organism: Ia io (assembly GCA_025583905.1). Lineage (NCBI taxonomy): Eukaryota > Metazoa > Chordata > Mammalia > Chiroptera > Vespertilionidae > Ia > Ia io. The sequence continues at coordinate 111,314,947 of JAJQQW010000007.1, read as the reverse complement.
CTGTGTGTGTCCCATCAGGCTCCTGGGCCACGTGGCTCATCCTGGGGCTGAGAACAGTCCTGGAGCCACAGGCCCAACATCAGGGGGGCCAGCGCCGCCTGCAGAGGCCCTGGGAGCGGCTCCTCCTGGGATCTCGGCCGTGGTGGCCGCAGGCGTCCCCTGGCCCGTGGCCGCAGGGCCCAGCCTCTGCCTCTGTCTTCACACAGCCTCTCCCTGCGTCTGGGTTCAGGGTGGACCCTAAACCAGTGACCTAATCTGGGGAGCTCACCTCAACGCCACCCGCAAAGCCCGTTTCCAAAGGAGGCCACGCCCACAAGCCACGCCTGGCCCCTCCAATGCGCTTGGCTCATAAGCACACACCCCAGCACACAGCCAGGCCTGGCATACAGCAGGCGATCAATATGCGCACGTCCAGCTGCGGCCAGCGTGTCCGTCAAGGCTGTCACCCAGGCAACCGCCCTGGGAGCGGGGCGCCGTGGCTGTGCGGGCGCTCCCGGGACGGGGCAGGAGGCGGGTTTTGCGGTTCCGCAAAGCACAGCTAGTGATCAGAGAGGCGGCTCCGCTGGGGGAACCGAGTCAGAGGCCCACTCCCCGGCGGTGAGTGGAGGAGAGAGGTGATTGGCTAATAACACGCACCTTCTCCAGGCAGCAGCCGGCTTTGAAAAGGGCGTTTTAAAGGGTGCAGGGCCGCCTCTAACTCTGCATGGGGAGCACCCACAGGGTCAGGGCGGGTACGTGGCCTGGGTCCTGCCTCCCAGCAGGTCCCCAGGGCAGCGCCCTCACCGGGGCCTGTGGCCATCCTGGGGTCACCCCTCCCAGGGCCACCCCTCCCAGGGTCACCCCTCCCAGGGCCACCCCTCCCAGGGCCACCCCTCCCAGGGCCACCCCTCCCAGGGCCACCCCTCCCAGGGCCACCCCTCCCAGGGTCACCCCTCCCAGGGCCACCCCTCCCAGGGCCACCCCTCCCAGAGTCACCCCTCCCGGCCCCCGCGGCCCCAAGAGCCCCCACAGGCTCCACGTGAGCTCCTGGACTCGGCGAAGCATCTGTCTCCCCAGGGGAAAGGGGAGAATAAGAGGAGAGGCAGAGGCTCCCGGGATGTGCAGGGGGGTGAGAGGGAGTGGGGTGCTGCCAGCACCACGGGGGACCCCACATGGTCCAGGAGCCTGCGGACCACCCTCAGTGTGAGCAGCAGGGTCTCGAGGCCACGGCTGGCACTGGCCACAGGAGGGGGGTGCCGGCCCCACTGTGCCCCCCACTCCTGGCGCCCACACAGCACCACGTGTGCACGCAGGGGAGACCCCACGTGGGCTTGGGGGGCCCAGGCAGGGAACCCAGCCACTCCGGTTCCTGCTAGCACAGACGATGGCCGGGCAAGGCGGCGGAACCCCGTCTCCTGTGACCAGTCACCTCCGCGCCAGCGCCTCGGCCTGAGCGGCGTCAGCAGCCAGAGCTCAGGAGGGCCCGCTGGTGAGTGTGGGTCGGTCTCGGTCCCCTGAGAAGTGACAGCGAGTGACGGAGGAGCAGGTTACCTTCCAGCCGTTCGTTTCGCCTCCCTCCCTCCCCGCGGCCATTCCTGTACACGGGCCGTGGGAACACTGCGGATTCCGGGCTCCCGGGTCGGGCCCCTCCACACGCAGCCCGGAGCCTCAGACCCCGGGCAGTCAGCGGGCAGCCCTAGGCCCTCTCCTGCAGGCTGGGTGGGGCGTGGGCACAGCAGGACGGGAGGGGCTAGAGCAGCCCCAGCACCTGGGCCTCTAAGGGGCAGGCTGAGCGCAGCGGGGCCAGAACCAGAGAGCTGCCCGCTGTCCGCCTCACAGTCTACCTCGCCCTTCCCACCGAGGGCGGCACCCACAGGCCCTGCCCACGGGCCCTCAGGGACACAGGGAGACAGGGACACCCGGACACAGGGACACCCGGACACAGGGACACCCGGACTCAGGGACACCCGGACACAGGGACACCCGGACTCAGGGACACCCGGACACAGGGACACCCGGACTCAGGGACACCCGGACACAGGGACACCCGGACACAGGGACACCGGTACTCAGGGACACCCGGACACAGGGACACCCGGACACAGGGACACCCGGACTCAGGGACACCCGGACACAGGGACACCCGGACTCAGGGACACCCGGACACAGGGACACCCGGACTCAGGGACACCCGGACACAGGGACACCCGGACACAGGGACACCGGTACTCAGGGACACCCGGACACAGGGACACCCGGACACAGGGACAACCAGACACAGGGACATTGGGACACAGGGACACCCAGACACAGGGACACCCGGACACAGGAACACCCAGACACTGGGACATTGGGGACTCAGGGACACCTGGACTCAGGGACACCCGGACTCAGGGACACCCGGACTCAGGAACATCCAGACACTGGGACATTGGGGACTCAGGGACACCCGGACTCAGGGACACCCGGACTCAGGAACATCCAGACACTGGGACATTGGGGACTCAGGGACACCTGGACTCAGGGACACCCGGACTCAGGAACACCCAGACACTGGGACATTGGGGACTCAGGGACACCCGGACTCAGGGACACCCGGACTCAGGAACATCCAGACACTGGGACATTGGGGACTCAGGGACACCCGGACTCAGGGACACCCGGACTCAGGGACACCCGGACTCAGGGACACAGGGACACCCGGACACAGGGACATCCGGACACAGGGACACAGGGACACCCGGACACAGGGACACAGGGACACCCGGACACAGGGACACCCGGATACAGGGACACCCAAGCACAGGGACACCCGGACTCAGGGACACCCGGACTCAGGGACACCCAGACACTGGGACATTGGGGACTCAGGGACACCCGGACTCAGGGACACCCGGACACAGGGACATTGGGACACAGGGACATCCGGACACAGGGATACCCAAGCACAGGGACACCTGGACACAGGGACACCCTGATACCGGGAGACCCGGACATGAGCTCAGGTTACAGCTGCCATGATTCTCTGCACCCAACAAAAGGGCCCGCAGCAGAGTGTGCCCCTCACCAGCCGCTCTGCACCCAGCATCACTGGCGAGGTAAAGAGAGGGGAGCCGGGCCCTGCTGACTCCATCAGCTGTCGGCCCTGGCGCTGCAGGGGGACTCAGAGAGCAGGCCTGGGCCTGGCGGGGGGGTCCCTGCAGTGGGGCCAGAAGCACACGCTCACCCCACCTTCCCCGCAGGAACGGCATGGTGCTGCCAGCCTGTGCGCAGCTGGTGCCGCCCCTGCCACCCAGGGAGGGAGGGACAGACTGACCCACTCACGCCGCAGGGAAGGCCTCCCCTCGGCCGGATGTCCTGGCCCTGCCCTGCCTCCCTGGCCCCAGAGCCCCACACCCTCCCCTCGCAGGGCTGGCCCGACGGGCGCCAGCTCCATGCCCTGCTGCTCTCTGCACGCCTCTCTTCTTCCTGGTACTAGTACATGAAGATCTAGACGAAAGCTGTTCATCTGCTCGGCGCTGTAACCTGGGGGGCGGGGAGCAAGCCGGGGGGGGGGGGGGGGGGGGGGGGGGGGGGGAGGGGCACAGCGGAGTCTCTGGAAGAGGACCCAGCTGTCGCCTCCGCTCTGCGTTCTGAGACCAAACACAGTTAAGGACACGGAAGGATGGCGTTCCTCCGGCCCCTCCTCACACGTGCGCTCTGCTCCCTCTCCACGTCGACAGCCAGATCTTAGACTGGGTCTCCGAGACCCTGGCCCCCACTTTCCCTGTAGTTAGTTCACAAACACGGCGTCTCCGTTCCCTGGGCAGGACGGGGCTCTGGCTTGCAGAGGATGAGCACGGGTGGGGTGTCTCGAGGGGTAAGCAAGGGACGGTGCAGACCCGCGTATGGCCCCACACCCCGCCCGCGGCCCTGCCTGGGGTTCTTCCCTGCCCAGGCCAGGCCTGCCGAGGCCGGCGGGACCGTTCTCACAAAGACTGTGCCAGCCAAGGCCTCAATTAGGGACACAATGGCCCTCTCTCCCGGCTCACCGCCCTATTCATCTGGGCAAACACTGGAGGACAGACTGGCCGGAGGGGGACGGATTAGCCAGGGGCTGACCTGCATCTCCAGACAAAGGCGGAGTGTGTACAGACGACTCCCTGTGTCCCCCATTCTTTACCCCGAACAAACCAGACCCACGGAAATGGCGATTTGAACAGCTCCTTCCCACTCACCCGCAGACAACAAGTCGCAATTGTCCGCGGCCGCCTCGCTCCCTCTCTCCCTCCTTCCCTCTCCCGGCTGGCCAGCATGGCCGCTGGACGTGAGTGGCCTGGAGCCCACAGCCCACGGCCACCGGGGACCAGGGGCAGCCCCCATCCTCCCCGAGGCCTGCCTGGGCCCCTGAGCCCCAGGGGTCGAGAGGGGCGTCTCCGAGGAGACGGGGCCGCCGTCCTGGCTGGGAGCGATGGGCAGAGGGACTGGGTCCTCACGGAGCAAGACCTTCAGGATGGACCGGCTGCCGAGGACCTTCGAGGGCTGGAGGGGCAGGTGCTGGACTCCCCTGGGGGCACGTGAGCGACGGAGCCCTCCGAGCGCACCTGCTCCCGACCCAGCCTTCTCTTCCTGCCCCGTCCCCGTCTCCGAGCGAGGACCCGAGTGTGTGCTGCCAGGTGAACGGCGAGGCTTCCCCGGAGAGCTCTCACCCATGCACAGGCTCCCTCGGAGAGCGCCCTCCTCCGCAAACACTGACCCGCCCCGCCTGCCCTCGGCCATTCCAGGGGGCAGACACTCCTTCCCTTGACCAAACTCGCCACCTTGAGACCCGCAGGGGACTCAGGTCCCGCCAGTTCCCACAGCACCGGGGCGGCATGCAGCCGGGCAGCCGGCACAGTCCTCTCACCAGGTCACAGCTCTGAGTCGGGGACAATGCCCCAAGCGGCGCTGCTGACCTCAGGGAGGAGCTCCCCTTCTCAAGTGGACCCCAGAAGAGAAAGGTCAGTGAAAGGGTGAAACGTGTGTGGCCCCAACCAGGCCCAGGCGCAAAGGGACCCTGGCCGCCGGGTGGGTCAGGCTCCCTGGACACAGGCGAGCATAGTCCTCTGCGGACTGGCCAACCCCAGGCGACCCCGAACCCCCAGAACCACACTGTCCTGGAACCGGGCAGGGAGCCAGAGGTGGGGGGACTGGCTCCAGGCCCCGTCCGTCTCTCACAGAGCAGCCAGGCCTGCAGCAACCCCCGGGGACAGCCGCCTCTCCCTCAGGGCTGGGACCAAAACCGAGGCAGGGAAAGGGACCCAGGCTAGCGAAGCAGGTGACCGGCCCGGGCTGGCCTCCCACTCCTCTGCCTCCGGAGCCAGCAGCCCGTTAATCAGGAGGGAAGCAGCTGGAGGCTGCAAACCCTCGCCGCGAAGGACCCAGAGCTAATGAGGATCTGCCTGCGTCCTGGCCACACCAGTCCCTTCTGTGCCATGGCTGGGGGGGGGGGGGGGGGCACAGCTCCAGGCAGCACTGGTGGCAGGTGCCTCGGCCCAGGGCCGGCAGCGTGGGCAGCGAGGGAGGCTGCTCTGCGAGGGCTGGCCTGGCGGAGCCCTGTGTGCACCGGGCCCGCGAAGACCCAGGGGCCGGGGGCCGGGAAGTTTCCAGAGCGGCCAGGGTCCTGGAGTGAGCACCCACCTACCAGCCCCTGCACGTGCCCTGGGCCCTGGAGCAGGGCTGCCCAGGCCGAGACGTCTCCAGCGGCCAGGATGTGGCCATCCGCATGTGCACCCCGACCAAGTCCCAGACCAGGACCCGTGTCCTGTGCTCGAGAGGCACCAAGCGGGCAAGGGCGAGCGTGGCGCGGGGCCTGGCACTCAGGCGAAGTCCCTGCTCCCAGAGCCCCGGTCTCCCACCGGCTCCAGAGGCAGCGCGGGGGCAGGAGTGGGGTCCAGGGCGCAGGCCTCCCCTGGGCTCCCGCCGCCCTCGGCCCAGCGCCCGCCCGCCAGCTTGGAGTGCTGGTGCCATCTACTGAGCCCGGGGGAAAGCGCGGCCCGCTGCCCGGCGGCGGAGAAGGCAGGGCCGGCGTGGGCCCGGGCACCGGCCGCGCCAGTCTCCCATCGCGACCATCGCGCTGGCCGGACCCGCTGGGCCGCCCGCGCTGCCGAGCGTCCCCCGCCGGCCACCGCTCCCGCCGGGGCGCTCAGAGGCCGGGCCGAGCCCGGCGGCGGAGGCGGCGGGACAATTACCTTCTTTGAGGAACTGCGCGTGGATCACGAGGACGAGGAAGCAGCAGAGCGCGGCCCCCGCGAGCGCCCAGAGCGCCTTCAGGAGCTGCATCGCGGAGAGCCCTCGGCCGACGCCCCCGGAGCCGCGCAGCGAAGGTCCAGGCGCCGCATCAGCGCCCCGCCGGGTGCAGCCGCCGCGGCCGCCCGCTCGCGCCCTCCGTCCGCCGCCGGCGCGCGCTCCCCGCGACTGGAGGCGCCACTCCAGGCGGCGATCCGCGTCTTTTTGGGGGGGGGGGGGGGGGGTGCGGGGCGGGGAGGGGGCAGGGGCAGGGGAGGGACGGGGACGGGGCGGGGAGGTTAGCGGAAAGTCTCCCGCCGCGGCGGCCGCCGCTCCAGCCGCTCGGCCACCATCGCGGGCTGCGGGGCGCCGGGGGCCCGGGCGCGGGGGGGCGGCCGCCGCGGCCCCATGAATCAGCCCGCCGCCGCGCTCGGTGCCGCGCCGCCGGCAGGGCCGGACGACGAGCCGGGACTGCGCAACGGTCCGGGCGCGGGGGGCAGAGCGGGGGTTTTGCGCGGCCGGGCCTCCGCCTCCTGCCGCTTCTCGGCGGCCCTTCCTCTCCGCCGCCGCCGCCGCCTCCTCCTCCTCCTCCTCCTCCGCCTCCTCCTCCTCCGCCTCCTCCTCCTCCGCCTCCGCCTCCGCCGCCGCCGCCGCCGCCGCCCGCGCTCGCCCGGCCTGGGCTCAAGGGGCCGCCGCGCCGCCGCCGCCTGTGCGGAGGGCCGGGCTCGGGGCCGGGGCTGCGCGCTGGGCACGGGGCTGCCGCACCATCGCCGCCGCCGGCGCCCGCGCGGCCCCGCAGAGCTCGCAGCGACGGAACTTGCGCGCCCGGGGCTGCGGGGCCGGTGCCTCCGGGCCGGTGCCGGCCTCCGCGCCCTCCAGGGCCCGCGCCCCGCCGCTGCGGTCAGCGAGGCCCGGCCGGTGCCCGCGGCGCCTGGCGCTGCTGGCCCTGCCGCTGCCCGTGCCGGTGGCGGGCGGTCCGCCGACAGGCGGGGCGGCGACACCGTGTGCCCGGCCGCCCGCGGGCCGCCGCTCTCCGGCCGGGGACGCGCCCGCCGCGCGCCGGGCTCGGCCGCTCCTGGGAAGGCGCCGGGAGGGAGCGGACCAGGCCGCGCGGCGATCGGCCTCCGCCGCCGCCTGCTCTCCGCCCAGCCGCCGACGCGCACTGGGCCGCGGGGGGCCCGGGGATCCCCGCCACCCCGCAGCGCCCCCGCCTGGCGCGCCGGCGGGTCAGCCGGGGCCGGTCCAGCCGAAAACCGCGGGTCGGGCTCCACCTAGGCGCGCAGGGCCTCGCTGCAGAGCGGCGGGCGGGGAGCGGAGCGGGAGGCCCCCGCGGCCCCAGAGGGACTGGGTCCCTCCCCGCTGCCCAGGGCTGACCCGCGGTGGCTCCTCCGACCGGAAACCCCCCGACCCCCATCGCGGCCCTAGCGGGGCGCAAGCTCCGGGCAGCTGCAGGCACGAGCGCGGCGCACGGTGAAGGCTCCGGACACGCAGGGCGCCTCCTGCCCGGCCTCAGGCCGTCTGCCAAGGGCCAGTGTCCCGCCCGTTGTCCGCTGTCCCCGAGCAGCGCCCACTCGCTCAGGGTCCCCGGAAGGTGCCACGGCCTCGGGGCCTTTTTGTCTGAGCTGAATTTCAAGTTCAATTCCAAATGCTCAGCCGAGTTTGGGCCGGGGGTCAGGGAGGGCCTGCCTGCACCTGTGCCCCCCTGTGTGGGGTGGGGGGGCAGGCTTGTGCCCACAGGGGCTCCCACAGCTGTGTCCTCCCCGCACAGGGACCTGCGGCCAGGCAGGGATCTTAGAGGTCAGGCAGGTCAAACCCCTCAGTGCATATTTGGGGAAACTGAGGCCCAAACAAGCATGGACGGGGGTACCCACTCCAGCAATACAGGGCAGAACGCCATTAGTGCCAGGCCCGCTGTGGCCTGCCTGTCCCGATCCGGCGGTGCCCGGGCCTGGCCAGGGGGCGGCTGCCTGAGGAGTCCCCGCCTGTGGCTGCAGCCTCCCCAGCTCCCTGCACCCTGGGGTCTCCGGAGGCAGGAACGCCGGGTCCACGTCGCAGGCCAAACCACTCAGAGACTGGCTGGGAAGGGGCCACCATGTCACCCCTGGGCCGTCCCCTCTCACAACCCCGTTTCCTGCGGCTCCTCACCTGGCTCCCCTGCCGTCAGCCTCGGCATGTTCCTGGGAGCCTGACCTCCACCAAGGTCACGGGCCTTCCGGCCTCACCTGCAGCTGAGCTACCACCGGGCCTTCAGGGCCACGGGGTGCTTGTGACACAGGCTATCCCGGACCCCAAAGCGGCCTCCGTCAGGGACCCAGCCCTGGACACGGCTGGTCCCCCGATCAGTGCATATTATTCACGACTTTGAACGCTGGAAAGTCGTCAGAATTCAGCACCCACATTGGGGGGGGGGGGGGTCTTCCATGAGGAGAAGTGAAGTGTGGCCCCATTTCAGGTGCAGCCGGGGGTCCCCTCCCCGGCACCGAGAACCCCTTCCAGTGAGTGTCATGGTGGGGGTGCCCTTAGGAGAAGGGGCGGTGGGGTGCCCAGAGGGGAGGCCAGCGGGGGCGGTTGGTCTGGGTGTCTGTAGCCGGCACGGCGCCGCGCACGCAGGCAGGAACACAGTCTGGGCACGTGTGGCTGTGCCAGCAGAAGTGGCAGAACCTCCCCACCCCGTCGGGCTCCTGTGAGCACCTCAGCCCTTCACCCCGTCCCCGCGCTCCCATTCCCACTGCCCACAGCCACGTTGTGGAATGTTCTGATAAAGAGGCAAACGCATCCCCTTATCAGGGAAGATTTTCCAACACTCGATAAGACTGCCTGTCGATATAATTGGTTTCCCCGCCCTCACGCATATTTCATGTGGGTCTGGGAAGGGCTCCACGGGATCACAGCCTGGAGAAGCTGGGGCCGCTCGGAGGGGGGTGGGGGGCGGAGACGGTGGCGGAGCTGAGGCCCAGGGCCAGGGTCAGCGGGCCGGCCGGGCCGGGAGTCGCAGGCAGGACAGGCCCCGGGAGCTGTGGCCCATGTGCCAGCTTCCCTGTCCAGGGACCGTCACCACTTCCAGGGAGACCCATCCACCGCCTCACACTGAGACCGCTCCCCCAGGGCCTGCACTCAGCTCCCTGGTCAGGCAAGAAGCCTGCTGGGCGACAGGGGCCGAGGTGGCCCCACTGGCCAGATGCTGTCCGTGCTCCACCTGTGTGCCCCTAGAGAGGACGTGGAGGCAGGGCGCGGGCATGTGCAGACTGGCTGCGGCGGGAGAGAAGGCCGGCCCAGGACACACGTCCATTGCATGTGTTGCTGCGGCGGGAAATGAGGAACGACTCAGGAGAAGTGAAATGCTAATGACAACAAGAGCAGTAATAATAATGACAGTTCTAAACGGCGGCGTCCTCCGAGTTCCAGAGAACGCAGTGCCGGTCCGAGAAAATCCGGCGGCTCCGATAAAAAGAAAAACAAGGAGAAAAGAAAGGATTCGTGGGAATTAACATAACGAACCGATTCTCAGCCACGAGGACAGACTGAAGGGTAACAGAGGCGTGACCGGGAACCAGGCTGCGGAAAATAAAGTCGGAGACGTGTGGGAGCAGACAGAGATACGGGAAGGCGGGCAGAGGCTGGAAGGCGGGTGCCCACTGTCATTTATTAGGAACTCCGAAGGAGAGAAGGAAAGACGACAAAGAGGAGGCCACAGTCCAGTGGAGGAACTCGCTTACAACAGCAGGGCCCGCTGTGCTCGGAACAGACCGGATCCAGGCCGCGGTGTGGAGGGCCGGCCTGCAGGACACGGGGTACCAGCCACCCTGAGGGCGTCCTCTGAGCTCCGTCCGAAACAGTCGGACCCTGGACGCTGCATGAGCAGTCCCGGGGCTGGGCTCTAGTTCTGAAGGGCGGACGGGCGTGTAGAATTTTATACCTGGCTGCGCTGTCAGCGACGTCTACCCTCCGGACACTCCAAGTCCAGCTCACGAGGCACGGGCCCTGGAGTGACGCTCCGGCAGAAAAGGGGATGAAGGATGTGGGTGGGGAGAGGGGGGAAAGGCTCGCCGAGCGAGAGCCTGACTCTTCGGCAGTGAGGATATCCACGCACGCGCGGCCCTCGCACTCGGAAGACTCCCTTCCGACGGGTAAGCCTCCCCACCGCCCCCCGCCGACGTCTCCCCAGAGTCCTGCTCCCGCGCCTGCGTCCCTGGAAAACAGCACTGCTGGTGCCGCATTACAAATGTCAGGCATTGCGTGTCGCGTGTTAACATTAACATGTAGACGAAGGTCGGGAAAATATTTACAGTGGAAGAGCCACACAAGCCCTTCAGCCTCGGCGACGTTTCAAACGCACGAAAACCGGGAGGCGGGTGTGACGGCCGGGCGGGCGCTCTCCTCCTGCTCAGGAGGGAGGGGACCTCCCCGGGGTGAGGAGTCAGGAGTGAGGGGAGCGGCCCTGGTCATCGTGCGGGGCAAGAATGTACCCGCGAAAGTTAAGGCGGGACGAGCCAGGATTGGGGGTGGGGGGGGGATCCACTCCAAGAGGGTGGCCGGGGAGACGCCGGGGGTGGGGGAGGGAGGCAGAGTCTTGCTTTTCATTCCGAAGCATCATTTGCTATTTGGGGTTTTTAACATGGGCGTCCTGACATGTTCTGTGATTCGAGAAACCCTGGTGTCATGAGAATGATGTGCAGGGAGGCCGGGCCTGGAATGCAGGCTGCAGAGGGCCTGGGACGGGCTCAGGCGTGTGACTCTGCACCCCCAGCTCCCGCAGTCCCTTCTGCAGAGACCCAGCGCCAGTGGGAGGCGGAGATCGGTCTCCGTGCGGGAGCCTCCCGGGAGCCTCCGCAGAGCCAGGCATGGGGGTAAGCCAGAAGAGCTGGCCCGTCTGGTGAAATGGTGCACACATACACGCCTGTAACATGTGACAGGGCACACGGCACATGTGATGGGGCATTGAGCACCTATGGCCGGGTATATATGCCACAGGTAACATGTGTTGATCATACGGTACACTGGATTGAGCATATGTGCCTCCTTTGTGCCAGAAGCACACATAACACGTGGCACAAAGGAGGCACATATGACATGGACACTCAAAGCAGTGGTGCCATGTGCAATGAGACACACAACACACATGACAAGGACACGTGGAACATGCATGATGAGCACTGTGGTGGTGTGTCAAGCACATGTAAAGGCATGGCAGATGAGGCACATAACGCTGTGACAGAGGGAGAGAGATATGCAACATGCATGGCAGGAGGGCACCTATGTGCGCAACAGAAGGGGCATGTGACACGTGATGACGCAGTGAGAGCTGGGTATGTTCATGGGTGATAGACTGCTCTGACTGCAGTTGTGAGCTCCTGGGCATGTGTGTGCTGTGTGTGCACGTGTGCCTGCGAGCTGTGTCTGAGTGTGTGCTTCTGTGCACACGGGGCCTGGGTTGTCTGTGTGTCTGTGTGTGCGTCACGCCTGGGAACACGCTCCTAAGCTCGTTTCTGAGGAGAGACAAGTCTCCCAGGGGCCGGGAAGTGCCTGACGTCTCAGCTTCCAAGGCAGATTTGTCAGTCCCTGCGGAGCAAAGACTCCAGGGGAACCTGCTAATGAGTCCACGTGGAGACGCGCACGCACGCAGGTGAGCACACAGCTGCAGCCTCCCCCTCCGGCCTGTGCGTGGAGGGGGCCTCCCTCGGAGCCGTGGACACCCCGAGTGCGGAAGGAGGGCGCACAGCAGACACAGCCCCACATCACCCCCCCCCCAGGGCCTTCATTCACACCAAGCAAGTGACCACACCCGCGGTCCCCTCGTCCAGGGCTGCGCTGGGGCTGGGCAGCGTCCTGTCCGTGGCCATCCGTGGCTCTGGGCAGTGGCTGAGCGGTCACCAGGCGGCTCTGAGCTGGCCTTGCCCACGGGCTGTGCTTGCGACGCTGAGACCAGAGCCACATGAGGAAGCCAGGCGCCTGCTGGCCCGGAGGCCACCCTTCCCGCCCTCCCTTCTCTGTGGGCCCCTCTCGCCCCCAGAAAATAGACGCTCTGATCCCAACAGCACCCCCTTCCGTCACCCTCCGGCTGGTACTCAGGCCTCCCCACGACAGCTCTCACCCCCTCGCAGGTCTGGGATGCCAGGGCCGCTCAAGTCACACCAAACCCCGCCGGCCCCATGCCCACGGCCCTGCCGGGCACAGCAGGAGGCCCCATGACACCGCCGTCCGCGAGGCCGCCCCACGGGGCACCTGTGCCAGCGGTAGGCGTGACCGGGCCTCCGCGGGCGGGGCTGTGCACCCGGCGGCCTGGCTGTGCTGAGTGCCCAGGAGGGGCTCAGAGAGTGGACACACGGGCCCCACAGCTCGCCCTGCCGGCCACGCCAGCAGCTCCGCCCGGCTCCGGCCTCCCGCCCTGCCCGCGGCTGCCCGCCCCCCTTCCGAAATGCTCATCCTCTGGGCACACGTTAGCGCCCTCTGCAGGAACTTACCTACCCGCTCCTCACGGCGGGGCTGCCTCTGACAGCAGCTCCTGGGGTGGCCAGGGAGGGGCCCGCAGGCCGCGAGGACCCCGGGGCCTGTTCTGAGCTGCCTCGGGGCCGGACCGGGTGGTCACTGCCCCTCCTGGACACAGACTCGGAGATTTTCTTTTTGTTTAAAAACCAACAATTTCCTGCTCTAGCCAGTGTGGCTCAGTGGGAAGGGCATCGGCCTGTGGACTGAAGGGTCCCGGGTTCGATTCCGGTCAAGGGCATGTCTCTCGGCGGCAGACTTGACCCCCGGCCATGGTTGGGGTGTGTGCGAAGGCAACCAACAGATGTGTCTCGCTCACACTGATACTTCTCTCTCTGTCTGTCTTTCCCGCCTTTTCCCTCTCTCTAGCCATCAATGGGAAAACATCCTCGTGTGGGTTTAAAAAAAACCAATAATAATAAAAACAATTGTCTTCTGTCAGCTCTCTGAGGCAATGTGATCAGGTTAAGCCGTCCCAGCCCTAAATCTGGGAGCCACGCTCCTTGGAACGTGTCCGGAGCGGAGCTGGCGCGTGGGAACGAGGCCTCACTCGGACTCGGGGCGGCATCTGCGTGGCAAACCCTGGGAACCACGTGTCCCTCTCCGCCGGGCCTGGAGGTGCCCGGGCCGGGCCCTGCAGCCGAGGGAGAGCTCGACCTGGACCCGCTGTCGACAGCACCAGCCCCGCCCAGGGAGCAGAGGCCGGGCCCAGGAGCCTTCCCCCAGGGCACGGCCAGGGTCATGGGCGGAGGCCCGGCCTGGGCACCACCCCGGTCCGTCCTCACAGCCCCCTCCCAGGCAGAGGCTCCCCACTTGCCCAAGGAAACTGAGGCTCAGAAGGTCAGTCACCTGCCTGCAGCCATACAAGCAGGGGCTGGTCTACCTGGGCAGCCCTGCTACCTCCCCGAAGAGGTTACAGTGTCCTCACAGCCTCTCCATCCCTCCATCCCTCCATCCCCCATCATCCATCTGTACATCCACCTCTCCATCACCCATCATCCACCTATACAGCCATCCCTCCATCATCCATCCAATCATACATCCATGCATGTATCCATCCATCACATATCCATCCACCTACCTATCTATTCATCTTTCCACCTATCCATCCATCCACCCATCAGTCATCCATCCATTCACCCAATCGTCACCCATCCACCCATTTATTCACATAGTAATCCATCCATCCACATGTTAATCCATCCATCCATCCATCCATCCATCCATCCATCCATCCATCCATCCATCCACATGTTAATCCATCCATCCTTCTATCCACCCATCTGCCCAGGAAGCCAGAGCTGTGATTGGGGCCGACATAGGTTTCCTGAGAGCTGAGCATGGGCTGAGGACACAGGACATTAGAGGTCTAACGTGGACAGAGGACTTAGAGAAGGGAAGTGTGAGGACAGCCAGGCTTCTATGCAGACATCAAAGGTATCCATCTCTCCCCCTGCCCCCCGCCCCCGCCCAGGGAGAAATGTGAGATTCTGCTCATCGCAGGCACAGTAAGCCGGCTGAGCAGGGCCGGGTGGGCATGGTGGAGCCGGGGCCCTGCCTTCTACGTGTCCCTTTCAATGTTGCTGGGACCCAGGATCTGCTTCCAAAGCTCGAGGCTGCTCCTGTGAGTCCTCGTCTGGAGGCTGCTCTGGGGCCCCTGGCTGTGCTGCACCCTTGGTAAAAGGGACGGCTGCGGGGGGGGGGGGGGGGGGGGGGCGCGACCCTCCCCGGGGACATGGGTGCAGGAAGGACAAGGACCTGCAGAGGGAGAGCGAGGTGGCCCTGGCAGCCCTCGCTCCAGGCGGGTGAGAGGGGGGGAGTCCATGGTCAGGGTGCTGCCAGCACCTCTCCCCGTCCCCTGACCCCTGACCTTGACCTCCGGGCCCTGCCTGGTCTCCCACCCCGGCCCCTGCTAACCAGAGACCGGTCGGTCCGGGCGGCCCTGAGAAGAGATGGAAATGGGCGTCACCGCCTTCCAGGCAGGGCCCTGTCCCGGGTCCAGGCCACGTCTGCCAGAGGAGATGCCAGCCCTGAGGGAGGCCAGGCCTCTCGCTGCCACACAGCGGGCCCCTCTGTGCCACGGGCCACCCCTGGGACCCCTCTGCACCCCATCCACCCCACTTCCTAGGCAGGGCTGAGGCGTGAGGCTTGGGAATGTTAGTGATGATAGGAACTGCGCGGCTGGCGTTATTTACTGCCGGGGCTGGCCTGTCCCCCCGGGGCCGGAGATGGTGTATGCCATTCATTCCTGAGAAAACAGGCCGAGCCCCCAGACCCAGAGCGGGGCTGGGGCAGGACCCGGGGCCGTCAGCGGATGCCCACCTGCGTCCCCCCAGACCCCGGGACAGAAATGGCTGTGGTCACCTTTGCGGAGGGCGTGAGCCGGGGCCGACCCTGAGCGGCCACGCCGAGGACCAAGAGCATCAGCTTCTAAATAAGGTCGGCGCCCCGGCCGGCACACCAGAAATGGCTTATTGATTTAAAACGTGGGCGCGTGGTTTGTGAAGTGGTTTGTTCCCACCGCCGGCGTCCGGAACGCGCTGGCAGGGCGGCTGGGTCTCCGCGGCCACCGCCACCTCAATAATAACCGCCGTCCATCATCCCAGCTCAGACCCCAGCTCTTGTGGGCCCGGAGGAGGATGGATGCTCAACACCTGCAGCCGGTCCAGTGCCCGGCCCGGGCCAGGCCGTGCGGGTGCATTTTTCACCCGTTAAACATGGGCAGACCCGGCCCTGTGGCCCCGGGGGGGCTGACGCCAGCACCCTGAGCGGCCCCATCGGTCGGCCGTGCTGTCCGTGGAGCAGCTGCAGGACCCAGGTCACGGAGCAGGAGCACGGGTGTCCCCGGGGCGGGCGGTCCTGCAGCCGCAGGAGGGGCTCCGGCTGGGCCGTCCTGTCTATGTTGTGGCTCTGTCTGTCTGTCTGTCTGTCCACGGAGAGCAGACGGTGGCAGCCGGCCCCCCGCCCTCACGGCTGTGTCCTGAGCCACAGGGCGCAGAGCAGGTCCGTCCTGCGGGACCTCGGGGACCAGCGCCCCGGGCCCCCTCGCCAGCTTTCCTGATGAAAGGGCTCGGGAGGCATGCTGCCATCGCTGCCACACAGGGGCCACCCAGGTCCGTCCTGCCGAGGGACAGGAGGCGGCCGCAGCGAGGCGCGGGGAAGGCCACGGTGGGAGGGTCGGCTGGGGGAGGGGCCGGGCCTGGGCTTCCCGAGGACCTAGCTGTTCGTGGGGGGGGAGGGGGATCCCCCGAATCAGCCACCTCGTGTGCAGCCTACGTCCTGAGCAGCATTCCCTCGTCACCGCTTCGGTAAGGTCCCCGCTGGGTCCTGGCGCGATGACGGAGTGCCGCTGTCCCTGTCGGCTCGGTGGCTGTGGCGATGGACGCAGACGGGGCTGGCCACGGACCATGGTCTTCACAGCTCTGGAGGCTCGAAGTCCGGGATCGGTGTCAGAGCCCCGCCCCTGGCAAGGACCCGCTTCCTGGTACAGCCGTCTGTCCGTCCTCCTCAGAGTCACTCGCCCCGTCACGGGGCCCCACTGCTAGTCCCTCAGGGGCCCCACTTCCAATACCTCGGTGGGGGGGGGAGTTTCAGCATGGGAGTCTGGGGGGCATGGTTCAGCATGGGAATTTGGGGACACGGTCCAGCATGGGAATTTGGGGGACACGGTCCAGCATGGGAACTTGGGGGACATGATGAAGCATGGGAATTTGGGGCACCATTCCATCCACAGCACCCATGATTGTAAATGTTCTGCTGGTAGAGGCCACGCTCTCCCGGGGGCCTGGTGGCTGAGTGGACCCCCGAGGGGGACCACACTCTGCCGTCTGTCTGTCCCAAGTGGGCACTCAGGTGCCTTCTGGACCCTGCGAATGGTCAGCGGCCCCTGCACCGGCTCCTCGCTGTCCGGTCTGCTCCCCGCCGGGCCTCCCAGCCTGCAGCTTCTGGGCCACGTGTCCGTGTCCACGGTGCCCAGCGCAGCCCACGGAAGACGCTGGGACACGTTTCCTGCTCGGCCTAGTGGTAAACGCACAGCTTTGCTGCAAGCCCAGAGCGGGGAGAGCGTGGCCAGGCCGTGCGGGCTGACCTCACTCAACAGCTCGCTGCTGCCTTTGCGGCCACGTCCCCGCCTGCCCTGCTGCCCGGAGGGCCCCCGGTCGGCTCTGGGACCCGGGAGGGCGGTGGCCATGAGCTCACACACGGGCTCCGGGGCAGCCAGACCCGCTGCGACTCGCCCGCGTGCGCCGCCGCCTGCAGAGGCTCCGCTCGATGAGTGTGTGCAGCCGCAGCGCGGCCGGCGATTTGCCCGCTGTCGGCAAATTGAACATAAGCGCCCATCGTCATGCAGCCGCAGGGAGTGACCGGCAGTAATGACCACATTGAGATGTGGCGCCCGTGGCCCTGCATGCGAATGAACCGACGCTGCCCGGCCCGGTCCCCTGGGAGCGCCCACCACCTTCCCTCCGCTCCGCTGGCGCGGGGCTGCGAGCATAGCCGGTGGGGGCAGGGGGCGGGAATGCAGGCGGCCCCCTGTCCCCGCCCTCCGCCCACAGGGATGGAGAGACAGGGCCCCTGGAGCCCAGGCCCCTTGGCTGCAGCCTCTGCAGGGAACGCGTCCGTCTGGGAGCCCAGGTGGCGCGTGGCCTGCTGTCTCCGAGGGTCTGGGAGGCGCCTGACTTCAGGGCCAGGCCTGCAGGCCCAGGACACGCAGATCAAGCCCCTCGGAGGGACCAGGCTTCCCTCAGCCTCCACGGGGGCCGCCTCACCGCCGCCCACCCCACAGCTGCCTGCACAGGAGTGCCAGGGCTAGGACCGCGCACAGCCGGGGGGCAGGGGGGCAGGAGACAGAGATGCCCGGGGGACGGGGATCCTGACCCGGCCCCAGTGCCTGTGAGGAGCAGGAGCCCAGAAACTGCTCGAGGAACGGCCAGCCGTGGGGACAGAAGCTCCCACCACCTTCACCCCCAGACCCCTCAACAGACAACTGTGGACTCGAGAGCAAAGACACCCACGTGTCAAACCTGAGCAGGACCTCAGGCGGGCAGGTCTCCCCGGGGCCGGAGAGGGCCCGGCCGGCAGCACGCCCTGACCCCTGTGCGGCCGGCCGCCGGGCCCAGAGACGGTCCTGAGGGGACCCCCTCGTCGGCGTCCCGTGCTCTGGGCTGGCCACTCAGAAGGAAGACCGCCCCGCCCCCCCTCCCCCCCCCCCCCAGGGAACCCCCACCCGAGACTGACTGGCGCCTGGGCCACAGGAAGCAGCGTGTGTGCGGCTATTGTGGGGCAGCACCCCAGGGCGGGCGGGCTCTGTGCCCCCGAGGCGCCGGCTCACTGGGGGCCTGTGGTGGCAGCACCCACCAAGGGACCCGCATCCCTGCCCTCCGCCCTCCGCCCTCCGCCCTCCACCCTCCGCCCTCTGCCCTCCGCCCTCCGCACTGCGCTTGGCTGTCCTGGGTCACAGCTTGATCAGGTCCCGGCTCACCTCGCCCCTGGGGATACCCAGCTACCCTTCCTCAAGCCGAAGGTGCTCCGCTTGGCCTGGGGCGCATCTCCCTGGGGTGCAGATGGCACCGGCAGGTCCAAACAGACCTTCCTCCTCCCAGCTTAGCGTGGTTGCACCTGTGTCGGCCGTGTAACTACATCCATTCCGTGTAACTACCTCTCCCTGTGGTGGGGGGAGCAAGACCCAGTGATCACAGTGCCGCTGGGAGCCGGGGACCAGGGCCGCTCTGCAGGAGGTGCCCCCCCAGTTCCCCCCGACCTGCACAGAGCTGGGCTGGGGAGCAGGTCCCCCAGGGTCCCTCCCCCAGGCCCCTCCAAGTCCCTCCGCGCCCAGGGACTCACCTCCTTGGCCCGCCCCCCGCACCCTCCACCCCGTGCCACTCAGAGTTGTCACCGGCCACGGGTGGGGCCAGAGGTCACCTTTCCTAAACCCCCAGTCACCTGTCCCACCTCGGGAGCTGACTTCAGAGCCGGGGTCCCGCTCCCCTGTGGACCCTCCCGGGCCTCAGGACCCCTGCTGGGCACCGAGGTGGGCCCTCCCCAAGTCCCAGGGCCTCGGTCTGTAGGGCGCTGCTCCCAGAGGGGGTGATGCACCCCTGCCGTCAGCCACAGCCCCTCCCTGCCTGCGTCCGGGGGCACCTCTCCTGTGGACCCACCCCGGCTCCCTGGGCTGCGGACGGGCGGGATAAAGGCACCCGGCAAAGCCACCCCTTCTCTGGCCGGCATCCACTCAGGGAGGGGGCGCCCACGTCCCGGGCACCTCGGGGCCCACTGTCTCCTTTGTCCCGGCTTCCTTCTCCGCCTCCCGTGAGGAAATGAGGGTGCCCCTTCCCGGGACACACCTGCTCACCCACCACGGGAGATGGAAGGCCAAGCCGGAGGGTGAGCTGGAGGCCGGAGGGGGCGGCGCTGGGCCGGCAGGAGGAATGACCGGGGCCGGTGACGGGGAACGGGAGCCCGGGGAGCCGTCACACGTACAGCTGCCCAGACCACGGGGCCCCCAGAACCCCGGCTGCTGGCCTCTGTCCCCCCCCTCTCCTTCCCCCACAGGTGCCCACAGGCCCCACCCAGGGTGCCAGGTTCGGGGCCGTGCCCGGGAGGCAGCGTTCAGAGAGACAGCTGCCCAGAGCCGGGGGCTGGGTGCCCTCGATGGGGTCTCCTCCGCCATCCTCCTGCCTCCTGAGATCCGGGGGCCCCTCGACCTCCCGCTGCCGCCTCTGCTGCCTCGGAACCCTGTGGCCACGCCACGCGGCAGCTACGGCCCCACCCACGGCCCCACCCACGGCCCTGACCGGCGACCTCTCAGACACAGAGCGGCTGCCCGTGGAGGCTCGCCGGGACCCCAGTGGATGTGATGCCTGCCCACAGTCTGCAGACGATCCCCAAATTCCCCTTTGGGGACCAAGGTGCCCACATATTTGTGAAAACGACCATTCGCAGGGGGTTCTGGGTGGGAGGGGGCTCAGCATTTGGTAATTCTTAAATTACATCCCAAACGCCTGGGAAGTTCTGAAATAATAATAATGAGCTGCTCTAATCTGCTAAAACAATGGCGTTTAATATGCATTTGTTACTGGCAATAAATGGCCACAATAATTGATGATTAAGCTGCCGTGACCTTCACTGAACCTCGCGACTCTCATTTGCATATCTCATTAAAACGACAGTTTCTGTCTCATTCTCTGAAATCCGCAGCACCCTCCTTCCCAGAATTTCCAAAGCCCCCGGAACAGAACCAGCTCCTGTGGCGACAAATGGAATGTGTGGGGAACAGGTTTTTGCTTCAGGAAGGTGCCGGGTGAAAAGTTTTAATATGCACTGTATTAATCATCATTCATTTTGATTAAAAAAAAAAAAACGAGAAGTAAATGGAAAGCTTCATTGTCAATGTTGGATTATGATAATTTCTCTCCCATCCTAATTTTTATTAATGAAAAAAAATGATGAACTAAACCAGCTGTCAGACTCCGGTACCTTTCCAGCCTCGGCCCACGCTCCCCACCCGCTGCCTTGCAGGGAGCCGGGCAGAGTGCCTGAGGGGTGCCTCCTCCCTCCCCCAGCCCCCAGGTCCCCAGCACCCCCTCACCCACCCAGGCCCCAGCACATTCTCCCCTGCCAGGCCCCCAGCACCCCCTCGCTCACCCAGGCCCCAGCACCCTCTTGCCCAGGCGGCGGGGGTGGGGGGGGGAGCACAGCCGAGGACGAGGACGAGGACGAAGATGGCGCTGGGAGAGGCACCAGATGAAAGGCCTGCTTCCTGCTTCCTGATTCCCTCTCGGGGGATCTCGCGTGTCCGGTGCCCACATGGGAGGACAGTGGCCTGGATGAGCGCGCTGTCCCCACTCGGCGGGGAGGACGCTGAGAGCTGGGCAGGTAGCCTGTGCTCACCTACGGGCATCAGCACCTGCCGATGCCAAGGTCTTGGCCAGGTTCCAAGACTGCAAGATGCCCCCCAAGCCCGGGGAGGTCTGAACAGAGGGGCCTCGGGCAGACGGGCCCCAAAGGAAGTCAGGCAGATGGGCCAGGAGAGCATCGCTGTGGGGATGGACCTGGACTGGGTGGGCATGAACCGTGAGCTCAGGAACGCTGAGGAACCTTCCAGAAAGCTGTGCCCTCCCGGCTCCCTGGAAAGGAGCAGGGCCCCAGGCGAGGGAGACCCGGGCCATGAGGTGGGTGAGCACATTAAGGATGGCAAGGGTGGCACCCATGTCTGCCGCATTGGCCAAGGGCTCCTCTCGTGTGTGGACAGGTCTCTCTCCCGTCTACCCACAGGAACCCACTGGACCCGTGTCACATCCCAGCACAAGGCTGGCTGCTGTGGCTTTCAGGGGATGTAAATGAATGAATGGATGGATGGATGAATGAGTAAATGAATGGGTGATGGATGGGTGGATGAATGGATGGATGGGTGGGTGGGTGGGTGAATGGGTGGATGGACAGATGAATAGGTAAATGGATGGATGGATGAATAGATGGGTGGGTGGGTGGTAGATGGATGGGTGAATGGATGGGTGTATGGGTGTATGTATGGATGGGTGGGTGGATGGGTGGGTGGATGAATAGATAGGTGGATGGATAAATGGATGGATGGATAGATGGATGGATGAATTGATGAATAGATGGGTGGATGGATGAATAGATGGGTGGGTGGGTGGGTGGATGGATGGATGGATAGGAGGATGGATGGGTGGATGGATGGGTGGTGGATGGATGAATGGATGGGTGTATGGGTGTATGGATGGATGGATGGGTGTATGGGTGGGTGGATGGATGGATAGATGGATGGATAGGTGGATGTATAGATGGGTGGATGGATGAATGGATGGATGGATAGATGGATGGATGGATGGGTGTATGGGTGGGTGGATGAATAGATGGGTGGATGGATGGATGGATGGATGTGTAGATGGGTGGATGGATGGGTGGATGGGTCGGTGGAGGGGTGGGTGGATGGATGGATGGGTGGATGGATGGATGGATGGATGTGTAGATGGGTGGATGGATGGGTGGATGGGTCGGTGGAGGGGTGGGTGGATGGATGGATGGGTGGATGGATGGATGGATGGGTGGATGGATGGATGAATGGATGGGTGGATGTATAGATGAGTGGATGGATGGGTGGACGGGTGGGTGGATGGATGAATAGGTGGGTGGATGGATGAATAGGTGGGTGGATGGTGGATGGATGGGTGGATGGTTGGGTGGACGGGTGGATGGGTGGATGAATGGATGGGTGGATGGATGGATGGATGGATGGATGGTAGATGGATGGATGGATGGATGAATGGATGGGTGGATGGGTGGGTGGACGGGTGGGTGGACGGGTGGGTGGATGGACCAGGAGCAGCATCTGGTGTGATCCAGCTGCTCCCTCTCATCAACAGGAGCCTGGCCTGGCGCCCCCCAAACATGATAAATATTTATGTAAGGTTTTCCCAGTTGTCAGGGTGATAAACGGACCCTTGACAAAATCAATGGATCAAGTGAGCTGAGTTAATCTACAGGAGACCCTCCGGAGGGCATGTCCCACTTTGCCTGCCACTCAGAGCTCTGCGAGGGGTCGAAGGTCAGTCCCCAGTTACACTCAGAGCCGGGCACCACGGGCTCCGGGCCGCTGGGCCAGAGAAGGGAGTTCCCATCACAGGGCCAACATGGGGTGGAGGGACAGGCCCGGATGCTGCTGGGTTTGGCAGGCGTCCCTGGGATGGAGACCCCGGCCACAGAGGGGGGCCTTGGACAGGCACTGACACCCCCTCCTGTGGGTCAGCCCAGCCTCGTCCCACATCCCTCGTCCCACCGCTGCCTGAGAAGGGGCTCCCCGCAAGGCCGTGGGGCAGGACAGAGCCCAGGGCCAGGGGGAACGTCCCCAAGTGGCCCTGCTGCGTCCGGCCTCCTGCTCTGAATCTCAGCGGCCACTGTCCACCTTGGCTCCCGCCACTGGCCCTCAGGCCCCTAATTCGATGTTGCAAGTCTGCCACCAACAGCTTCCCATGGGCAGCTGGCAGAGGGGTTGCTGTGGCCAGGGGAGTGGGCAGGGGTGACCTTGCTCTGGACGAGGTTTTGGGGAAGGCAGAGGGGCCCGGTCACGGCCTGTCTCCCACTCTGAGGCCCTCCTTCCCGGATGCTGCGAATGTGAGAGAGACGCAGAGACGGCGCCCAGCCCTGGACGACACCACACACAGAAGACACGGCTCGGAGGGAACACCGTGACAGCCCCGGGGCTACGATAGAGCTGAACTTTATGTCAAACACCAAGGACCCTGGAACAGGACTCCTGACGGGCGGGTCCCTCTGCGCGCCCTGTCACCTCCCACCTGGGTGGGGCTCTGCGCTGGCTGCTGGGGAAGCCCTGCAGGTGCCCCGTCCCGGCAGGGGAAGGGAGATGGGTGCCCCGTCCCGGCAGGTGAAGGGAGACGGGTGCCCATCCCGGCAGGTGAATGAGAGCGGATGCCCCGTCCCGGCAGGTGAAGGGAGATGGGTGCCCCATCCTGGCAGGTGAATGAGAGCGGGTGCCCTGTCCTGGCAGGTGAAGGGAGATGGGTGCCCCGTCCCGGCAGGTGAAGGGAGACGGGTGCCCTGTCCCGGCAGGTGAAGGGAGACGGGTGCCCCATCCCGGCAGGGGAAGGAAGACGGGTGCCCCATCCCGGCAGGGGAAGGGAGATGGGTGCCCCGTCCCGGCAGGTGAAGGGAGACGGGTGCCCTGTCCTGGCAGGTGAAGGGAGATGGGTGCCCCATCCTGGCAGGTGAATGAGAGCGGGTGCCCTGTCCTGGCAGGTGAAGGGAGATGGGTGCCCCGTCCCGGCAGGTGAAGGGAGACGGGTGCCCCGTCCCGGCAGGTGGGTGCCCTGTCCTGGCAGAAGGGAGAAGGAAGCGGGGCCCCGCCCCGTCCCGGCAGGTGAAGGGAGATGGGTGCCCCGTCCCGGCAGGGGAAGGGAGACGGGTGCCCCTCCCGGCAGGGGAAGGAAGACGGGTGCCCCGTCCCGGCAGGTGAAGGGAGACGGGTGCCCATCCCGGCAGGGGAAGGAAGACGGGTGCCCATCCCGGCAGGTGAAGGGAGACGGGTGCCCCATCCCGGCAGGGGAAGGGAGACGGGTGCCCTGTCCCGGCAGGGGAAGGGAGACGGGTGCCCACGGGTGGGTGGGGCTCTGAGGCCTGAGGGCCTCTGTCCGCCTCCCAGGCTCCATCGCTGCTCCTGAGACGCTTGGGGAGAGACCCAGCCCTGGGCCCCGGACGCGGAGGGCTCTGAGCCACGCTGCTCAGGGCTCAGGGACCGGTGGGCCAAGGGACCTCGCAGCAGGAGCGGTTTTGAGCCGAGGCCCCTGCCCGGGTGGAACTTCCCCAGACGTGTCGCCGGCTGCCTTCCTGGCCCTTCAGCCGAGCTGGCCGTCTCTCCTGCATTCCGTTCCCACACCCTGAGCCCACACGTCGGAATCCAGAATTCCAGGCTCCCGTTAGGATGCACGGGGACAAGCGGGGTTCCCGGCGGCCCCGCCCCCTGGGCCGCGCCCTCTGCTCCCATCCGGGAGCTGACCTTCGGGGAGGCCTGCTGGGTGCAGACCTCCCTCCTTCCTTTTAGGGGCTTCTTTTTCGCCAGGCCCTCAGAGGCCCTGGCCCCTCTGGGGTTCGGACGTGGGACCACGTGGAGAAGCACCGGCTTCGACGTCAGGATCACTCCTGTCACTCACTCACTAGGGCGGGTCCTGTGGGGCCGGGGACGCCGCGCAGCAGCCAGCACTGCAGCCTGCCCTCACCTGCCGAGGTCTCCAGACCCACCAGGGCACCGTGCTGAGCTTGGGGAGGCCCTGGAGCGGGTCAGGGGGCCCCGACGCTGGCGCATCCTCAGAGCCTGGGAGACAGGCAGGGCCGCGTGGGGCGGGGACGGGCAGGCAGGCAGCATAGAGGAGCCGCTACCCCCAGTGGGCACCCACACGGGGTGGGGCCAGCGCCCGTCTCCTGAACCCACTGGCCCCCGGCTCAGGGCGTTTAATGCTCCATCATTCAGGTCCTTCTCCAGAGAAGGGGCTCTCGGCCATCCCTCGCGGTGTCATGGTGATGCATGAGTCACGGGGACCAGCGCCCAGAGTGGGGAGCTGTTAGGCGCCAGCGGCTGTGGAGGGCGCATGCGCTGCCTCCCGCCCTAGTGTGGCGCTGCCCGTCCACGCCGTGTTCAGTCCTTACCCCGCGGCGCACGCAGGGCTGCCGCTCCGCCCACTGTCAGGCCCCACGGGGGTGAGGGCCAGAGATGGAGCCCAACCCAATGTCCCAGGCCTCGATGCGCGGCCCGGCCCCGCCTGGCACCTGCCTGCACAGGGGTCTCTGGGAGGGCAGTCTCCTGCCGACGGGCGCGTGGGAGAGGGAGGAGCCTGCTCGGCCCCCCTCCCGTGGTCCTCCGAGGCGGGCAGCCGGGACTGGCACTCGGGAAGCTCTCGGGGAAGGGACAGCAGGTGACATCTCCCGTTGCCTCGGGAACCCCCCTGCCACCTCCCCCATCGCTACGTTTTACTTACGGAAGGGACACCCCACCAGGGCCCCCACCGCTGCCCCTCACCGGGCATCAGGTTCTAGAACACCCCAGGCAAGCCGCCCTCACCCCCACCCCGCAGGCACGTCTCAGAGGCAAAGTGACAGCGACTCCGTGGGAGGGCTGCACCGGGGGGACCCCGAGCCCAGGGAGCTCCCCCAATGGGCCCAAACCATGGGGCAGCTCAGGGGTCCCCTGGCCCAGCGCCTGGGCGGGCAGGGGGCGAGTCCTCCCCCGCAAGCGGAGGGCGGGCCTCGGAGGCGGGGCAGGGAACTGCACCCGCCCATTTGAAAGGGGATACCATCAGGGCTTCTATTTCTGCGTCTGCATCTCAGTCTGGCCGCGCTCTCCCGGGAGCTGGAAACACGTTTTTCTCTCCCGGTTTAATGTTCTTTTATTTATCAAACTAGCGCCTCGTGTGGCGATGGAAACAGACTTGGCCGGAGTCTGCGACAACAAACTCCTTTCGAACAAGACAAGGACCAAGGCGGCCAGTTGGCTCCTTGCAGTTTGGTGACGGCGACGGAGCCCACGGGGTGGGAGCCACAGCCGGCAAGATCGCGGCCGCTTCCCCATCCGGCCCGGCTTCTCGGGAGGACCGGGGCCGGGCGCTGGGACCGCTGAACCATACCGGCACCGCCGCCCGGGCCTTTCGGAACCGCAGAGAAGCGCTTGGTTGCTGGAGGCGCCTGCCACATGCCAGGCGCCGAGCGATGCCCGCGTGGTCCCGTCCCCCCATCGGTCCTGGGCGTCTGAGGCTTGGACGCCAGGGGAGCGGGGCCCCCCTCGGCTTCCTCCCTGTCCCACCTCCCGCCCCTCACTTCCTGGCCACACACATCATTTCGCACCTACTGTGCGCTGGGCTGTCTGTGGGCGTTGGGGACACAGACACTGGGTTGCTGCCCTCTTGGGGGCCACATGTGGTCACGGAGCCAAGTCACATGTTATCACACATGACAGTGAGGGAGCCATGGGGGGCCGCGAGGCAGGAGTTCCCAGGATGCTCGGGCAAGAAGGACCGTGGCATTAGGAAAAGATTAAGCCCTGGCTGGTGTGGCTCAATGGATAGAGCATCAGCTTGGGGACGGAAGGGTCCCAGGTTCGATTCCAGTCCAGGGCACAGGCCCGGGTTGTGGGCTTGGTCCACAGTGGGGGTCGAGCAGGAGGCAGCTAATCCATGATCCTCTCTCATCATGGATGTTTCTGTCTCTCCCTCTCCCTTCCTCTCTGAAATCAATAAAAATATATTAAAAAAATAAACAAATAAATAAAATTGACAGTGGTAGGAAAAGAGAGACTTTCTCTTTAAAAAAAGAATATGAAACCAAGAGGCACTGGGGCAGTGTGGTGGCCGTGGCCGTGGCCGTGGCCAGGGCGATGGGCTTCGGGGCGGACGGAAAGGCCGAGGGACAGAGA
This sequence comes from Ia io, assembly GCA_025583905.1. Taxonomy (NCBI): domain Eukaryota; kingdom Metazoa; phylum Chordata; class Mammalia; order Chiroptera; family Vespertilionidae; genus Ia; species Ia io. The sequence goes on along the minus strand of JAJQQW010000007.1, from coordinate 111,288,303 downwards.
GCGAGGACGGCACGTCCCAAGGACTCACGGGAACCTAACTCGGGAGCGAGCTGGAGGCGGCCAGGTCCGCACTTTTAGGGTTCATGTCCTGGCCACGTCCTGGCCCGTAGAACTGTCCGTGGGGAGCTGGCGGCCACCGCGCCCCTCCCCCCTTCTGGAGGAGGCCACTCCGAGGCCAGAGCTGTCGATTGGCGAGAAGGACCCTGGGCCTCGCCCTCTCGCCTGACCCTTAGGGGATGGGAGGGACGGTGGGGGTTCAGGACGTCGGTTCCCGCAAGCACCCGCGTGCCCTCCGACCAGATTCCAACAGACGCCCCCCACCCCACCATATGCCTGTGTCCAGCCTTGCCCTGGATTGCCATGAACATGGGACATGTAACACGTACAGCACATGGAGATGGCGTGGGGAGCCAGGCAGCAATGTGGCCCCTGCTTGTGCTGAGGGGCAGGACTGCCATGAACATGAGACATGTAACACGTACAGCACATGGAGATGGCGTGGGGAGCCAGGTAGCAATCTGGCCCCTGCTTGTGCTGAGGGGCAGGACTGCCAGGAAGGGGGGGACCCGGGAAGCCTGGCAGCGGCGCTCCCCAAGGCCCAGCTGGGGACGGAGACCACGGGCCTCCTGCAGAAGGCGCACCCCCCGGCGACGGGAAAAGGTGAGGCCTCCCCAAAGGACGGACAGACGGACGCGGCACATCCTCAGAGCCGCTGCTCGCGCTCTCCGTGAGTAACCGTGTGAAACAGCAGCCACCTCCTCGCAGCTGGTGCCTGACCCGCCGCCCCGGGGTGGCCAGAGGCGCTAATGGCGTTCACACAGTTGTCACCGCCTGGCGCCCACCCGCTGCTGCCCATTTGAATAAACCCCCAAATCAGCGTGCGCAGGTCTGCACGCGTCACCGAAGCTGGGGGCACCTCCCTGGCCGTCGGACGGAGGCGCCAAGCCCAGGCGGGTGCGGGCGTGGAGGTGGCGGCAGCAGGAACTGTATCCGAAACCCTGGGCCCGCTGCCCGTGCCCGTCGGCCCCCGTAAAATGGGCAAATAGTGACGAGGGGGGGGGCGCCTCCAGGTCTCCCGGGTGAAGTGGGGGTGGCCATCGGCTCAGCTGGGAGTTCTGGGAAAGTTGCGGCGGGGGAGGGTGCTGGGCCCTGTGCCCACACCCAGGGGCTGGGCTGTGGGAAGGGCTGGAGTTGGGCCTGGGACACGTGGGGCGTGACCGCTCGCCTGGCCGCCTCCTGCCTGGTGTCCTGGGACGCGTCCCAGCCAGGCCCGTGCCCAGTGCGGGCCGCTCGGGGTTCCAGCGAGGACAGGCTGGTGTCCGCACAGGGCTCACCGCCCAGGCACCGTGGGGCCGGCGTCCCGTAAACATAAACAGGGGCCTCTAATCCTGACGATGGGTGCGGCCGCTGGGCCCACAGCCCCGCAGAGCGAACACCTGCGCCCGGCTCCCTCTAAAGCCTGGGAGGTGCGGCCGCGGCCACGTCTCAGGCCGCCGGTGACTGGAGCCTGCGCAGCCGCGCTGAGAAGAGGGAGTAATTGGCGGATTATGGGATTATTCTGGCGCAGCCACTTGAGAAGGAAGGGAAGGCGGGGAGTCCGGGCGCCGGGCAGGAACAGGACACAGGGGCCCTGCTGCGCCCGGGCGGGCGGCCACGCACACCTGCCCCCGGCGTCCGGCTCCGGGTGGAACTGGTCTGTTTTGCCAAAGCTGGAGGGGTCCCTGCGGGTCGAAGGCGCAAAGGCCTCATTTGACATGGGGGACCCCAGAACGGAGAGCCAGCACCCTGGTCACCTCGCCATGAGGTGTGCGATCTCTGGGCTCCAGGTGACCCCGGGATAGCGGCCTCTGGAGGGTCGTCTTTTGGGGGGTCAGACAACAGCTCCCTCCCGGAGCCCCTCAGGTGTCCACAGGGCACAGGGGACGCCTGGGGTGGTGTGGAGCGTGGTGCCCACGGCCTGGCGCCCGGAGCGGTGCATGGCTGCCCCCCCCCCATGGCCGCCTGCGTGCCCGTAGCTCGCCAAGGGCTCTGCCCACTCAAAACAAACAGCCCAGGAGCCAGAGAGAGACGCTGCCTTGACACAGGGCACTGACCTAAACGAAACTTGTCTGCAGGAAAAATCGACACGGTAATTCCCTGCTTCTCACCGGGGCCAACGGGGAAATCAGAAGCATTTCCTGCCGGGGAACCAGCAGCTGCCTGTCGGGCAGCCACCCGCCCACGCGCAGACCCCGCACGGGAGCCGTCCGATCACGGCGCCGTCTCTGCCTCTGATTATCTGGCAGATAAACCGACGCGGGGGCTCGCGGGGCCTTTGGACCCTCCCTGGGGACTGGCCGTGCGGCGTGACCTCATGTCCACTCGCGGCCTCCTCTGTGGGTGGGAAATGTCGCTCTCTGCCAGGAGAGCGGGGTCTGAAAGGGCAATGACTCGGCTGCTCCCGGGGATTCTCTGCAGGAGGCGGCCGCCGGCCGGCCAGAGCGGGAGATGCTGCTTCTCGCCGGAGGTCCCCAGGCCCCGTGTGCTGCTGGGGCTCACAGACAAGTGACCCTGAAGACAGATGTATTCATGCCTGACCTCGTGACCTTCTGCTACGTCATAAAGCGCACGCCCCAGAGCCCAGGAGGAGGCGAGAAACAGGCAGCAATCGCTCCCGCTCCCTTACGGATCCCAGGGCCAGGCCCCCCGACAGACCCCAGGGGCAGGTCCCCCCACAGACCCCAGGGCCAGGCCCCTCCACAGGCCCCAGGGGCTGAGCTCCCCCCACAGACCCCGGGGCTGGGCTCCGTGCCCCCAGGTGTGTGGAAGCTCCAGTCAGGCTGGACGCTGCCGCCCACCCCCCAGGACTGTGGGGGCTCCCCTGTTGGCCCCGCCCTGTGCCTCTCGCGGCCACTCCAGGAGCTGGGGCCCACGTTGGGGCACAACCATGCCCTGTGCCCCTCGCGGCCCCTCCAGAGGCACTGCCCGCTCTGGCCACACGTTCCCGTCGCATTTGTAGACACGGCTCCTCTGCCCGGAGAGGCCGCAGGAAGCAGGGAAACAAGGAGGGGCGAAGGCCTCCTGGGATGGCACGTCGAGGCTCATTCCGCTGGCGCCCGATGGGCTTCCCTGGACAAGGGGCGGCCTTGGCTCCATGGCGGGGCTCCTGGCCTGCCCACCCCCTTGAAGACCGCCTCGCATCCATTCATCCGTTCATCCATCCATTCTTTCTTTCCTTCATTATTTCATTCATCCATTCTTTCTTTCCTCCTTTCATTCTTTCAGACCTTCGTTCATTCAATCTTCTGTTCATTCACTCCTCCGTTCATTTGTTCCTTCACCCGCTGGTGCAGACCCTGCCTTTGCTCATCGGTCTTGGACGCTACGTGGCCCCCTTTCCTAACTGTCGGGGGGCAGGGCAGCTTCTCCGCGGCCACAGAGCCCCCACCTCCTGCCCTGAGCCCCATCCGGCTGGACCGGCCAGAGCCGGGGAGCAGGTGGGAGGCCGGGCCACCTGGGGAGGGTCCCTGGGCCGCCTGGGGAGGGTCCCTGGGCCTGGGCAGCTACTTCGTCCCATTTCACGTCTGGTTTTCCCAAACGCGCACATCTGACATTCACAAACAAAGCAGAACGTTGGGATGGGCCTGCACGAGGAGAGACGGAATGTTTAAAGGCAAAGAAATCACTTTACAAAAATCCCGAGGACATGCAGTGCTCCCTCCGCCCCGGCTGGCGGGTGATGTCATCGCTAATGTTCCTAACGACACGTGCAAGAAACAAAGCAAAGCAAGGTCGCTGTCAGCCTGGCATCGGCCACAACGTGTTCTGACAGCGTGTTTCTAGCTGATTGGCCGGTCCCGTGCGAGGGCCACCTCGCCATCCTTCTGAGTCAATTCAGAGCACCGACCCGAGGCACGACCACCTCATTCTTCCCCCAACAAGACTCGGGGCCCACAAGGCAGCGTGGTGAACACGCGGACGCACCCACGGGACGTGGTCTCCGCCGCGGGACCAGGGAGGGACGATGAGAGCTGGTGAGAGCCGCCCCGGGAGCTCCGGGCGCGGCGGGCACCGCGCAGGCGCCTTGCGAAGCCGGCAAGCACCGAGTTAACGGGACACAGCGGCTCTGACGCCCATCCTGTCCCTGCAGGACCAGGGCCCCGGGGACGAGGGACTCGGGGGGCTCCTGGGCCTTGGACGACCACGGGGCAGGGGCTGTGGGCTGCGTGGCCCCCGCACCTGCCCCACTGCCCGTCGAGAAGGGTTTTGGAGTGGGCCGTCCACGGGCAGGGAGGGCCCCCCGCAGGGCTCCCCTCGCTCCTGGCAAAGGGGGCGGGCGTGCCCACCCGCGCAGCCCAGCACAGCCAGTGTCCCGTCCCCGGGCACCGGAGGGCCCTCAGGTGTGCGCTGTGTGCCTGTCCGTACTGAGAGGCCCTGGCGCAGAGCCTCCCGCCCTCCGGGGACTGGGAGCAGCCCAGGAAACGCTGGTGCTGAGGCCCAAAGCCCAAGGTCACCGTGTCGCTGGGCTGGGCCCCTGTGGCTGCTGCTGTTGCTGGGGATCCGGGCGTCCCGGGCCCTGGGGGCGGTGGCCTCCAACCTGCTCTGTCCTCGCGGGGCCCTCCCAGGGGGGTGTCTGAGAACCCCCCCCTTTTTAATGTTTTTTATTGATTTCAGAGAGGAAGGGAGAGGGAAATGGAAACATCCGTGATGAGAGAGAATCACGGATCGGCTGCCTCCTGCATGCCCCTCACTGGGGATTGAGCCCGCAACCCGGGCCTGTGCCCTGACGGGGAACCGAACCCTGACCTCCTGGTTCCTAGGTCGACGCTCACCCACGGAGCCGCTGGCCGGGCTGGGAACCCTGTCCTTGTGACCCCGCCCTGCCCCCAGGCCCTCATCCTCCCCAACCAGCTGCGCCGACACAGACCCCATTTCCCAACATGGTCCCGCCCGAGGTCCCCGGTGGACATGGATCCTGAGGGGACACTAGTCAACCCAGTGACGCGGCGTGGCCAGCACCCCGTTTCCAACTGGCACAGAGAGGCTGAGTGAGTGGTCCGAGCTGGCACAGCTGCCCGTGGCCGAGCCCATACCAGGGTCGGCAGGAGGCCTGGTCTGGTCCCTTCGCCTTCGGGAAGGTCCACGGAGATTTGGCTTCAGGTCACCCCGTGGGACAGGCGACGCGACTCCAGAGGTGCACTCGCTGCGGTCACACCAAGTCCACGCCACGCTGCCCCCGGGACCCGTGTCCAGCTCGCCTGCCCCCGGGACCCGCGTCCAGCCCGCCTGCCCCCGGGACCCGTGTCCAGCTCGCCTGCCCCTGGGACGCTGGTCCCCAGCCCAGCAGCCCTTCCGCCCGGGCCTTTGTCCCAGACGCTCCGAGCAGGCCCTGGCACTGCGCAGCCCCGCCCCCACGCGAGGGCATGGGAAGTGGATCAGGGCATGGGGAGCCGAGTTATTAAAAGTGAAAAACCTTCCAGGAGCAGGTGAGGGATTCTCGGAGCCCGTGTCTCCTACAAATGCGTAATGAAATTTAAATTGAATCTGGTTTAAAATCATTTACCTTCTGACACGGTGTATCAGTACACTGAGCGTCAGCGGGACGGCAAATAACCTCTCAAGCAGAATGAAAAATTACTCTGTCTCTTCTGATTTCATGTTAATTTCCAAATTTAAAGGACCCTCGAGCTCTCTGCCTGGGGTCAGCCCCTAAGAGCCTGTTGACTGCATGGGGTCCGGGCTGCCCGGGGGTCCTCCCCCTGAACCACGCACTTGGCCTCCCCTCGGCACTGGGTGCTGGGGACCGGGTGCTGGGGGACCGGGTGCTGGGGAAATGGGTGCTGGGGGACCGGGTGCTGGGGACCGGGTGCTGGGGGACCGGGTGCTGGTGACCAGGTGCTGGGGGACCGGGTGCTGGGGAGGTGCTGGGGGACCAGCCACGGTCACCATGTCCCCTGGGGAGAAGCGTGGGGCTTTCGCTGTCCTGGGCCCGCCTCCTGGGGTGCAGATGTGGCCTCCACGTCCCTGATGTGGCATCCAGGGCAGCAGGTGAGGGCCACCTCCCATCTTGGAGTGCCCGCCCGCACCGCATGGGGGGCGGGGGGGACACTGGGCAGACCCCCATAGCTTTCCGGGGCCGTGGGGACCACCATTGTCTTGGGGGTCCTATGTTCTCATCTGTAAACAGTTGCCCCAGCTGCCGCTTTCCGAGCTCCCCGGCGGGCTCGTGGGGACGTTGGATGCCTGTTGGCAGGAGGGGTGCCTGGGCCATCTGCCCACACCCGGAGTCGCTGCTGGACACAGTCCCGGGAGGTCACCGTGGCGACACGGACAATGGTGACAGGGGCCCTGACCACGTCACTCACCTGCATGGACCCACTGAGGCCACCAAGGAGCCCCGGGTGAGTGGCCCTTGGCTCCCGCCCCCACACCAAGGCCCGGAGGCTGAGACTCGTCCGTGTCGTGGTCCCCGCCTGTGGCAGCGAGCACAGGCCCCGCCTCAGCACGTCTATAAGATGCACTCAGACCCGTGGTCCTATGGCCGCTGGCGGAGCCCAGAGGTGGGAGCGCTCGTGAGAAGTAGATGCTGTACCCGCCACGTGGACACCATCGGCGAGGGGCAAGCTGGGGGCGGGGCAGCCAGCCTCCCTGCTGGGCACAGGCCTGCCGCTCCACACGGTCATGGGCAGAGGGGCGGGCACGCGCTCATAGCCGCTGAGGGAGAAGCTTGGATTCTGTCCAGCCTTGCAGGGGACCGAGGGGGGGTCCCCGTGCCCACGAGCGCCCTCAGCCGTGCAGAGGGGACACGGGGGGCACCCCGCTGGGCAGGGGGTCGTGGATTCGGGTGCCACTTCCAACAACCCCCAGGAGGCGCAGTGCCTGTGGCAGGTGTGGGGACCTGGACAGCGACTCGCACAGAGACCCTCGACGCATCGTCGGCCTCAGGCCCTCCCCCTGCAGACCAGCGGCATCCCTGCCCATTTCACAGGTCAGAGGACTGAGCCCCAGGAGGCGGCCCGCCTGGGCCTCCCAAATCCGAGTCCACGGTGCCTAGGTCCTGTGCCATTACCAGGGCCCGCCCAGCGCTGGCTCTGAGGGACGGAGGAGGCAGCGAGCTGATGGAGGCTGGAGGCCCCAGGAGGGCTCCCTGGAGCCCAATTCCGCTGCTGGGAGGCTGGTCCAGCCCCTGCTGGCCATGGCCGCCGTCCAGAGGAGCCGTGGGCCTGGCCCTCCGAGGCCTGCTGCTATTTCTTAATTAGCCGAGTGGACAAAGGGGCTTTTCATGAACTCTGCTCGCTGAGCCGTCACATGGGAGCGTCACCGGGCTGGAGACAGAGTGGGCTTTGCCAGGCCTTCGCCCGCGGTGCCTGCCCAGAGGACAGGCGGGGAAGGAAGACGGAGAGGGACGCAGGGAGGGAGGTGCCCCGGCCCAGGCCCCACGGGCAACCCGGCCCCGACCTCGCTGCTGCCAGGGGCCTGGGACCCGGCTGTCCAGGGGGAAGCAGGAAGGGCCATGTCCACGGGACTCAGGGCGAGGCCTCGGGGCCCAGCAACCCTGGGCAGAAGCCCCGATGTCCGTGCTGCCCGGCAGCCAGTGTGTCACACAGCCGCAGCGCCAGCCATGCCATCGGAATGGAGCCTGCACCCTCCATCCACCCCATCGGAGCCCAGGCCGGAGGCTGGCACTGAGCTGGCATCCCAGCAGGAGGCAGGGGCAGGGCGGTAAGAGTGCCAGGAGGGGGGTGGGTCAAGGAGTGAGTGCTCCTCCCTCGTGCCCAGCGTCTCCCCGAAGGTCAGGCACTGGCAGCACTGGGCAGCGGGGCCAGCCAGGGGCAGAGCCACCGTCTTTGTTTGCGTGCTTGGGAGAAGGAGGAATGCACGTCTGCGAACTGGACATGCACACGCTGGGGTATCCACACGCCTGGACATGCACACGCCAGGGTGTCCACACGCCTGGACGTGCACACGCTGGGGTGTCCACACGCCTGGATGTGCACACACTGGGGTGTCCACACGCCTGACATGCACATGCTTGGACGTGTACATGCCGGGGTGTCCACACGCCTGGACATGCACACGCCAAGGTGTCCACATGCCTGGACATGCACACACCGGGGCGTCCACACGCCTGGATGTCAACGTGCCGTTCTCTCTGCCTTCATTCAGAAAGGCTGTGAGGATGGAGGTCCCAGAGGGGGTGCCGGGGGCCCCAGGGGCAGTGACTGCTCACCGGGTCTGGGCTTCCTGTGGGGTGAGGAACACGAGACCCTGACAGGGACCATGGTCATGCGACACCGAGCGTGCGAAACGCATAGGAAATGCACATTTCACAGAGGCCAACTTCCTTATGTGACTCGCACCTCCACTCACACATCCTGGGAAGCCGGACCCGAGAGCAGGCGGCGTTCCCACGCCCAGACCCCGGGCCCCGCCCTCCCCGCACAGGCGCCGGGGCCTGGCCTTCGTGGCGAGCACCTCACCCCCATCCTCCCTGGAGGGCAGGGCACCCTGGGGGCCAGCTCCGCCTGAGCCCCAGGCCCTGGGACACCAGGACACCCGGAGCTCCGGGCGCAGCAGGGCGCCGGGGAGAGGCCCTGACCACGCCGGGTCCTGGCAGGGAGAGGCCCTGACCGCGGCCCTGCTGCCGAGCTGGGCTGCCCCTCCTCCCGCGGCCCGCGCCACCTACGCGTGATGACCGTGATGACCGGATATCAGACGCACTGACATCCCGCCGCGCCCAGGTCTTGGGACACGGGGAGGGGAACAGCGAGAAGCGGGCGAGATCCCGGGAAGGGCATTAAGAAAAGCCGTTAATATGTAGTTAAAAAAGTCTTAATCTTCTCCAGCATATGCCGCTCCCCTCATTTTGATCAACTTAAATGTAAAGCGTCCCCACGCCTCCATGCGGGCGTTGCCGCCATCTGGTTAATGAGTCCTCGGGTAGCAGCCACCGCACTAATGGGGACACCGCTGGGCCAATCGCTGTGCGGCTGCCGCACGCGTCTTTCTCCAAGGTTGCCGCTCTCAGACGCCGCCCGGAGGTCAAGCTGGAGGTTGTGAGGGGCGGCAGACATGCGGTGGGCACAGGGTGGGCAGGGGTGGGCATGGGTGGCAGGCACAAGGTGTGAAGCTAGGGCAGTGGTCGGCAAACTCTTTAGTCAACAGAGCCAAATATCAACAGTACGATTGAAATTTCTTTGGAGAGCCACATTTTTTAAACTTAAACTTCTTCTAACGCCACTTCTCCAAAATAGACTCGCCCAGGCCGTGGTATTTTGTGGAAGAGCCACACTCAAGGGGCCAAAGAGCCGCATGTGGCTCACAAGCCGCAGTTTGCTGACCACTGGGCTAGGGGCTGGTGGAGCGCCTGCAGGGTGGCCCTGGGCAGGGCGGGGTCTCGGTGCTCAGACCCCAGGAGGAGGGACAGCACCCACACGGCTGAGGGAGGCCTCAGGGGCCCGCTGGGGGCTGGGAGGGAGCCCCCGTGGGGCCCGGACCCACCTGCTTGACAATGTGCCTTCTCCCTTCAGACTCTGGCGCAGTGCCTGGCGGAGGGGGCGGGGGGAGGGGGCTGATGGGAGGCGGGGCCGACCCCCTTCGAGCCTCTGCGGTTCCCCTGAAAGTGGGAAGGACAGTGCCCACTTGGCAGGTCTTGGCGAGGGGCCGGCACAGCCCTGTCCAGCCCCGTGAACGTCTGAGACTTTTCCTTAATGGACAGGGAGCCACACACCCAGTGGAGGTTCCCTTGTCGCCGTGGCTGCCAGGAAGCTCAACAGGACGGAGGTGCTGACCAGCCCGGGCACACGCTCCTCCCTCCTCGCCCCCGGAGGGCAGTGCTGGGTCCTCTTGGTGTCACAGCGAGGCCGGGCCAGCAGGGGGCCCGCTCCAGGTCCCCGCTGGGGAGCCGGGGTGCGGGTCCAGCCCCTCCCCCTCTCCTGGCTCCCGCCTTTCCGTGGCGCCGGAATATGCAGCTCTCGGCTGAGCGACCCTCCCCAGTGGACACGCCGTGTTTTCTGAGCAAAATGGAGCTGGGCCAGCACCTTCCGTGGGTCCAGCCAGAACCAGCTGGCAAGGACTGACCACGGGCGCCCGGGGCTGTGGGGGAGCTCAGCCTCGGCTGCAGCGAATGACGAGGAAGTGGCTAAGGCCCCTGTACCGCCAGGCAAAACGCCACACAGCGGGCCTCTAAGTCAGGGTCACAAGGGGGCACCCTAAGTCAGCCAAACCAGCATCGGGCCCATTCGCACTCAGTGTGAAGGGCTGACGATGGCAGTTAATCGGGATTCACGCTTTCCAAGACCAAAACCAGCATCGGGCCCATGCGCACTCAGTGTGAAGGGCTGACGATGGCAGTTAATCTGGATTCACGCTTTCCAAGACCAAAACCAGCATCGGGCCCATTCGCACTCAGTGTGAAGGGCTGACGATGGCAGTTAATCGGGATTCACGCTTTCCAAGACCAAAACCAGCATCGGGCCCATGCGCACTCAGTGTGAAGGGCTGATACAAGGAACAGGGCCTCTCGAGTTCCCGGCTCCTCGGTGGAGCCCGGGCTTGAGAACGCCCTGCAGAATCCGTGAGGCGGGAGGACGCGAGCAGGACAAAGGCTCTGCCCCGAGGGCAGGACTCGGAGTCCCCACCCCAGGCACGAAGCAGCGCTCCCACCTGGGCCGAGCGCGGTCACCCAAATGGACCGCACGCCACCCGTCCTCAAGGCGCCCTCCGGGGGTGAGCGGGGCTTTGAGAGGGGAGAGAGGGGAGCAGAGCCCCTCAGCCTGCAGACGGGAAGGGCTGCGGCCAGGCGGGGGGGCGTCCATCGGGCGCAGAGGAGCACCCGGCCCGCAGCTCCCGCCAGCCGCTGGGCCCCCAAATGAGCCAGCGGTGAAGGAGCCAGGAGCCTGCAGGACGCGGGGAGAGGCGGCCTGGCCTCCCGCTCCGCCCGGCCCGTCGCTGCGCGTTAGTCCGGGCGAGTCCACTGCCCCGGCCCCGCGTGTGCGAGCTGCCCCCGAGGAAGCTGCCCCCGAGGAAGCTGCCCCCGAGGAAGCTGCCCCCGAGGAAGCTGCCCCCGAGGAAGCTGCCCCCGAGGAAGCTGCCCCCGAGGAAGCCCAGGCTCCGGGCCACGCAGGCTCCCAGCTCCCCCGCGTCCGACACACAGTCACACATCACGTCCCGAAAGACACGCGTGTTCCTCCCGCAGCGTCCGCCAACCCAGTCCCGTCCGTCCACAGGACACGGGCGCAGCTCCACGCCCGCGGCGCCCCGTCCTCCCGTTACCCGGACTTTCACCGCGAGGGTGCGGTCCCAGGTGACTCCGTGGGCCAGGACCCTGCACAGCCACCCGACAGCCTGACGCCCAGGACACAGAGACGGGGGCCGGGCCAGGTCGGGGCGCCGGCGTCTCTGCAGGACCCCACGCTGGAGCCATCAGTAACCTGGGCGCTGCACGGGGCCGGCGCACAGCCGGGGGGGGGGGTGCCCCCCAGGGGCCCACCTGACAGCAGGGGTGGCAGGGACACTGGAGGGCAGGCGTCCAGCCCGCCCCCAGCTCGCACCGGGGCCCCAGGGCAGGGGAGGGGGACCTCTGGGCGCCCCACTCTGTCTGGCTCCTGTTGCCCAGCCTGGGTCACCCCTCGTGTGCACGCCCGTTAGGCTGCCCAGGTCGGGAGGGCAGGGCCTTCTAACCGTAACCCGTGCTGACCTGCACCTCCGAAGCCACGCCCCCTGCGGGTGCGCCCCTCCCCCAGACCCTGAGAGGACCTGCCTGCACCCCCTGCCCCCAGCGGCCTCCTGAGAAGCAGCTGTGCCCCTGCACCCCCACGCCTACGCCCTCTCTCCCTGCACCCCAGGCACCCCTTACCTGGAGACTCGAGCCTGGCCCAGGCGGCCGGAGCCGTCTTTACTCCAGCGCGGTCCGCGGGGCACCCAGCTGCGGGCCTCCGCGAAGGTGCGGCACCTGCGCAGGTGCAGGACCCGCAGAGACCGGCGGGCGGGGTGGGGCGGGCCGCTCCCCGCTGGGGCAGGAGCCCTTACACACCAGTGAGCGCTCCCCTGGGACTCGGCACACTCTCCGTCCCTTCCGTTTTCACCAGGTGTGTGCAACCTGGTTGGTAGTCCGGGGCCCTGCACCTCCGTTTTTCAGGGGACACCTCTCTGGCCACGCCCTGATTACCTTTGCCCCGCCCCCAGCTCCTTGGCCCCGCCCCCGTCACTGGGAGCCGGCCACACCCACTCAGAGCTTCAGCTCCGCCCCCAGCTCCTTGGCCCCGCCCCCGTCACTGGGAGCCGGCCACACCCACTCAGAGCTTCAGCTCCGCCCCCAGCTCCTTGGCCCCGCCCCCGTCACTGGGAGCCGGCCACACCCACTCAGAGCTTCAGCTCCGCCCCGTCCCCAGGCCCTGCCCCAGGCCTGCCGGCTCCTCTCAGCTCCGTGGGGCGGGTGCAGGATCCCTGAGTGTCTGTCAGCCAGTCCGTCCCAGGAGCGATAAGCCAGGCCCAGGAGCGATAAGCCAGGCCCAGGAGCAATAGCCAGGCCCAGGAGCGATAAGCCAGGCCCAGGAGCGATAAGCCAGGCCCAGGAGCGATAAGCCAGGCCCAGGAGCGATAAGCCAGGCCCAGGAGCGATAAGCCAGGCCCAGGAGCGATAAGCCAGGCCCAGGAGCGATAAGCCAGGCCCAGGAGCGATAAGCCAGGCCCAGGAGCGATAAGCCAGGCCCAGGAGCGATAAGCCAGGCCCAGGAGCTCAGCGCCGGAAACAGCAGGAGGTGAGGCCCAGGGCACCCAGATGCACACCGCAACCCCGGGCGGGGCCCAGGCAGAGTGTGCACGGGGCTTCCTGGAGGGGCCCTAACGGGTCAGCCTCACTCAGCAGCACGTGGAGGCCCTGTGGGCAGTGGGCGCCACAGTGACCGAGAGAGGCCGGTGTGCAGGGGGGACACCCACACACCCCGAGCCGATGAGGGAGGCCCTGGCCAGGCCAGGACGGAGGATGGAGCCCCCCTGGGCAGGAAAGACTGGCTTCGGGACGCCCGGTGACATGAATGAGGGAGATGGTGAGTGGGGAGGGGGGAGGCTGTGCAGAGCTTCATCCTTGGGGCTGTGTGGGGGCTGGGGCCAGCGGGAGGCAGAGGGACCACGGACAACGCAGACGTGTCCAGAAGAAGTGGGGCCCAGCAGGGAAAGAGAAGGCGCCGGAAAAGGAAGGGGGCTCAGGGCAGTCCTGGGCTGCACCCGCCACCCGGGAAGGCACCTGCCTTTCAGTGGCTGGGGCGGCTGTGACCCCAGAACAGGGTGCCGGGCCCGGCCGCACGTCCCCTCCGCACTGCCTTTGCTGACCACCCAGCCCCCCGAACGCCAGCCCGGGCTGCCACTGGCCCTGCCTGCCGCTCCAGGAATAAGCTGGAGGCTGGGCCTCCATCTCCCTCAGCTGCCGCCAGCCCCGCCCCGCCCCGCCCCGCCCGCCTCCTTCTCAACTGGCCAGGGAGCCAGGTCCCCGCTGCTGGGGCCCACCAACCCCACACGGCAGGCAGACCCCACAGGGGCCCGGGCAGGAGAGGAGTGAGGTCGCCAGGGACACCGTCAAGCGAGTCCTCCCCGGCCCAGGCCGCCACCGCAAGGCCGCCGCTGGCACGGGGGCTTGGAGAGGCGCCTCCCACAAGCCAGGGGACCAGGGGACCCGAGAGTCCCACTCCCCAGGCTGGAGACTGAAGGGGTTCCACACGCGAGGCTGCCAGCCATGCTAACACGTAAGTAACCGTTACGGAGCTTCGGGGAGCCCCCAGCCCACTGGCGGGGTGACGGAGATGAGAAGTGTCCCAGATCCTCTGCCCGCTGCTGGGCCGGCCCGGGAAACGGGGCCACCGGATAGCTGCACCGGGAGAGCCGGGCCAGCGCGACGCTGACCTGGAGGGCGGGGAGCAGGGGTGTTGGGCGGCGCGTGTGGCCGGGGGCCCCCTGGACCTCCAGGCCAGCCACGGGCCTCCCGGAAGCCACAGGCGCTCTGGGCGGCCACCCCAGGCCCCGGCGCGGGGCCCGAGAACGTGCAGGCCTGTCAGCCAGGTCGGTTTTGCTGTTAATCCCCACCAGAGGGCACTTGACAGGGGTTTTTTAAGAGAGAGCGGAAGGAGAGGGAGAGAGAAACACCGATGTGAGAGGCTGATCCCCTCCTGAAGGGCCCTGAGGTGCGTGCCCTTGACTGGAATGGAACCCGGACCCTGCAGTCCCTGGGCCGAGGCTCTATCCACTGAGCCACACCGGCCAGGGCCAAGGCAGCATGCAGCAAGGGAGGCACAGCTCGCCAGCCGTGCCAGCGCAGCCCCGAGGGGACAGCGAGACACCCCCCCCCCCCCATCCAGGCAAACCCAGCAGCCCCGCGGCCCCTCGCTCTCGGCATGCCCGTCAGCTCCACCCCCAGCCCACAGGTGACAGCCTCTTGCCCCCGCTGTCTCCCACGCGCCCTGATGGGGGGCGCACTCGCAGGGTCACTGAGCGCGGAGCGCCGTGTTCCCAGGCCCAGCCGAGCCCTGTGACCAGCACAGCTGCGGGGCCATATAAGGAAACGAGGGGTTAATGTCGCTTTTCCCCCTTTTCCAGAGCCACATTATCATAACCTCCCCCCCCTCCGCCAACTACGCCACGAAGTCACCTGGAAATACTTCCCGCCACAAAAGTTGATCTACATATTTTATTTTTTTGATCTACATATTTTATTCGGCGGCTGTGGGGTGGCGGGTCCTGGGTGGGGAATGCCTGAGGGGAATTCGGCCGGGACGCAGGTGCGGAGAGCTGAGCGGGGCACACGGCCCGCCCGCCCGGTGGATGCGCTGCCAGGGAGGTGCCAGGGAGACCTGGGGGGCCTGAGCCATCCGGCGGTGTCACCGGGGAAAGGGACGGGGGAGGGGGTGAGGGGGAGACAGTGGAGGCAGGAGGGACATGCTCCAGACCCTCTCCGAGTCCTCCCAGGGGTCTCTGCCCCCGAGGACAACCGGGCTGAGCCTGGGGCGTCGGGTCGGCTCACAGGAACTCCACGGGGAGGGAGCACGCCCCTCTGTGGCCGGAAGACGCCAACGGCGCTGACGCGTCCTTTCTACAAACAGCAGGAGGGGCAGCCGGGCAACCCAGGGGTCCCGGCGCCTGTCACGGCTTGAGCCAGTTCAGGTTTGAATCACACGAGTGTGTATCCAATGCTGCCGGCAGCAGGGAGAGCGGCAGGTCACCCACACCCCTCTGCTCTGCCCCCGTGATCGGGCTGCTCCACTGGGTGAAGGACAGAGATGACGGGGGAGGAGGAGAGGGGGGCCAGGTGGGCGCTCACAGGTGACGGGCTGGAGACCTGCCGAGGCTGTGGGTGTGCCAGGGCTGGGCCGTCACAGGGCGGCGGCTCTGGTCTCTGCCACAGGCTGCTCCTCTTCCCGGGATCACAGGGGCTTCCGGGCGGACGGGGAGCACGGGCCGCATTCCCAGGGGAGCGCCCCGGCCGGCGTGCTCCTCCCAGCAGGTGAGAACGCGCCTCTGTGGTCAGAACAAGAACAAGCGGCTGTCGGCGGGACTCCCATTTCTCCCAGTTGTGCCCTGGCACAGGGGCCAGGCGGGAAGCGAACTCTGAAAGGCATCGCGCCGTTGAGCATCCGGTGTCAACCTCACCTCTCCGAGGGCCCAGACATGAACTTGGAGCAGCAGAAATTGGCGCAGACTCCTTGCTCCCGAACACGCCCCGAATCGCGTTCACACAGGAAACGCCGCGGGGGCCTGCGCTCGATTAATATTCTAGCCCCGTGGTCGGCAAACGGCGGCTCTTGAGCCACATGCGGCTCTTTGGCCCCTTGAGTGTGGCTCTTCCACAAAATACCACGGCCTGGGCGAGTCTATTTTGAAGAAGTGACGTTAGAAGGAGTTTAAGTTTAAAAAATTTGGCTCTCCAAAGAAATTTCAATCGTTGTACTGTTGGTATTTGGCTCTGTGGACTAAGGAGTTTGCCGACCACTGCTCTAGTGGACGGAGGTGACCCTGAAGTTGTCTGTCATTTCCTCTCGTAGTTCCCGCCACGGCCATGAGATTTTACTGTAAGACACGGTTCCGTGTGGATGGGATTTATTGGGGGGGATTCATGCCCAAAGCACAGGCACCCTGCCTCCCCCCAGCCCTCCAGAAACTGTATTAATTTAAAATATGTTTTTATTGATTTCAGAGAGGAAGGGAGAGGGAGAGAGTCATTGATTGGCTGCCTCCTGCACGCCCCCTACTGGGGATCGAGCCTGACCGGAACTGGACCCTGCACCCTTCTGTCCACAGGGAGACGCTCTATCCACTGAGCCACCCCAGCTAGGGCTCCCTGGAAGCTTTAGAACACAGCCTTTCTCCCACCGTTTCCACGTTGGTTGGGGACGTCTGTCCGCCCAGCCGCTCCACACAGAGGCGCGCGGTCCTCACGGGAGCACCGTGGCGTCCCTGTTGAATGAAACACTGCGGCCAGTGTCCACACCACGGCCCAGTGTGAGGGCGCCCCCCCCCCGCCCCGCACCGTACCGTGTCCCTCGGCGATAGCCCAGCCAACGGGCGGAAAGCGGGTGTGCAAAGCGCAGAGCGGTCCCACGGCGCCCGCAGCCACGCCCAGGCCGCCCTGCTCTCGGACACGCGAGGGGAAGGTGGCCTACACTGCGCTTTCCACGCCCCGTGGCAGCCGTCTCCGGGCCACAAGGAGAAAACTTCCCCTTTCTCCCGCGCTCATCGCTGCCCGAGCCAACCCTGCCCGGCGTCCAGCCCGCTGCCCACGGATGTGCCCGGAGACGGAGTCGCGTCTGAAGGAAAGCCACCGGGCCCCCAGCCTCCGCCCTCCGCCCGCTTCTCCTGGCAATTCTCCCCAATTGGAGAAAAATGACAAGGCTGTGTCACTATAGCAACGAGCCTAATTGGCGGGCGGGCTGCAGGCCTCTCTCCAGCCAGAGGATGGCGCCTCTCGCCTGAAACAGGGACCCGAGCCGGCTGCGAAGAAGGACGGCCTTTCACCCGCCAAGAACCGGGAAACCAGGCCAAGAAATAATCCGGTTTCCTCGCAGCAGCGCCAGGAAACAGCACCTTGCGGGCTGCGGCGACGCGCGCAGACGGAACAGGCCGGGCAATGGAATCCCGGCGAAGACGGATCGCTTTCCCTAATTAATCTGATACAATGTATCTGCTCTGTAGCACGGAGGCCTGGGAGCGCTGACAGTCCCCGCTGATAACGGAAACGGTTTACAAGCAAGGATGCTAACTCCTCTTCTTCCCCCAGAGGCGCTGGGAAGGAGGACGCAACTCGCAGGGCCGCGGGCACTGCTTCAGCGGCGTCTCATTGGCCTTTCCCAGGCTTAAAAAAAAAAAAAAAAAAATGAGAGTGTTTTTCCTCTCCAGGACTGCTGTTCACACCAAGCTGTGAACTAGGATGAAGCCTATGTTGTGTTTTAGGGAGATGTGTCCGTTGTTCCACGTGCATGCCTGGGGCGTGTCGGGGCCGCTGACCGACTCCCGTGAGGGGTGACGCCTGCTATCCCAGGGCAGCTGTCCGCACATAGCCCCGGTGCTGGTGGAGGACCCATTCCAGACCCGGGGGGCTCCGGAAGGCCGCTGAGCAGGGGAGGGGGACCCTGACCTCACGGGTCCTCATCGGAGCCGCCCGCAGGCCCGCGTGCCTCTGGCTGGACTCCCAGCAGGCGTGGGCCCGGACCGTGTGAGTGTCAGGGTGGGTTCGGGGAGCGGGTGGAGCGGCAGATCCCACAGGCTGAGGAGGTGGGCGTGGGGAGGCCCCGCTGGGCCTGGGGGTGTGCAGGGTGTGGAGTGTTGCAGCCACGGGGGTGTCTGCCCTTAACAACCAACAGCAGCTGCTCCTTCCCCACCGGAGGCCTGCCCCGGCCAGCTGCCCTGGCGGTTCTCGGCTCGGCCCCAAGGACGCGGCCGCCGCCAGGGCTGCCAGGGAGGGCGCCAGGGGCTCAGGACGCTACAGTCCGCTCCCCACACCCTGCTGAAGGCACCCCCTCCAGCGATGCCACCCGGGAGGACCTCAAATGGCACCTCCTCGTGCAGCAGAGTTTATCTGCTCTGAGCCCTCTCCCCGTGGACAGGAAGCCGAGCCAGGGGCGCCGGCGAGCGGGCGCAAACTCGCTCGGACCCCAGACCGGCTCCTGGCGTTCGGCCAGGGAGCGTTTTCCCAGGGGCCTGCTGTGCACCCCGTGGCGTGGCGGTGCCACCTGGCATTCCGGGGTGCAGCCCCTGGCGAGGCCGCCTTCCGCTCCGTGATCCCGACCCGAGGTGCCCAGCCATGGCAGGGAAACTCAGGGCCTGGCTGGACCCAGCGGACGCTTCCTGCCCTGGCACTGCCGCCTCGGTCCGAGGGCGGGCTGTCCAGTCCCGGAGGCAGGGACCCGCCTGGGCCCCGGGCCCCGGGCCCCCACAGCCTCACCGGGGAGAAAGCAGAGATTCGGGCAGGAAGCGAGGACGCCGGCCGGGCTGCCAGGTGGTGGCTGGGGAGCGCCGCTCCGCTGGCCTCCTCTAAGCCATGTTTTTAGAGGATCCATGTTTCCCCAGCTCCTCTGCGCCCCTGGCTTGTCCAGGACGGCTGTCCCAGCACCCGGCCTCCCTGCCCAGGGCGATGGGCGCCAGGACCCTGGGCCAGGCGCAGCCCGGGTCCGGCGGATGACGCTCCCCACCCGCCGGGCTGCGCCCCGCTCTGACCGCCCTCCGCCTCCGGGACCTGAGCCTGTGCCCCGGACACAGCCCACGGCCCCGCCCGGCCGATGGAGAGGGGGTCCCCTGCCCCACGAGCCCCCGGCCGCGACACCCAGACCCCGGACGCCCCTCGGAGCGCCCGCGGGGGACCCTGTCCTGGCGCCGGCCGCTCTGCTCCCAAGAAAGCGCCGGCCCCGGAAGGCGGACGGCCCGTCCGGCGGGTCCCTCCCGCCCGAGGCGCCGCTCCGGGCTCGGCCACGCGTCCCCGGCTCCTCGGCGGGAGAGCGGCCGGCGGGCCGCGCTGGGCAGGGCGCCGCGGACGCCCGGACCTGCCTCGGTCCCCGGGGCGCGGGGCGCGGGCCGCCGGCCTGCGCCGAGCAGCCGCGGGCACCGCCGCCCGGGGACGCGCCGCGCCGCCGGGCCTGGCGCCGGGCCCGGGGCGGGGGGCCGGGCAGCGGCGCCCCCTGCCTGCGCCCCGGAGCGGCCGGGCCCGGAGGCCGGCGGGCCCTCGCCCCGGGCCACGGGGGCCGGCCGGGAGCGGGGGACGGCGCGCCCGAGGCGGCAACTCCTCGCGGAGTGCTGGGGCCGCGGGCGCGGCGGGCCGGTACTCACTGCAGTAGGCCACGAGCAGGCTGGCCAGGATCGCGAGCGCCCACAAAGTTGAGGACACGCTGGGCAGGGCCGCCTCCCGCCGGCCGCCGGTGCGGGGCGAGGGCGCCATCGGAGCCGCGGGGGCAGCAGCGCGTCTCAGCGGCCGGCCCCGCCCGCGCCCCCGCGCCGGCCTCCACGTGCGGGCCCCGCGCGCGCCATCCGCCGCCGCCCGGGCTCCGGCCCCGAGCGCCCCGCGCGCGCCCGCCGAGCCGGGGCCGCGCTCTGGGCGTCGCTGAGCGGAGGGCTGGGCGCGCGCCTCCAGCGCGGGGAGCGGCCCGTGCGCGTGCCGGGGGGCGGGGGGGGCGGGGGCGCTGTGGGGCCGGGCGGGGGGGGTGGGCTGTGGGGCCGGGGGCGGGGGGCGGGGGGCGGGGGGGGCGCCGGACCGGGGGGCGCTGTGGGGCGGGGGGGGCGGGGGGCGGGGGGCGCTGGGGGGGCCGGGGGCGGGGGGGGGCGCTGGGGGCGGGGGGGGCGCTGTGGGGCGGGGGGGGGCGCTGGGGGGCCGGGGCGGGGGGGGCGGGGCGGGGCGGGGGGCGCTGTGGGGCGGGGGCGGGGGGCGGGGGCGCTGTGGGGCCGGGCGGGGGCGCCTCGGGATGGCCACAGAGACGGCCGGCTCGTCGCCCCTCCCCCGCCGGGCACCTCGCGGGGCGGCTCGCGGGGCGGCTGGGCCCGGCGGCCGGAAGTTCGTGGGCCCGGGCTCCGTGGCCCGCGGCCCGTGGCGCCACCGTCCTGCCCAGGCCCGGCCTGCAGAGCCGGGATCCCAGGTGGCGCCTGGGGTGGAGGCGCCGAGTGACCCCAAGTCTAGGCTGCCGGGCCTTCCCCGGGGACCCCCGTCTTGGCTGTGCGTGGAGCCCCAGGCCCGCGCAGAGTCCCCGCCGGCCGGCGCCCCCGAGGGACGGGCACTGGCGGGCGCCCCTCCGCTCACGGCTCGGCCTCGAGCGGCTCCTCAGCGCCCGCCAGGCCGGTCCGGCCGTCCCTGCGGTGGGCGTACCGCCTCGCTGACCCCTGCAAAGCCGCTCCGGCCTGCGGACCGGCCGGGACGGAGGGAGACGGTGGCCTGGTTAGGGCGGTGCCCCCGCCCTCATGGCCCCCCCACCCCCACCCCCCACCCCTCACCCCTCACTCCTGCCTCTCATGGCCCCCACCCCCCACCCCTCACCCCCCTCACTCCCCCCCCCCCCCACCCCCCTCACTCCTGCCTCTCATGGCCCCCCCCCCCCCCCCCCACCCCTCACCCTCCTGCCTCTCATGGGCCCCACCCCCCACCCCCCACCCCCCCTCACTGCTCATGGCCCCCTCCCCTCATGGCCCCCCCCCCACCCCTCACCCCTCACTCCTGCCTCTCATGGCCCCCCACCCCCCCTCACTGCTGCCTCTCATGGCCCCCCCACCCCCCTGCCTCTCTCATGGCCCCCCACCCCCCACCCCTCACTCACTCTGCCTCTCATGGCCCCCCCACCCCCCCCCCCCACTCCTGCCTCTCATGGCCCCCACCCCCCTCACTCCTGCCTCTCATGGCCCCCCCCCCACCCCCTCCTCACTCCTGCCTCTCATGGCCCCCCCCCCCACCCCTCACCCCTCACCCCTCTCATGGCCCCCACCCCCCACCCACTCCTCCTGCCTCTCATGGCCCCCCCCCACCCCCCTCACTCCTGCCTCTCATGGCCCCCCCCCCCCTCACTCCTGCCTCTCATGGCCCCCCCACCCCACTCCTGCCTCTCATGGCCCCCCCACCCCCTTCACTCCTGCCTCTCATGGGCCCCAGAAGACCCCAGGGAGCCTGGAGCCCCTCCCAGGAGCCACAGAGGCCTGAGGGTGGACAGTGCCAGGGAGGAGCCAAGACGATCACAGCCCACCCCTCCCCTCACCCTGCCTCCCCCCAAGGGCTGCCAGCCAGCTGCTCCCGCCTGCTGAGGGCGTGTGGGGACAGCTCGCCCAGCACTTGAACACCCCCACACGCACACACACACGTGTGTACACACCACACAGCATACACATGCCATCTGCACACATGTGTATGCACACACCCCCACATACACATCACACAGCATACATATGCCACTCATAAATATATACACACCATACACATGCATCACACACACTCCCCACACATACACATACACATACCCTACACACACACACCACACACCCTACATATACACACACCCTACACATACACACCAAACCCCTATGCGCCCACCACACATGCTGTGTACACACACAGGCTGCCTGCACACACACACAGGCTGCATACACACACAGGCTGCATACACACACATGTTGCATGTACACACATAGGTTGCATGCACACACACACACAGGCTGCATGCACACACAGAGACCACACGCTGCACACACACCCTCCCCTGCAGGCTGAGGCCGAGGAGCAGGCTGCCGGCCAGGAGAGCCCCCGCTGTAGCATGCTGGCGAGCAGGCTGATTTTTCATAAATGTTCTATTTCTGTCTAATTAAAGCTGCGCTTCCCTCCCGTCGCCCTTGCTGGCAGGGAGGACTGCAGGCCCTGGGAGAGCCTCCAGGGCAGGGCAGGGGCAGGGATGCTGGGGGGGACGGCCTGGGGCCTGGACCTCTCCCTCTGCTTTGATCCCCCTTTCATCTGCTAAAGCACAGGACTAGCACATCCCACACCCTCTCATCCTGACGCTCAGATCCTCCAAGATGCTCTGATCCATCCAACCTCACCCGTTCGCTGAGCACCTACTGGGCGCCAAGTGCAGGGAGGGGAGTAAACACACATGTTCTCTGGCCCCGGGAAATGAGCAGGTGGGTGGGGGGAAATGGTCTGGCACCCGCCCTGAGGAAGGTGTCTGGGCTGCGGGATGCAGTCCGTGAGCGCCATGTCCCCCCCTGCCCCGGAGCCCGCTCCCCCGCCCGCACCCTCCACCGACCTCTCTCCCAAGGTGTATGCATGCAGTGTGTGTGTGCATACAACCTATGTGTGTACATGGGGAGATTCAGTCCAGTGCGCCCATGCCCAGTGATGGGGACAAAGAGCCTATTGGGGCGGGGGTAGGGGGGTGGGGAGTATTAGGGGTGGGAGGTAGGGAGTATTTGGGGTGGGGAGTATTTGGGGTGGGGTGGGAGGTAGGGAGTATTTGGGGTGGGGAGTATTTGGCTCCAGATCAGATTGGGGTGCATGAGGGTGTGCAGGAAGCTCCCAGGGGAGTGGCTGTCACACGTGTTTGGGGGTCCCCAGGACACAGGACTGGAATGCTAGTCCCACAACCCCCCCCCCATGCTCCTGTTCCTCCTCACTCACTTCCTAGTAAGGCGCTGCCCCCCCCCCCCCCCCCCCCCCCGTATTCTGTCCGCTGTGAGTGTGTGTGAGGGAGCTGCTCCGGAGGCCGGTCTGTGCTGACCTTGGGAGAGAGGTCTGTGGAGGGTGTGGGCGGGGGAGCGGGCTCCCGGGCGATGTGGGGGGGTGGGGGGGACATGGCCCTCACGGACTGCATCCGGGAGCCCAGACACCTTCCTCAGGGCAGGTGCCAGACCACAGGGGCGGGGTTCGCAGCGTGGGCGGGGCTTGTGGGGTCCGGCAGGAGCGGGGGTCCGGGGGGTCCGTGGAGGGACAGGAAGAGGAAACCTCAGGGGAGAGGGGTCTGGAGGAACCACCTAACAGGGTTCATGCTGAAGGCAGCCAGGTGTCAGAGGTCACGGGGGAGTGCGGGGGGGGGGGGGGGGGGGTGGTGAGGAGCCTGGTCAGATATTGAGGGGGGCCTTCTGGTTACAGGGTTCTTGCTAAGAGTGGATCTAACTGGCACGGCCACAGGTGGGTCTGGGAGGAGATGCAGGAGCCGCTGGAGGCGGAGCCAGGTGGGCACAGGTGGGCACAGGTGGGCACAGGTGGGCCTGGGAGGAGGCGCAGGAGCCGCTGGAGGCGGAGCCAGCAAAGGCTGTTGGGGAGAAGCTGGGGTGCTGGTTGCTCGCCCCGTGGACTGAACCCTCCTGCAGAGACGAGGAAGGGAAAGAGCCGGGGCCCTCGGGACCCCGAACCCAGGAGGGGGCAGGGCCCGGAACCCAGGAGGGCGCAGAGGCGAGGAGCTGGGACCGGAAGCGAGACCGGGCCTCCTGACGAGGGGACGTGGACAGCCGGGTCTCCTCGCGAAGACCCAGCCAGGACGCAGCCCGCGGTGAGGTGGGCCGATGGCCCCGGGGGCTGGGCAGAGACCGGGAAGGAAACGGGGTGCGGGGAGCAGAGCACTGGGTTCTGTTGCTAGGAGACAGAAAGCCGAGTGACCACGTGTTGGTGACGGGTGGGCTTTGATGCATGGCCAGGACTGACAGACGTGCGATTGTGCAACCGCGGACGCGTCGCCGAGAAGGGCAGCACCCCCTTCGCTCCAGCCCAGCGAGCAAGGGAGGGGCCCCGGGGGTGTCCCCCACCCGACGGCAGGCCTGGCAGCCGAGACCTGGCCCTCGTGAGGGGCTCCGGTGCCCTCGGGTGCACCAGGAATGCCGGTGCGGCGGGGAGGTGGCGTTTTGGTGGGGGAGAATCTTAGCTCATCCTCCTCAGGACTCTGCGTCATTGCCCTGCTCTGCCTTCATTTACTTATTTTTAAAATATATTTTTATTGGTTTCAGAGAGGAAGAGAGAGGGCAAGAGAGATAGACATATCAATGATAGAGTCGTGGATCGGCTGCCTCCTGCACACCCCACACGGGGGGATGAGCCCGCAACCCGGGCCTGTGCCCTGCCCGGGGATCGTACTGTGACCTCTCGGTTCCTAGGTCAATGCTCAGCCCCTGAGCCACGCCGGCCTTTACGTCAGGAGCACGGAGGGTCCTTCCTCTCCGAGCGTCACCCCGCTCCTCCGCTCGGAGGCCATGTCCTTTACTCGTGGCTCCCAGACGAGGGCAGTGCCGCCGAAGGTCTGGCTGCGTGAGGCGTGGGGGTGTCTCACCGGGCCAGGAGGGAGGTGGGTTTCGGGGAAGGCACTGCTGTGCACAGAATGCCCAGGGCCAGGGGCGCAGGCAGCTAAAGGGGCGGACGGTACGGGCCTGGTCGGTCCTGGTCTGGGAACAACCTCAGGCTCTCATCCGAGGGGGTGGGGGGGGGGGGCAGCAGGCAGGCCACAGCTGCGGGCAGGTGGAGTCCAGGTGAGGGATGGGCTGGGCTTCTCCAGGAACAGCTGTGAGGGTGGGGGCGCACCTGGGCTCCCAGCTCTTTGGTGGCAGAGGTGGCTGGATGGGGAACTGGCCGCCGTGGGCCCTGACAGAGGTCAGAACGGTTCCGTGCTCGGCTGGGAAACGGGACGGCGGCAGCGGCGCCCACAGGAGCGGGGGCAGAGGTCGCAATCCGTGGGGTCAGCCACCTCCTGCGGGAGCTCCGGGCCGGGCTGGCACGGAGGAGGCGGAGGCGGCAGGGGGCAGCACCGGCGGTGAGAGGGGGCACAGGGCCAGAGCCACCTGGCTGAGCCCCGGCAGCTGGGCCAGGGCGTGGAGGGGGCTGGCAGTGGGGACATGTCGTTTTAGAGACGAACCCCCACTTTACCGCCTCGGTCAGAGGCACAGCGCGAAGCTCCCCGCACGCAGGCGGCCCCTCGGTCTTCATGGGAACCCTCAGAGTGTCCGCACCTGCACTCGCAGGGGGAGGAGGTTGGGGCGGAGTCGGGGTCTGGTCCGGGTTTGCGGCTGACACGGGGTGGCCCAGGGGGCCCAGGCTGTCTGGCTGCAGGCAGGTGCTCCCTGCCGTTAGGCGTCCAGTCAGGTGGGCCCTCGTTACCCTGATGGGAAATCCCTGGTGGCCGCTGGAGTGGCGGCCTGGCCTGCTCGGGGACAAAGCTCAGGCGCCCGGAGAGCCCGGGGGTGGGGGGGCAGGAGGGGCCCTGACACAGAAGCCTAAACGGGGAAAGAAAGAACGCTGTCTGTCGGGGACTTCCGGGAAGGCTGTACCCCCATAGCACCCAGCCCCTGAGGGGCCGGGAGGGTCCTGCACACCCGGGAGTAAGTGCTGGCTGTCACCGCTTTGGGCGCGCCTGCCCCCCAGACACCCGGTCTTGCAAGACCCCCCTAAACGCCCGGCCTTCGCTGTCCTTCAGAGCTCACGTCCGGTTTTGTTTTGTTTTGCTGCGCTGGGGCGGCGGGGGGGGGGGGGGGGGCATATCTCTCACACCTGCCTCTCATCACTAAATCGAGCGCATGTGGAGGGAATTGTGCAATGGAGAGACAAGAAAATGCAACCGCTCCTCCATCCTGCCTCTCCACACACGCCCGCACGCGCACTGTAGGAGCGTCCAGGCGGCCGCCGCGGGCCGCAGCCCTGCCATCGGGGGTCGTGGGGGAGCGAGCCCGTCTGTGCAGACCAGACCAGCCTCCTGGCGG
Source organism: Ia io (assembly GCA_025583905.1). Taxonomy (NCBI): domain Eukaryota; kingdom Metazoa; phylum Chordata; class Mammalia; order Chiroptera; family Vespertilionidae; genus Ia; species Ia io. The sequence goes on along the minus strand of JAJQQW010000007.1, from coordinate 111,262,644 downwards.
CGTCACACGGCAGCCTGGATGGCGGCAAGACAGTGGCCACCGTGTAGTTAACCATTTTTTTTGACATTTGGATTATTTCTAGGGTTTCATTTTTCTTTTCACTTATTTATTTTCATCTTTACTGTTGAAAGTATTACATATGGACCCTTTCCCCCCTCGACCTCCTCCAGCCCCCCGCCCCCCGTTAGTTTTTCTTTTAAACATTTCATCAATGAACGCGCTTGAGCTTACTAAATCCTTTTCTCTATTACAGTGATTTGTAAAAAAAATTATAAAACTAGAATTGTTAGGCCCAATAAGGACACAGTGTAAGGGCCTTGCTGCAAGCTGCCAAATGGATTTCTAAAAAAATGTGACGTTACCTTCATTTCTTGCAGCGGAGCGGAGGGTGCCCGGGTCCGCCGGGCGCGGCCCCTCACCCGGGTCTTAGACGACTGTTCAGGCGACGAGCGGTGGTCAGCGCCGCTGTACGTGCAGTTAGTTATTCGAGCTAATGAGGGTTAGCGGTGTTTGTGTGAAGGGCATTAGCGTCGTCTGTGAATCCACTGTTTATAGCCTTCAGCACGTTCTCCTGGTGCGTTTGTTTGTCTTTATTTCTGATTAGTAAGAACTCTTAATCGGGGGGATTAATTCCCTTTCGTTTTTTTGAAATGTGAGACACAGAAAGGTGGGAGCGAGACGGCCACAGGTGCTGGCGATCTCTCCCACGCGCCGCAGAGCATTCTTTCCAGCGGCCGCGGTCTCTCGGCCAAGTTCTCCTCGTGGGGCCGGCGGGTGAGGGGGCTCAGCTCCTCCCCCTGTTATTTTAACAGCTGTGCATCCGTGTGGCGGTCACGGTTCTCGGGAGAAACACAGCCAATAGGAGGGAGGGAGGGAGAGGGAGGGAGGGACAGAGAGACAGAGAAAGACAAAGAGATGGGGGGCATCGGGAGGCAGAATTCTCAATTCTTGGGGGGCCACAGTCTGTTTTCTCTTAAGGCCTTCACCTGGTAGGGCGAGGCCCACCCATATTATGAAAGCTAACCTGTTTTACTCGAAGTCTACCGGTTTAAATGTTAATCACATCCCACAGAAATACCTTCCCCGCAGCATCCACGCTGACGCTGGACCAAACCGCCGGGGCCCGTGGCCCAGCCCCTGGGACACACACACTGACCGTCCCACAGAGCGAGCAGACATCTTTGAAGGGGATAGTTGTCCACGTTCTGCCATGAGTGTGCTTGTGACAGCACGACTACAGTCCAAGGAATGAGCATGTCTGTCACCAACCACTTCCCCTGCCCTCGGTGATCCTCCACCCACCCCTGCCCACCCCTGCCCACCCCTGTCCACCCCTCCCCACCCCTCCCCACCCCTGTCCACCCCTCCCCACCCCTGTCCACCCCTCCCCACCCCTGTCCACCCCTGTCCACCCCTTCCCACCCCTGTCCACCCCTGCCCACCCCTGCCCACCCCTCCCCACCCCTGTCCACCCCTGTCCACCCCTTCCCACCCCTGTCCACCCCTGTCCACCCCTTCCCACCCCTGTCCACCCCTGTCCACCCCTTCCCCCACCCCTGTCCACCCCTCCCCACCCCCTGTCCACCCCTGTCCACCCCTCCCCACCCCTGTCCACCCCTGTCCACCCCTTCCCACCCCTGTCCACCCCTGTCGACCCCTCCCCCCCTGTCCCCTGTCCCACCCCTGTCCACCCCTGTCCACCCCTCCCCACCCCCACCCCTGTCCCTCCCCCCCTCCCCCACCTCTCCCCACCTCTCCCCACCCCCTCCCCACCCCTGTCCACCCCTCCCCACCCCTGTCCACCCCTGTCCACCCCTCCCCACCCCTCTTCCCACCCCTCCCCACCCCTCCCCACTCCTCCCCCTTCGCCCCACTCCTCCCCACCCCTCCCCACCCAGGGAGTGGACACAGCCGTTTGGTCCGAATTCCACCCCTTGATGGGCATCTGGGTGCTTCACGAAGGAAGCTGCCGTGAACACACATGCGTGAGTTTTGTGTGAACACGGTTCCTTCCTGGTGGGTGAGTATCACCGTGATTGCACCACTTTGCACGGCCTCCCCCGTTTCCCCCCGCCCCCTCCCCCACTCCGTGTTCCCGCCACGCCTGGGGAACGTGCCTTTTTTAATTATCATCACCCTGATGGGTGTGAAGTGGTATCTAGGGGATTTTAATTTGCATTTCCCTAATGACTGATGATGTAAGAATCTTTTCATCTGCTCATTTGCATATATGCAAATAGACACTTCCCTGGCGAAGTACCCGCCATTGTTTTATTGAGTTGCTGGTGTTCTTGATTTCTGACGGTTCTTGGTATGTTATAGACGCGCGTCTCCCCTCAGACACGGGATTTGCATGCATGCCAGCCCGGCCTGCAGCTTGTCTCCGTGGTCCTAGCAGTGTCACTGGAAGAGGGGTCTTTAAGTCCCGCTCATGGGTCCGCTTTTCCACGAATCACACCCTAGGGGCCGTGTTTAAGAAATGTTGGCCTAGCCCCGTGGTCAGCAAACTGCAGCTCGTGAGCCACATGCGGCTCTCTGGCCCCTTGAGTGTGGCTCTTCCACAAAATACCACGGCCTGGGCAAGTCTATTTTGAAGAAGTGGCGTTAGAAGAAGCTTAAAAAATGTGGCTCTCAAAAGAAATTTCAATCGTTGTCCCGTTGATATTTGGCTCTGTGGACTAAGGAGTTTGCCGACCACTGGCCTAGCCCCACACCATGAAGTTTCCAGGAATAATGACTTCTAGAAGGTTTATGGGGTCAGGTTTTACATTTCGATCTGTGGCTTATTTTGGTTCATTTTTGTACACAGTGTGGGTTACCAAGACAAGTTAATTTTTCCCCGGAATGGATACTCCGTGGTTCAGGCACCATTTATTTGAGGAACGATCCTTTCTCCTTTTCTCTGCGCCTTTGTCAAAAACCAGTGGACACCCAGGCCAGCGTGCGCAGGGGCTGAGCGTCACCCTCGGAACCAGGAGGTCACGGTTTGATTGCCGTCAGGGCACATGCCTGGGGTGTGGGCTCGGTCCCAGGAGGGGGCGTGCAGGAGGCCGCCGATCATCATTGATGTTTCCAACGCTCCCTCTCTTCCTTTCTCTCTCTGAAATCAACAAGAATATATTTTTAAAAAGTTAGTTGACAGTGTCTGGTGGCCTGAGCCTGGGCTCTCGTCCGTACGGCCGACCTACGTGTCTATGTTCAGGCACACCCTCTCCATTGCGGGGGCTTTAGTCTGGAAATGTGGTGTCAGCCTTCTGTCTTTTTTCCATTAAATGTTTTGACTTTTCTAAATCATTTGTTATTTCCATATGAATTTTAGAATCAGTTTGTCAATTTCTATGAAGAAGACTGCTGGGTTTTTATTGGAATTTTATGTGAATATAAATTAATTTGGGGGATAATTGTCACTTAACAGTATTGAGCCTTTTGACCCCTGGACTCTATCCCTCCACTTAGGTTTTGTTTGATTTCTCTGAGCAATATTTTATAGTTTTCAGTGTATAGGTCTTTCTCATTTTTTGCCATATGTATTCCATTTTGGTGCTACGTTAAATGGTATTTTGGGTATTACTTCTAAATGTTTTTAACTCAGTTTTGATGGTTTGCTCTTAGAATGGAGAATTCCATTGGATTTTTATGCTGATCTTGTATCCTGGAACCTTGATAAACTTAGATATTAGATCTAGTACCGTCTTTGTTGACTCCATCAAATTTCCTATACACGGTCCTAACATCTATGAATAAATACAGTTGCATTTCTTCCTTCCAAATCTGGATGCTTTTTTTTTTTTCTTGCCTTATTGCATTGGCCAGCACTTCTAGCACAGGATTCAGAATAAGTGGTGGGAACAGACACCTGGTCTCATTTCTGATCTTAGAGGGAAACCTCTCCATCTCTCACCATCATGTGAGGTAAAGGGTCACCCAGGGCTCCTTTAGGTCCAGGAACGGCCCTTCCTGCCCAGCGTTTGGAGGTTTTATATACACACTAGAGGCCCGGTGCATGAAATTCGTGCATGGGGGGTGCGGGGTCCCCTCAGCCCAGCCTGCACCCTCTCCAATCCGGGACCCCTCGGGCCTAAACCGGCAGTCAAACATCCCTCTCACAATCCTGGACCGCTGGCTCCTAATCGCTCACCTGTCTGCCTGCCTGGTCACCCCTAACTGTACCCCCTGCCAGCCTGATCATCCCTCACTGTCTCTGCATGCTGGCCTGATCACCCCTAACTGCCCCCCCGCTGCTGGCCACGTTGCCCCCAACTGCCCCCTCCCTGCTGGCCTGGTCACTCCTAACTGTTCCCCCTGCTGGTTTGGTCACCCCTTACTGCCCCCCTGCCAGCCTGGTCGCCCCCAACTGCCCCCCCCGTGCCAGCCTAGTCACCCCTCACTGCCCCCCTCCCAGCCTAATTGCCCCCAACTTCCCTCCCCAGCCTGATCGCCTCTTACTACCCCCCCCCCCCCCCCCCCGCCGGCCTGGTCATAGGCAGCCATCTTGTGAAGGCGTGAGGATCAATTTGCATATTACCTCCTTATTCTATAGGATCAGAAATGGATATCAAATTTTCTGAATACTTTTATTTACTGTCTACTGAGATAATGTTATCACCACCACAACCCGCCCACACACACCAATTATGACTTTAGCTGGGTTTCATTTCCATCCAATTCCGAAAACATCGTCATTCCCTTTGAATGTCTTCTTTGGCCCATGAATTACTTAGACGTGTGTTATTTCGTATCCAAATATTTGGAGGATTTTCCAGAGATCTCCTGTTACTAATTTCTAATTTCATTCCTTTGGCAATGAACATACTTTGTCTGACTTAGATCCTTTAAAATAACACGAGATGCATTTAACACCCAGAAGATGATCTATTATGGGAACATCTCACGTGACTTGAGAAGAATGTGTGCATGGCTGTTGGTTGGGATGCTGTATGGACTTTGACTGCATCCAGTTAGCTGACGATGCCGTTCATAGCATCTGTCCCCTCAATGATCTGGCTGCTTGTCCAGTGAGTTGCTGGAGAGTCATTGCAAGCCCTGACTCTCCTTGTGGATTTATCTATTTACTAGAGGCCCGATGCACGAAGATTCGTGCAAGAATGGGCCTTCCTTCCCCTGGCTGCTGGCACCACCTTCGATCCGGGCCCAGAGCTGCCTTTCTGCCTTCCCACGCTGCCCAGAGGCCCAGAGCGGCTGGGGCAGTGTGGAACGCCTGACAACACAAGTATCCCGCCCCGCCCCAGCCACTTGGTACCTATGTATGCAAATTAACCCTCCATCTTTGTTGGGTTAATTTGCATACTCACTCCTGATTGGCTGGTGGGTGTCGCAAAGGTACGGTCAATTTGTATCTTTCTCTTTTATTAGTGTAGATACTTGCAGTTCTATCCATTTAAAAAAATTTCTATTGATGTCAGAGAGGAAGGAAGAGGGAGAGAGAGAGATAGAAACATCAACGGTGAGAGAGAGTCATGGATCGGCCGCCTCCTGCACGCCCCCCACTGGGAGATCAAGCCCACCACCTGGGCATGTGCCCTGACTGGGAATTGAACCCTGACCTCCTGGTTTGTAGGTGGATGCTCAGCCACGGAGCCAGGCCAGCCAGGCCGATGTCCCTTGTCTGGAGGGCCTTGATAACTGGGAGGAGGACGGGGCAGGGGTTCCGCAGGATGTCACTGTGGGCATTTACCTGGTGTTCTCCTCAGGATGAAACGGGCTGTGGGTTTGGGGAGGAGGTCACAGACGTGAGTTCACACCCTCATCCCATCCCATCGGGGCACCTGCCGTCCAGCTGACTGGCCACCTGCCGTCTAGCATGCCGTCCACCTACGAACCAGGAGGTCAGGGTTCAATTCCCAGTCAGGGCACATGTCCAGGTGGTGGGCATGGACCTCGAGCGCCTGGCTGAGGTGTGTCTGCTGGCTTCCCCACCGCCCAGCTTCTCCTTCCCCGGCCGCCCTGTCCTGCTGGGACGGATGGAGGTCGTGGTGCGCAGCCCATGCTGACGGCGGGACCACCCACGTCCGAGAGGGTGGAAGGTGCCGATTAGTTAGAACTCTCCCCACGGGGGACCTGCCTCTTCTCCCGATCTCTTTCTCCATCTTTATGGTGTTAACGTAAAAACAACACTCAAATCTGTAAACATTTTTGTGAGTTTATTTGAGCCAAACTGTCGACAATTGCCAGGAAGCAGAATCTCAACGGAGTGAGATAATGCTCTGGAGAATGGCGGGCTTCACCTATTTTTATAAATTTCCATCAAAAGAGGAGAAGTAAGTGGGTCACAGGAAATCCATTGGTGGCAGATGAGGGAGGCGGGAGAAAGCAAAGCGGGGGAGCCGCTGGGATTGGATGAAAAGTGAAATGATGGACACCTGCTTCTTTCACACGGTGGGTACAGGACAGTTAACAGGAAACTACTAACATGAGCACAGCAACAAGGAGGGGATCTGGTCTCTGTGGAATCTGTGGACACAGCTGGTGTGTCTGAGGGGTGAGGGGGGACGGGAAGGGTGGGGAAGGGAAGTTACCAGTCGCCCTGACCTCCCGCAGGCGTGTCAGCTCAGATGCACAAAGAGCACGGCTCCGTGAGGATCGCAGCTGACCTTTGTCCTGAAGACACCGCCTGGGACCTGCTGCCGCCTTAGGCCGCTCTGACCTGAAAGCTCTCCCTTCAGACCCTCCCGTGTGGTCACAGCAGGCCTCTGAGTTGCGAGGCTGCTGCACAGGCCTCCCCCGAGCTGGTCAGGTCAGCGTGTGGCCCCTTCTCGCCCACAATTGACACTCGGTGGCTCCTGGACTTTGACCCAGGATGTGCCTTAACGTGTGCAGTTTATCTTGTTGCCGGACTTGCTGCAGCCGTGTATTCCGCAGTGACTGCCTGTCTGTCTGTCCTCAGAGCGGCTGTGACAAGTGGACGGAGCCTGGGCGGGCGCCTGAACTGGGGTCGCCTGGGAGTTCAGAGCCGGCCCATGGCTCGGGGAGGAGGGGTGCAGTCCCGCAGGCGAAGCCCCAGGTCCTGCCAGCCTGTCCCTGCCTCCATGAGACACAATCCTGTATAATAAAGAGCTCATATGCCAATTAGACCAAACGGCAGAACAACCGTCCGGACGACCTTCCGGACGAAGCCGGGGCTGCAAGGGGCTGTGAGGGCGGATTTCGTGCACGGGGCCTCTAGTTGTCACATAACGTTGTGTGAGTGCAAGTGCACAACGCCGTGGTTTCGCATACGTGTATAGTCCCAGGGATTACCACCATCGGGTGACTCCTAGGGATGTTCCTCGGCAACGTAAAGGTAGGCACGGCCTCTGCACCTCTGGGCACCATGGACAGAGACCGGTCGGCCTTGGGAAGGACCCCATGCCCACGTTCATGGCAGCATCATGCACAGCGGCCACAGCTCAGAAGCAACGTGGTGTCCTCTGATGGGTGGAGGGGGAGGAAAACGCAAGTGGCATGTTATCGCCTGGCCAGCGTGGCTCATGGCTGAGCATTGACCTATGAACTAGGAGGTCAGGGTTTGATTCCCGGTCAGGGCACATGCCCAGGTGTGGGCTTGATCCCCAGTGTGGGGCGTGCAGGAGGCAGCCGATCCATGATTCTCTCTCATCATGGATGTTTCTGTCTCTCTCCCTCTCTCTTCTTCTCTGACGTCAATAAAAATATACATATTTTAAAAATGGGTGTTAATGAGCGAATCCTGCGTTGGCATCAGTGTGGATGGGCCTTGAGGCCATCCTGCGAGATGAGGGGAGTCAGAGAGAGATGCCACGTGACCTCACCATGAAGCGGAATCTGAAAAAAACAAACACAAAGTCACAGGCTCGGAGAATGGGTCAGCAGTTTTCCGATTTGACTGATGAGAGGAGCCCCGAACTGCCCTGGACCCAGAGCCCGCGGGACGGGACTGGCGTGCGGGCTGGCACTCGCCAAGGAAGATTCCGCCCCAACAAGGTCACTGACCCCAGGATTTGCTCCCAGACAGGGGCGACAGGTCCCCACACGGAGAGCCAATCGCCACCTCGCTCGCCAGGCCTGTCCTGGCCTGGGCCCTGGGGTGCTGACGCTGGTGACCTGGCCGGGCCGGTGCTCCCCCGGGGTCCTCCTGCCGGGACGCGTGGCTGCACCTGGACCTGGGCCCGGCTGCCCAGACCTCCGTCCGCGGGAGGACATCCGGACCCCGGCCTGCCATGGGGGGCACACCCTGAGGCCTCTCCCCTTCTCGGGCCGGAGACCAGAGATTTACGGACCAAAGCTTTCGGGGAGCTTGCTGTGGAATGACCGTGTAATGAAGGTGCTAATGGCTGTTTATGGAGCTGCTCGGCTCCGTCCAACTGCGTTCGGAATAATCAGGCCGTCCCGGTGCGGCTCCTCCCTTAAATCACCGTGCGTGGCGCTTCCCTGGCCTGGGAAGGAATGTAGTGACACGCATTAAAGTTCGTGGGGGAATGAACTGTGGGGATCCTGCTGCCCGCAGGCATTTCCTTGGTGAGTGAGGGAAGCCCCTCCTTCCTTTCCGGGGCGTTGGAGCCGCCCCCCAGCACAGCTCCTGAGTCACAGCCCTGAGGAGAAGGCTTGGCAAACCCCACCGGGAAGCAGCCAGGCCCCCAGCCTCAGCGTGGTCGCAGCCCGTGCCGCCACCACACAGGTTGGCCAAGGTGGGGTCCCCTCGAGGGCAGTGCAGGGGCATGCGGCCAGCCAGGCGGGGTGCTGCGCGAGGTGACCCCTGACCCCTGAGCTGCAGCCCGAGAGGACAGTTCTGTTCGAAGCATCCTGCTCGATCCGGCGGCGCATGCCCTGGAACTGGACCCAGACAGACGAGGCGAGCCCGGCCCTGCGCGTGGACAGCCTGGGCATCCGCCCTGCTCAGGCCCCGCCCCCACGAGGGGGCAGCCCGGGGCAACCAGGGGCCTCGGACCAGGGGCCCTCGACCAGCGTGTGCGGAGCAAACCCCCCCCCCGGCGGCTGCAGGCCCCGCCCCGCCCTTCCTGCAGCAGGTGGGTCCCAACCGCTACTCCGTGGACAGGGCCGGGCATGGGGCCTGGGCACCAGAGGCCTGATGCCACTGTGTGTTCTGCCCAACTTGGCCCTGGATGTCACCGGAACTGTCCACTGGGCAATCCCAGTGTTTGCCCCGGGGCCCGAGAGAAGGCCTGTATGGCTGCCACCCATCTGTGCCAGGACCCCGCCCTCTTCTTGCTTCCCTGCCCGGGGTGACCCAGCCTGGTCTCTCCTCCTCGGGGCAGGCTCGGCCCCTCCAGCACCCACAGGCCCTGCCCCCTGCCCCCTGCCCCCTGCTCCAGGCTGCAGGTCCCACAGATCGGTGTTTGCTCTCTCTTGCTGGGGGGCCGGCCACATCGCCCAGCAGCCAATGCCAGCAAACCCCTGGCCTTCTCCGACAGCCAGCTGACAGCTTTGTTGCAAATGCTGATGTGTTTACTTACGTCTCTTCTCCTTTATAACTGCCAGGCTTTTTCTAATTGCTGTTCCAGCTGCCTGAGGGCTTGACCTGTTGCTTGAAGTTTAAAAAAATAATTTTTAAAAAGATGTTTTTATTGATTTGGAGAGAGAAGATGGGGGAGAAAGAGAGAGAGAGAGTCTGAGATCGGCTGCCTCCTGCACACCCCCTACTGGGGATCGAGCCCACAACCTGGGCATGTGCCCTGATGGGGAATTGAACCAGTGACCTTTCAGTTCATGGGTGGACGCTCAACCACTGAGCCATACCAGTGGGCTAAATAAAATTATTGATGTTTTCTTCTATATTTTCTATCAAACTACTAGTGGCCTGGTGCACGAAATTTGTGCACATTAAAAGGGGATTAGAGGAAATATTTTAATATTGCTATTTGCCCCTTCTCTATTATAGAAGTGTCAGAGATTAAAGAAAATTAGGAAAATGTATATGAAAATCTTGCTCCTGTCAGAGTCTTGGGTGCACCATGGGACCCAGAGTCAAGTCCCCACCAACCCACAGCACCTCAAAATTGCACGAGACCCAGACCCAGCCGGCCCCACCCTTGTCAAACCTTGCTGGGCTGGGGGGCACAGCCTCAGGTCCCCCATCAAGCCCTGCCAGGTGGAGGGCGCAGCCTCATGTCCCCCGTCAAGCCCCACTGTGGAAACCCCGCCTCCACTGTGGGTGCCGCCATCTTTGTGATGGAGTGACAGTCAATTTTCATATCCCCTCTTTATTAGATAGGATTATATACTCTTGATTATTGTCATTGTAGTTAAAAATCAGAGTAATTTATCCAGATTTAAAACATAATCCTGGGAAATATAACCAAGAAAATGAACCTTTATATAAAGACAAACAAAAGCTTCAAAATGAGTACTTCCCGGGTCTTCAAAGAAATGATTAAAGGTACATTTTCATTTACAATTGGATGAAAAACATTGGGGGCGGGGGGAAGAATGCTATCAGAGCTCACTTTTTTGAAGAAGAACTAATTGGAGATTGTAAACATGAATTTAAAAGGAGTCGTCGGAGTGAAGCTCATACAGAAGCAAGCTGTGCTGGGTCGTGACCTGCTCGAATGCCGTCAGCGTGGCGAGGGGTGAACTGGAAGGTCACACAGAGGAAATCGCCGGGAACATAACACCCCCAATGCAGCCGCGCTGACACGAGCCTGCGGCAGGGTCGGCTGAGCCCGTGCGTTGGAACGCTCGAGAGCCGAGACCATCGAGGATGCTCTCCCGGACAAACACACGCGTGGGAGGGAGGCGCCAGCACAGACCCGGCGCATGTGGAGGCAGCAGACAGCAGAGCCGACGGAGCGAGCCTGGGCGTGAGGAACGGACAGACGTTGGTTCACTGAGAGACGTGTGGGTCGTTGCTGACCCATGTAAACCGCATCCTTATTTCATATCCTGCTCAGAAGTCATATCCAGGCAGACTGAGAACGAAATATTAAAAAGCAACATTTTTAATATTTTATCTGCCCATTTATTTATGTTTGTGGATCCTCACCCAAGGATATTTTTCCCATTGATTTTTAGAGAGAGCGGCAGGTGGGGGGGGGCGGTCAGAGAGAGGGAGACAGAGAGACGTCGATGGGAGAGAGACACAGCTCCTGGTTGCCTCCCGCATGCACGCGACTGAACCTGCAATCCAGGACATGGCCTCGCCTGGGAGTCGGACCGAGAGCCTGCGTCGTGCCGGCCAACGCCCTAACCACTGAGCAGCCCGGCCAGGGCGCCGTGCTGACCTTGGGAAGACACATCTGGCCACATGGGCCCTGTTCCCACGGCGTCTGTGTTTCTTCCGTCCAGAAACCTGCCGCGTCCGCCCGTTGCCGGGTTTCCTCCTGGGCTGTTCGCTTCTTCCTCCCAAGCTCCTCGCACAGGAGGGCGCAGCCATCGCCGTCCACACGGCTGCGCGTTTCCCGCCCGCGAGGGTGTTAGGCCGTTCTTCCCGACGTTGTCAGCGCTGGAGGATTTACATTCCTGCGTGGTTAGAACACACAGGAGCTCTCCCCTCACAGCACAGCCTTGGCACCTGTGCTAGAGACCCCGTTCTCACGTGGGGGTGTCTTGCTGGGCTCTGCTCTCCTCCACGGTCCTTGAATACCTTCCATCAGCAGAACGCGTCCCCAGGCCCGGGCCCTGGAGTCCAGAGAGGGCCTTGATGTCCTGCAATCAGGGGGGACAGTGCCTCTCATTTCATCCCTTTTCAAACATGTTGTCTTATCTGGTCCCTTGGTTTTCTTACATAAATTGTAGCATCAGCTGGAAAAATGCAGGCATAGAAAGTGCTGGCATATACACTGAGTGGCCAGATTATGATGATCTCTGAACACATAATACTCTGGCCACTCAGTGTATATCGTATATAATAAAAGGCTCATATGCAAATTGCCCCTTCGACCAGGAGTTCGACCAGCAGGCAGGCCAGCCAACCGCCCATGTCCCCTCCCCCTGGCCAGGCTGACCGGACCCCACCCATGCATGAATTCATGCACCGGGCCTCTAATATACATATATATATATATAATATACATATATATATACACACACACACACACACACACACACACACACACACACACACAGATATATGTGTGTGTGTGTGTGTGTGTGTGTGTGTGTGTGTGTGTGTGTGTATTGAGTGGCCAGATTATTATGTGTTCAGAGATTGTAATAATCTGGCCACTCAGTGTATACTTTCATTGATGTCAGAGAGGAAGGGAGAGGGAGAGAGAGAGAAACATCCACGATTAGGGAGAATCATTGGCCAGCTGCCTCCTGCACGCCCCCTCCTGGGGATCAGGCCCCCAACTCGGGCCTGTACCCCGACTGGGCATGGAACCGTGGCCTCCTGGTTCATAGGTCAACCACTGAGCCACACCGGCCGGGCGTGGGCCGGTTTTGACGGATTGATTTCCCCCTTCACTCGGGGCTGAGAGGTCCTGCCTCGTTGTCTGTCCGGTAGTTTTTGAGTCGATGCCAGACGGTGCTGGTTGCACTGTGCCGAGTGCTGAACACTTTCTGTTCACAGACGTTCCTGACTTGTTCTGAGGCCGGCGTGGCCCCAGGGACGGGCACCTTGTAGGCCCGTCTCCGCATTTGCTGGGCGGGAGCAGAGCCGCACCGACTCGGCTGATTCCCGAATTGCCGAGGCGCAGCCTTTGACCAATCCACCCAACACCCCGTAAGTGACGAGCGCTTTTTAAAATCCTCAGCTGAGTATATATTTTTTTCCATTGGCTTTTAGAGAGAGAGGGAGGGAAGGAGGCGTGGGGAGAGAGAGAGGGAAACATGGATGTGAGAGAGACACAGCGATTGGTTGCCTCACACACGCACCCCGACCAGGGCTGGGGATCAAACTGCAACCCAGGTGCGTGTCCTTGAGCGGAACTGAACCGTCCACCCTTCGGTCCACAGGCCGGCACTAACCACCGAGCCACCGCCAGGGCACCGATGAGGCTCTTAGCCGGCTAGTGAGCCTGGCGAGGTGCCGGCCCTCTGTGAGTTTGGGGCGCTGTTCCCCCTGTCATTTGGGGTCTGTCCTGAGCTGGGCTGGCACAGGCACATGCCATCGAGACCCTGCTGTCTCCCTGTCACTCTCTCACGTCTTCCGCCCACACAGTCCGGCTGCTGGGCCGGCGTGGACTCCGCTCCAGCTACTCCACTCCGCTTGTCCCGGGCCCAGGGCCCCCGTCTGTGGCCGGCGCTCTCCAGCCCCCCACCCCCCTGAGCAGCCGTAGGCGTCACCTCACCGTTCCCACTCAGGGGTCCTGGTGTTCTAGGGTGAGCTGCTGGTGCCCCCATGTCCCGTGTCTTCAACGCCGTCTCCGTTTCTCGTTTTCCACGTATTCTGTCTGGCTTTGCTGGTGCTCAGTCCGGCCCCCTGTCTCCACCCCGACCCGGTGAGCACCAAGTCTGTCTCTGGTCCTGGATTTGGGGAAAGCCTGGGCCATGTGGAAGGAGCGAGGGTGAGTCCCTGTGCATCTGCACGGACGGCTGGACAAGTAGACAGATGGGGAGAAGGGCCGGTCTTCGGGGCAGGGGAACCCCAAACCTCGCGTGTGCGTTCCCCTCCCTCCGGGCAACAGCTGTCCCCAAGGGCAGGGACGGAGCCGTACAACAGGCTTGGGAACAGAAACCAGCTGCTTGGCGGCGAGACGCCTGGCAAACACCACGTCGGCCAGGATGGGGGTGGGCATCTCACCCGCAGGCCACGGCACTCCTGCCCCTGAGGCGTGCGCCTTCGTTTCACGCTGAGACCGCGTCTGCCCAAACCGTTTCTAGGTGAGGGAAAGTGGGGATCAGGATGCGATGGGGGGGTGCCCTCGGGGCGTTGTCTCCAGAAGCCGTGACCCCCGTCTGGTTGTGAAAGAAACCACAGGGAAGCCAGGCTCGGCGACCCTCTGTGCCCTTCAAGACTCTCAAGGTCATGGAAACAGCGAGGCCTGAGAAGCACAGGGCCGTGGTCACGGGAGACGTGACCACGAGGGGAGGGGCCCCCGTTAGGTCCCGGACAGGAGCCCACGGCGCCGGGCACCCTGGCAAAGACCTGGCGGCTCACGGTAAGACGGCTTGAAACCGGCCGGCACCGCGGGCTTGGAGGAAGGGCAGGTGGTTCCAGGAAAGCTGGACCCCACTTTCCCCACGGACACCAGTTCCAGCCGGTTACGGCGTCCGCGTGAGAACGAGGCACTGGCAGGAGGCACGGGGACGCACAAAACGTCTGAGTCAACACTCCCCAGAACAGGGACTTGTGGCCGGGCCGGTGGTACAGTGGTTAGCGTCGACCTATGAACCAGGAGGTCACAGTGCAATTCTCGGTCAGGGCACATGCCTGGATTGTGGGCTGGATCCCCAGTGTGGGGCGTGCAGGAGGCAGCCGGTCAGTAATTCTCTCTCATCACTGATGTTTCTATCCCTCTCCCTCTCCCTCTCCCTTCCTCTCTGACATCAATAAAAACATATTTTTAAAAAAAAAAGACAAAACGGGGACCCCTGTCCCAGGTGTCGGGTGGCTCCTTGACCCGTGCTCGCCCATCAGAAAGCCAGTGGGTTCCCAAATAAAACGGATTAAAAATGTAAAAGGCCGTGAGTAATAGACACGCGGGTGGAATTAGTTTTCTGAGAAGTGGAGGGAGGGATTTCCCAGACGGATCGATCATGCGTATTTTCAAAAGTCAGGCGCCCTCCAGCCAGCGCTGCGTTCGGGTCCTCCCCTCCTAGTTCCCCGTCAACGCGACGTGTCAAACGCCTTCTCTTGTACGTGGGCCTGGACGCAAAGGGCGGGTGCGTGAGGGAAGGGGAAGGCGGGACTCCCGATGGCCCGTGCCAGGCGCCACCCGAGGGAGCGCCCCTGGGCGGCACCAGGACGGGCAGGGACCCAGGCAGTGCCCACCGGCGAGGGCATGGGGCCAGCCCACCGCCGACTCGCTGCCAGTGGGGTGTGGGCGACACTCCCTCTGGGGAGTCCCTGGGCAGCGTCTGGTGGAGCCCACACTCCGCACCTCTGTGTGGGGCTGTGTTGTTCCAGCATCGACCCACAGACACGGGGACGTGTGTCCACCAAGAGGCGCCCCGAGAGCCCCCCTCCACCGCCCGCTGGAGGCTGCCGCGCGCCTCTGTGAAACCGGACAACCAAGGGTCCGGGCCACCTGTCACGACTGGAGCCAATTCAGCAGGGACAGGGTGGAGCCACATGAGCGTTTATTCCAGTCCTGCCAGCAGCAGGGAGAGCAGAAGTTCACCCACAGAAATCTGCTCTGCCCCCCAAAAGTCGGTGGCTTATACAGGGCAGGACAGAGATCACACAGGGAAATGTGGATTATAGGGTGACAGGCCTGGGGGAGCAGGGGGACAGGCCTGGGGGAGCAGGGGGACAGGTCTGGGGGAGCAGGGGGACAGGCCTGGGGGAGCAGGGGGACAGGTCTGGGGGAGCAGGGGGACAGGTCTGGGAGAGCAGGGTGGTGATAGGCATGGGGGAGCAGGGGGACAGGTCTGGGGGAGCAGGGGGGGCCTGGGGAAGCAGGGGGACAGGTCTGAGGGAGCAGGGTGGTGATAGGCCTGGGGGAGCAGGGGGACAGGCCTGGGGGAGCAGGGGTCAGGCCTGGGGGCGTAGGCCATGCGGCTGGGGTGGGGGGGAGGCTGGGAACTCCGTTGTTTGGGCAACAAGGTTGTTCATCTTTCCGTGATAATAGACAGTTCTTTTCAAACATTTTTTTTACTTTATTATTACTTTTTTAATCCTCACCCGAGGATATTTCCCCATTGATTTTAGAGAGAGTGTGAGAGAGAGGGAAGGACAGAGAGAAACATTGATGTGAGAGAAACACATCAATGGGTTGCCTCAGGCACGCGCCCTGACCAGGGCCTGGGCCAGGGAGGGGCCTGCAACCAAGGTACGTGCCCTTGACCGGAATCGAACCCGGGACCCTTAGGTCCGCAGGCCGACGCTCTATCCAGTGAGCCACACCGGCCAGGGAGGCAGTTCTTGAGGGAGAATGGACGGTATCCAAGGTTGACTCCCAGGTCCCGGGCATACAGCCCCAGCCAGGTTAGAATGTCCTTTCTTTAACCAGAACAAGGAAGCCACGGCTAACAGAGCGTGATCAATATTGGTGACCACAGCTCCCCAATATTCTATCTCTGCCCCGAACAACTGGAGGATGCGGACACGGCTGCTCACGGAGTCCCACGGGAGAGTGCACATGGCAACCAGCACGGAGGAGACACGGCTCCACGCAGCAACACGAGGAACCCCACAGACACCTCGCTGAGCAGAAGCTGGGCAGACGCGGGTGCCGCCCGCGGGGAATGGAAGGGGTGGCAGACGCCTGTGCTGTCGCAGGCGGGATCGCGGGCTCCCTCTCAGGGGGCTGGGGTGACATGGAGGGGACACCAGGGACTTGGGGGGACCATCATGTCTTGCCTTTTGATTTGAGGTTTGAAAACTCAGCAAACCGCTGCCTTGCCTGCCTGTGCGATTGTGCAGCCGGGAGTCGTTAGATGTGAAAACCAGGTTTATTTTGTCCAGCCGGCGTGGCTCAGGGGTTGAGCGTTGACCTATGAACCAGGAGGTGAGGGTTCGATTCCCAGTCAGGGCACATGCCGGGGTTGCGGGCTCCATCCCCATTGGGGGGCGTGCAGGAGGCAGCCGATCGATGATTCTCTTTCATCCTTGATGTTTCTCTCTCTCTCTCCCTTCTGCTCTGACATCAATAACAATATACAATTTTTAAAAACCGGGCTAATTCGGAACTGAGCCGGCCGAGGGGCCGAGCACGGCTCTTCTCTCCTGAATTCTTGTCTTTCGTTTGAAACACTTTAATGAAATACAATGCACTTGTATAAAAATGATGTGGAGACCTCACATCCTGTGCCTCCCCAGCTCTTCCTCTCGACCTCCATGCTGCCTCTTGACCTGGGAGGTTGGGGTCTTATTAGCACAGAATGGGGGCGCAGGGGTCCTGAAGTGTTGCCTCATGGCCACGGCCCTCGCGCTGGGGATGCTGAGCTGGGCTCTAGCTCAGCTTGGCTTCCTGGGATACTGAAAGGACCCCGATCTCACAGGGGAGCGACGCCCGGCCTCGGCAGTCGGAGAGAAGGACGGGAAAATAGATCTGGATTTCATTGCTGACTGTAGATCCCAATATCTTCAATAAAACATGGAGATAAAATCAAACGCAGCGGCGTGCTTAGAAGGATGATCAATGACCGACAAGCAGAGCGTATTCCCGGAACAAGACACGGCAGGACGCGAATCCATCCATTCTCGGGGCTGCTCCGAGGAGCAGGCTCAGCCGCCCTCCCCGTCCTGGGCCAGCCGCTGGCGAGTCTCCTCCTCCTGCTGGTCACTCACTTTCAGACGCTCAACTACCCGCCGGGTGGAGAGCTGCCCTCCAAGCCTCACCCAGGACACTCTCCTGGGCATGCACAGGGGCTGCTGGGATGGCGCCCAGGGCTCCTGCCTCCTCTCCTGGCTCGGTGTTCTGTTCCCACCTCACAGCTGCTCTCCAGGCCCTGGCAGCCACGTCTGCGCCGGGTCTCCCTCCCAGGCAAACTGCCCTTCAGGGAGCAGGGGCACTGAGCTGCCGCCTGCACTGGGTTCCTGCATCTGAGCAGCCTTAAGAGCAGGTCCTGGAATCCTGTGTCAACCAATAGGACTGAGGTTTCCCCCATCCAATCAGAGCTGCCCAGCTATATCCAAAGTGCCTTTGGGACCAATCAAATGGCCAGGATTTGGAGTCCTCATTTGCATGAGGATCAACCAATCAGGGACCAGGGGCGGAGACTTCTGACTATATAAGCCAGCTCCAAGCAGGACTGCGCAGGAACACTGAGGCCCAGGCCAGTCCCTCGCAACCTGGGAAGTCAGGGCGCCACCCCCCCCCCCCGCCTCCCCCGCCTCCCCTGTTCCCCCCCCCTCTGGGCTGCTGAGGCCCATCTCTCCTCAGGGGAACTGACTGCAGATGTCACCCATGTCTACAAAATGCCTGCACAGCAGCCCCAGGCGGCCCTTTCTGCAATAACGGGCACGGCCGCCTGGCCCAGTGGGCACACAGCTGCCACCACCGTGACTGATCCCAGACCGTTTTCTGTTGGTCTGATGTAAAAATGTCACACTGTTTTGATTGAAGGAGCTATTTATTCTTCGTTTTAAAAATAGCCACTATTAGAGAGTCTACCTGCTCTGTGCAATTCAAATCACTTTGCCCGGCTCCCCAGAACACCTCATTGAGCCACTGGCCGGATGCTATTAATGTAAAACGGACAAGACGTGCATTAAATGGCACAGAAAAGACTAATCCTTGTTGGCCAATGAGGTGGTCGCCTTCCTAGAAAGGCAAAAAGACGGCACGGAGAACACCAGGAAACTCACACGAACGTGGGGACGTAGCGAGAGTAGAAGGTGGATTAACAAAACATTTGTTTTTCAGGAAAACCTACTTTCAAGTAGAAGCAGATAGCAAACCCCATTCACATAAGGAAATAGCGTCACCCCCCGCCGCCAAGAATGTATTCAGCCAGCGAGGTCTGGAACTCACGCAGCGATGGTTAACGTGGAGAGAGCGCAGGCACTCAGTGTTTCTGGGGGGGGTGTGGGGGGGCATGTCTTTCAGACACTCGTGTGAGTGGGGTGTTTGCCGTGGGAGGAGCCCTGCAGGTGAAGGGGGGCTGTGCCTGTGGTCCCAAGGACACCCCATGTGTTTAGAGCGAGTTCTTTGAGGTCCACAGATCTCTCTTTTTCCCCTTGAAAAATCGTCAGTATACAGTCGGCCTCTCTCCCCGTCTGGTTCCCCGGGACGTAGCGGGACGTCCTATTAACGGCGTCCTGTGGCCTGCAGAACAGGCCTCTATGGCTGCGGCGTCAGCATCACGAGCGACATGGGAGCGGGCACTCAATCACTTTCTTCTGTGTGGGCATATGTGTATGTGCGTGTGCACACATATATGTATGCATATGTGCAACTCATGTGTGTGCTCACACGTACTGTGTGCATATGTGCGTGTGCTGTGTGGGCATGCATGTGCGTGCGTGTGAGCACCCTTCCCTTGGCTGCACACTGTGGTGAGACACCCTCCTCCTCTTCCCTCCAGAGCAGCCATGGTGCCGCTCCGCCGCCCCCGGAGCTGCGGGCGGACCAGCTCACACATCGGGGAGCTGGAGGCTGGAGACACAGTTAATTCGTGTTACCAGGCTGTAAATTATTCAGGGGACCTTGGCGAGTCCATTAACCTCTCAGGCCTCACTCTCTCCCTCCGAAGCGCAGGGGCCGCTGCTGCCCCGATGCCCGGGCTGGTGGCGCGAATCCCTGGAAATAAGCGACGCGGGGGGTGGGCGCAGGCTAAGGTGGACCCTCAGGTGGAGGGCAGCCACCATCTCCAGGGACAAGAGAAGCGCCCAAATGATCACCCATTCGAGCAAATCCCCGACTTAAAACCCAGAGGATAATCCGCGCGTCTGCAGCGGGGTGCGGGGTGCGGGGTGCGTGGTGCGGGGTGCGGGGTGCATGGTGCGGGGTGCGGGGTGCGTGGTGCGGGGTGCGGGGTGCTTGGTGCGGGGTGTGGGATGCGGGGTGCGGGGTGCAGGGTGCGGGGTGCAGGGTGTGGGGTGCGTGGTGCAGGGTGCAGGGTGCGTGGTGCGGGGTGCGGGGTGTGGGGTGCGGGGTGCGGGGTGCAGGGTGCAGGGTGCGTGGTGCGTGGTGCGGGGTGTGGGGTGCGCGGGGTGCGCGGGGTGCGCGGGGTGCGGGGTGCGGGGTGCGGGGTGCAGCCTCAGCAGATTCCTCCTGGGGCGGGGATGGGGCCCTCTGTGCCCGGCACTGCCTCGCCAGCCGCTGGCGGGAGAGACTGAGCGGGAAGATATTTAATCCTGAGCCGTAATAGGATTCCGGGCTCATTATGCAGGAGCAGGCCTGGGATCTGGCCGTGGTAATTATTAAAATCATGTTTACACCGCGTAATGCAATGAACAGCACCTATTTCCGACCCGCCGCGCGAAGGTGGGGAGGATGTCTTACATCTGATCAATTGGTTTAGGCCGCAGGTCCGCGGTGGGGGTGCGGGCTGGGGGGGTGGGGGGAAGGTGTGTCCGCGCTGATTAGGGACGAGGCTGGTGGATGAATGGCTCGTGTCCTCCCGCACCTTCTGCAGGAGAGACTTGGGGTCCAGGGTCTTGGGGGGTGGGGGAGGGGCGCCTCCGGGAGCTACAGGTGAGGGCTCCCCACCAGGCCCCCTCCCACATTGGGCCAGTATCACCAAATATTGATGGAACACCGATGTCACCCATTTCACCCCACGAAAGGCACCAGCAGCCCGGGGGGTGGGAGGCAAAGGGGCTCCTCAGGCCAGCGAGACACTCACATGCCCACAGGGACAGGGCGCCAGGGCGGGGAGCGGGCTCCCCACACGGCCCTGGTCCCCGAGTCCTCCTGGTGCCATCCAGGCCTTGTCTCGGTCTCAGCCCCTCCCCACCCGCTCTCGGACCCGGACAGCAGTGCCCCATTCGCATCCCCTGGTCACACGCCAAAGGCAGGCTGACTCTGACATTGATTCTTGTTTTCTTTATTTAGTATCTTTTTACTAGTAGCCCTGCACACGAATCCATGCGCCAGCAGGTCGCTGCCCGCTCCTGTAGCTCCCCTGTCCCCCCTCATAGCTTGCTGCCCTGCCCCCTCCTGTAGCTCTCCGCCGCCCGCTTGTAGTTTGCCCACCCTCCTGCAGATCCCTGATCCGGTCGTTACTCGGTCGGTTATGCCTCACGGTGTAATGAATAATTAGCATATTCCTCTTATTATATAGGATTGCTTTCAGAGAGGAAGGGAGGGGGAGAGATTGGAATATCCATGCTGAGAGAGAACCACTGATCAGCTGCCTCCTGCACGCCCCCTACTGGGGATGGAGCCTGCAACCCGGGCCTGTGCCCCGACTGGGAATCGAACCCTGACCTCCTGGTTCACAGGCCGAGGCTCAACCCCTGAGCCACGCCGGCCGGGCTGACGTTGATCCTTAAGTCGCTTCTTCTTTCCCCGCGGAAACTTTTAACGGGAAAAAAGATGTGGGTGAAAAAGGAAGTCAGATCTCAGAGCTTGTTGCTGATCAGCAAAAAGTTCAAAAATAGATAAATATCACCCCCCTCGGGAATGTACGATTAATGACCATTATCACACCATTGAAGCTGTCAACGAGTCTGATTACTGCTCTTCGCTATAGAATCGCCAATCTCCCCTTCCCCAAACCGCGAGTGACATTTCTAATTGCTGAGCTGAATCCACGTCCCAAAATAGATGGAGGAGACAGAAATAATGTGGCGGTGACGGCATCCATCACGCCCGCTGAGCGCACCGTCCCGAGCCGCGGGGGCAGGGACGAGGGGGTCTGCGGCCTCCGTCCCTCAGGGGGAGTGGCCGTCCAGCCCCCCTACCCCCTGTCTGGGGAGCGACCCCCCTCATTTCCACATCCCCAGCCAGACAGGCCGGCGCGGTGTCGGGCCCAGCCCTCTGGTGGGTCCTCAGCGCCAGGCAGTGGCGGGGGAGGGAAGCCTCCCGGGACAGGACTGTCCCTGGTCCAGGGCTCCATGTAGGTGGAGACGATGACTCCTCAGGGTCCGAGCCAGCCGTCCAGAGCCAGAGCTGGTGCCGGCCTCTGGGTCCGGGGTCCTGTTCCGTCCATGTTCCACCTGGGTCACCACTGCGTCTGGCTGTGCCCAGGGGCAGGCGCTGGGCAGGCTTTGCACAGGGGTCGTGCCCTGACGGGTGGGGAACAGGCCCCTCCGTCCTCCTCGCCCACCCCCGTGGCTTCCCTTGGCCCGGGACCCTCAGGCGCGGTCTGTGGTGCAGTCACCCCTCCTGTGACAGGGACCCCCCACGTCCCCCTGCTCCAGCGGCTGCCCCAACAGCCCCTCAGGCTCAGAGGCACAGCCAGGAGGCCCCCTTCTCCCCCACACCCTGCCCTCTCGCTGCCAGGCCCTGGCTGCTGGTGCTGCACCCTGGGGTGTGGTATAGACCCCACCACAGTGCCCACCACACCCTCCGCCCTGACAGCTGCCCCGTCCGGAGGGCCCTGAGCAGCTGTGGGCCCCATATGCCCGCCGTCCTGATGGGACTGCAGCCCTGCCCACCCTGCCCCGGAGTCCGGCTCAGCTCCCGGAACGCGTGGCCAGTTCCCTCCCTCACCCTCAGCACGGGCCCCCTGTTCCCCTCTCTCGGCAGGAGCCCGGCGAACACCTTCAGCCAGAGGAGCCCGGGACCCTGTGCGCCGGGGACGGGGACGGCCTGGGCGGCGTCCGGTCCTGGGACCTGGTTAGGGACGCAGGGCCCCGGGCCGCTTGCGCTGCCCTCTGGGCCCGGCGGGCGGCGGGGGGCTGTGGGTGCAGCGATGGAGCGGAGGCCACTCCTGGGACAGGCAGGGGCGCCTGCTGTCCCCGCCCAGACCCCCGGCCGGTCAGCGGCGCTGACGCGTGTCTGAGGGAGAGTCTCAGGATTTTGTGAGAAAAGAAAATCGGTGCTGAAACTGATGATTTGCTGGCAGAGACACGGGAGCTCCCAGCGGGGAGGGGCTCAGAGACACGAGGCCACCCCCCCACCCCCCGGGTCCCCTGACCTGCGCTCAGCCGAGAGGCTGGGGCCCTGCCGCCTCCGACGGGAAGACCAGCCCCTGGTCTGCGAGGCTCACACCTCCGCACAGGTCGGGCTGGGCACAGGGGGCGGAGGAGGCCCAGGCTCCTGGGTCTGACAGGGGCGTCCACGCTTCCTGCCCCCCGAGGAGTCAGCGTCACGAAGCGGGTGTCTGTGCCTCCGGAGGACAGGAGGGGCACGCAGTGGGAGGCAGCCCGCGGGGGGCTGGGGCAGAGTTCTTCCTGGCGTCTCGCTGGCGGGAGGCTCCGAGTAGGTCACGTCCTTGAGGCCCGCCCGCCCCTCCCTGAGCTCCGTGGCCGCACAGACACGTGACTCCGGGGGGAGGGGTGGAGGGCGAGTGCGAAGCCCCCATCTGAGCGGGGCCCAGCGTCCAATGTAGACTCGGATGAACCCCACATGGGGTCGTGGCGGGATGAACCCCACATGGGGTCGTGGCGGGATGAACCCCACATGGGGTCGTGGTGGGATGAACCCCGCACCGGGGCGTGGTGGGATGAACCCCACATGGGGTCGTGGCGGGATGAACCCCGCACCGGGGCGTGGCGGGATGATGTCAGCTGGCCGCCTGCGGCAGCTCCAGCCCCCAAGCCAGTCCCTCCATCAGCCCCCACCAGCAGCGGGCCGGGCCTGGCGCTGGCTCAGCGGTGGTTCACGTGGGTGGATCCGTGGGTCTGGCGTGGATAATGTCACTGACACTTGGCGGGCACGGGTGCCTCCGGGGCCGGGTCTTGGCCATTTTCACCAAATAACGTGATTGGCTGGGTTGCTGTGCGGGCGAGGATTCTGCCAGGCCTGGGCCCCCCACCCCCCTCACAGCCTGGCGGCTCCCCGCTGCTCCTCATCCTGACTTAATGTGTCTCTGTCCACTCAGAGCAAATGGAATCTCCTCTTCGTGACTTCCGGTTATTTACACGGAAGAAGTTGAAATACGTCCTGAGCTCCGCGGCCAGCACAGGCAGCTCCTCCGGCGTGTGGACACGGAAGGCCACCCCGAGGCCCAGAGGGAGGGGGAAGGCAGGTGACAGCCAGCCACGGGGAGGCCAGGCAGGTGGTCCCTGCTATCTAGGCAGCTGAGCCCCGTGGGAGCTAAGCCCCGTGGGTGCTGATCCCTGTGGGTGCTGAGTCCCGTGGGTGCTAAGCCCCGTGGGAGCTAAGCCCCGTGGGTGCTGAGCCCCGTGGGTGCTGAGCCCCGTGGGTGCTGAGTCCCGTGGGAGCTGAGCCCCGTGGGTGCTGAGCCCCGTGGGTGCTGAGTCCCGTGGGTGCTGAGTCCCGTGGGAGCTGAGTCCCGTGGGTGCTGATCCCTGTGGGTGCTGAGTCCCGTGGGTGCTGAGCCCCGTGGGTGCTGAGCCCCGTGGGTGCTGAGTCCCGTGGGTGCTGAGTCCCGTGGGAGCTGAGTCCCGTGGGAGCTGAGTCCCGTGGGTGCTGAGCCCCGTGGGTGCTGAGCCCCGTGGGTGCTGAGTCCCGTGGGCAGCGGGCCCTGCCTAGCCTCCCCCGAATCCTTCCCGCCAGAGCCACTGGCCCCACATGTGGAATGTGGTGTCTGTCGGGGTGCCTCGGGGTCCCTCCGGTCCCTCTGGGTCTGGAGAAGCAGAAAGTACCCAGACGGCCCCTCCCTCAGGACGGGGAGGCTGGTTAGGGACAGACAGACACAGCTTCTGTCCCGGGGACGAGTCCGCCTGCCGTGCCCGTTCCCTCGGTCCCGCTCCGTGCCCTGCACTGGCTCAGGGACTCTGTCCGGAGGACAGCCGCCTGCTCCGCCGCCACGGAGCCCCGCCCAGCCCCCCACCTGGGAGTGGCGTGGGCATCACACTTGCCAGGGTGTTGTGACAGGTCAGGGTCGGGATGGGGCGGACTTCACCTGCCGGTTCATGCACTGCTCATCGAGGGCCCTTTAAAATGCTCCGCCCGCTGGTGGCTCCGTGGCTGAGCGTCGACCTGTAGACCAGGAGGTCACGTGCGATTCCGGTCAGGGCACAGGCCCAGGCTGCGGGCTCCATCCCCAGTGGGGGACGTGCAGGAGGCAGCCGATCCATGGTGCTCTCTCATCATTGATGTCTCTCTCTCTCCCCTCCTTCCTCTCTGAAATCAATAAAAACATATATTTTAAAATAATAAATAAATAATAAATAATACATAATAAAATGCTGCCGCAGGGAGACAGCGCCACCTCCCATAGCGCCCAACAGCGGGGACGCGCCATCCCCTGAATCAGAGCCAGCGTGACCCCTAAAGGCCACTCACAGATGCGCCACGGCGTGAGCCCCAGGATGAGAGCCAGGGGCGCAGACCGCTCAACCACGTCGCACACACGGGCACCAAGCGAGCCAGCCCTGCCCAGAGGCGAGGCCCCAGTGCTGGGGTCCGGAAAGGGGGACCCAGTGACGTCATAGGACAGCGGCTGCGTGGAGTCCGGGGCGCAGCGGTCACGCGAAGGTGCGGCACTCGTTTTGGGGTGAAGGAGAAGAAGGGGGGAGGGGAGGGGGAAGGCGCTGGTGGCCCACAGTCCCAGGGCCCATCCCTGTGTCCCGGCCTCTGACCGTGGTCCTGAACCAGGCCCAGCCACTCATTCCCTCCTGCGGGCGGTCACTGTTCCTCCTTATCTGCCACAAGGTCACGGGCCCGCGGCACAAGGTCACGGGCCTGCGGCACAAGGTCACGGGCCCTGCGGCACAAGGTCAAGGGCCTGCGGCACAAGGTCACGGGCCCGCGGCACAAGGTCACGGGCCCTGCGGCACAAGGTCACGGGCCCGCGGCACAAGGTCACAGGCCCACAGCACAAGGTCACAAGCCCGCAGCACAAGGTCACGGGCCCGCGGCACAAGGTCACAGGCCCTGCGGCACAAGGTCATGGGCCCTGCGGCAGGCACAGGGGTGGGTGGAGGGGAGGAGGGCTGCGGCGGGAGCTCCGTGCGCTGCCCACCCCTGCGGGGGGCTGACTGGGTCCTCGTCCCGGGACCCAGAACCTGACTGTGTGTGCAGACGAGTCTTTATTTATTTTTATTCTTTTTATTTTAAAATTTGGTATTTTACTCACCAATGATTTTTTCACATTGAATGTTTTTGGTGTGTTTAAAAAATATGTTGCATCTCAGTGTTGTTTAACCTGACCACTGCCTCTCTCGCCCCTGGAGATGGGTCTCTAATGGGGTGATGAAGGCAAAAGGCAGCCCCGCGGAGGGTGCGCCCGAAGGCGCTCAGCGATTTCATGCACAGACCTCGCTGCCCGGGTCCTTCGGAGGAGAGCGGCCGGGGCCTCGCTGAGCCTGGATCGCAGCGCAGGACCCGGTTCTGTCTGTTAGAGACAAGGCGCTCACAGGAGGTGCTGTGCGTGCGTCTGTCCACCCACCTGCCCTCTGCCCCGCCTCCCCCGTGCTCCCCGCCCTGCTCCCCGCCCTCCCATCGGAGGCAGGCCTCTCCCAGCTCCGGAGGAGGAGGCTGCGCTGACATGCCCTTTGCTCCGATGTTCCGGGGGCCTTTATTTTAGTTTTGGGTAAAATTAGCCGAGAACAAAGCTCCCCGTGTGTGGCAGCCACTTCTGAAGGGAGAGCAAATTACGCCTGTGAGGCCACGGCTCCGTCCCGGGGAAGGAGATCTGGTCCGAGCATCCCCCCGAGACCCCGGAGATGGGCCCTCAGCCCCCGCCTGTCCTCAGCCCGGGCCTCCTCCTCCCACGGCCTGGCTTCCCCATCCGGCTGCTGGGCCCTCCAGCCCCAGGAGAGACCGGGCGGCCTGCTGAGGCGTCATCCCGACGGGGGTTCCGGCAGAGCCCGCTGGTGTGGAGGACCAGGAAGACGGCAGCCCTGCGCCAGGGACGGCGAGGGGGCTTAGACGACACAGGCCAGGGCTCGCCTGCCAGTCGCTGCCCTGGCCCCCCTGCTGGCCCACCCCTCCTGCCCCTCTGCTGGCCCCAGCCCGCCTGCCCCCCTGCCCCTATGCCCCCCGCCCCTAGGCTCCCATGTCCCCCTGCCCGTCTGCCCCCGTGTCCCCTTACCGCCCCCCTCCTGGTCTGTGAGGCTGGCATGCCTGTGACACCTGCCACCACCACCAGCGTCTCAGGTCAGCCCACCCTCTCTGCATCTCAGACCCCCCCCCCCCCCCCCTGGAAAGCCAGCCGGGCGCCCAGGGCCGCAGAGCCTCCCGGGCTCAGTCCCGCGGCTGCCGCTCGTCACCGCGAGGGGTTATTTTTGCGGAGCGCATCTGCACGCACATCTGCTCATTTTCTGTTTTGTTTATCCACAGCCAGAACCGCATTAGCAACTGTTTCCACCGCAGCTCGCAGATCAGGAGGGAAGAGAAACACACAGAACTGCTTGGAGGAGCCCGTGTCCTGACTCCCCTCCTCAGGAGGACATGGTCCTGGGGAGCAGGCCCCACGCAGGCCCGAGGCCCCTCTGTGCGGGGGGGGGGCCCTCTGTGGGGGAAGGCCCCTCTGTGGGGGAAGGCCCCTCTGTGGGGGGGGAGGCCCCTCTGTGGGGGGGGAGGCCCCTCTGTGGGGGAAGGCCCCTCTGTGGGGGGGAGGCCCCTCTGTGGGGGAAGGCCCCTCTGTCGGGGGGGAGGCCCCTCTGTGGGGGGGGGAAGCTCCCCCAGGAGCCGGAGGAGCCCTGAGCGGGCAGCCCCCCCCCCCCCATCAGGCTCTGACCTTCACTGCCCCCGCCCTGTGTGGCTGGCGTGTGTGCAGAGCGACCCCTCCCCGGGCTGGGAGGCTGCACCAGCCGCAGAGGTCCCGCACCCACCTCCACAGACACGGCCGCCTCGTGGTTACTCCTCTGGCGGAGGCCAGTCCCCGTCCCCTCCTGGAACAGATGTGCGGGTCCTTCGCCCTGTCACCTGCCCGACGCACTCACCTGGGCTCCTGAAGGAGGCGCTGCTGACGCTCACACTTTTGCACGCTCGGCCAGAGCCCTCCCGTGAGCTGCGGACGCTCCGGCTGCCTCCGTGGCCATCGGACGAGGCTCTGCCCCATGTTGGGAGACGTGGGGCAGCTCCTTTCAAACCCACTCCTGGGGCCTGTCCCCCAGCTCTGTCGCTGGGCCTGAGTTTGTGACCCACGTGTGGACGTGAGCCTTCTGCTAAACATGTCCATGCCTGATGCCCAGAGCTCAGGAGGCCACGCTCCACGGGAGGCCAGAGCCCCGGCCAGGGTGGGCCAGGAGGGACGGGAGGAAGGACGGGAGGAGGGGCAGGAGGAGGGACTGGAGGAGGGACAGGAGGAGGGGCAGGAGGAGAGACTGGAGGAGGGAAGGGAGGGAGGGAAGGAAGGAGGGACTGGAGGAGGGAAGGGAGGGAAGGAAGGAAGGAGGGGTGGAGGGAGGGACTGGAGGAGGGAAGGGAGGAGGGAGGGAGGAGGGAAGGGAGGAGGGGCGGGAGGAGGGGGTGAGGAGGGAAGGGAGGAGGGAAGGAAGGAGGGAAGGGAGGAGGGGCGGGAGGAGGGGCAGGAGGAGGGGGTGAGGAGGGAAGGGAGGAGGGAAGGAAGGAGGGGTGGGAGAAGGAATGGGAGGAGGGGCCGAGGGCCTAGAGGTGTGTGCACTGACATTGGGGGGCGGGGGGAGTGCCTGGGATGCACCACCAGGGGCAGTGCCCACTCTTGGTTTCCGCTGGGAACCGCCTGCTGTGATTTTATCCAGTGAGTCCCACCGGCCAGGGATCACATTTTCCCGACTCTCGGGACAGCCACTGCCCATGACGTAGGTCGGTCAGGGCCATCCTCACCGCGACCCCTCCCTGAAGGCCGGGGGGGCCTGGGAGAGGGCAGCGGGCGCTGGGTCTGGGGGAGACAAGGCCTTTCCGAGTCCCTCCAGGATCGGGACTGGCTCCTCGGGCGCCTGAGGGCCTCCGCCTGGCCGGTGCAGAGCATGCTGTCCCAGGAACTCCAGGGCGGCCTCATCCACGCCTTCAGCAGCCGTGCGGCCTCGGCTCTCCTGGGCTGGGGATGGGGGGGCCGGCCACACACACACACACACACACACACACACACACACACACACACACGGCCCGGGGCCTGGCCAGCACAGAGGGGCCTGGGTGGCTTCCGGCTCCTCCCACAGCCACACCCACAGCCACAGGGACAGGATCCCAGGAGGCAGGCGCGGCCAAGGGAGCGGGTGGCGCCTGGTCTCCGACCACCCCCTCTCCACCCCCTCTCCACCCCCGCTCCTCCCGCACCCCTCGTCCTTCCTTGTAATGCTTTTCTTTCTCTCCCCTTCCACCTGCACGCGCTTCCTTTGTACAGACCCTGATGCCATCTTCCTATGTTTTTATGGAAAATCAGCACAGGCCCTCCTGCGTTCGTGTCATTTCCCTGAGTAAATTGCCATCCAAACGATAATTTCCCATCTCGCGGAGCCTCTCGCTAAGTGTCTGTTATTTGCTGACAGAGGATTTTTCATGCAAACGACCCACTTCTCCCAACTGCTCCTGAGTGTTCTGGCTTCCTTCAGCCTGGGCTGCCGCCTGGGGTGGGGATGGGCCAGCTCCCTCAGGACCTGGGGCGGGGCCAGCTCCCTGAAGGACCTGGGCCATGGCCTATCACCCAGCAGCCTCGCGGCCCAGACTTCCTCCCTCAGCCTGAACCAGGCCTTCATCACATGTCACCAATGCGGCCGGCCCCTCTCTGGATGGGGACTGGGGCTGGGGCTGGGGCTGGGGCTGGGGGTGCAGAGCAGGCTTCGGGGGGCGAGATGCAGATCCCATCCTGGGCCCTGGTCCCGCGTCCTCATCGTCCTCAGGATCGCAGCCGCCGGGCTGGGGCTGGTGCTCGCACACCCAGGACACACACCGCAGTCAGCGCTGCCAGTTTGTCACTTTAATATTCGCCGCAAACAGCCTGCATCTCTGTCAACAGCCATTACGCGGCCTCATATTGTGTTTCCTTTTCCATAAATCCCACTCGTTACCCGCCTGACGGATCGGGGCCGCTCCTCCCGCCTGTCTCGGGTTCCAGCAGCTCTGGCTCTGAAGCGCCCATGGGGGAGGGGGTGGGGGCAGCTAGGCCTCTGTCTCTGAAGCTCCAGCCTGCCTCTGGGCGGGTGGGCGAGAGGCGGGGGCAGGTGCGAGGCGGGGGCAGGTGCGAGGCGGGGGCAGGTGCGAGGCTGGGGACGGAGGTACTGTCTTGGGGTGCTCCCCCTCCCGCCTCACCTACTGCACCTGCCAGGCTCCGGGCTCTCCCTGCTGCCACCTGTTCCTCCCATTTCCATGGAGAGCGGGTGCAGGGACCCCGACCCCTCTCCTTGGGGCGGCCCAGGCCTGGTGGTGGCGGGGGGCAGTCATCTCCCCCAGGAGCCCTGGGCAGCCTCGGGCGTGGGCCTCACGGGCCTGCTGACCACCCGGTGCAAGGAGCCCACCTGGGAGGCCGGCCGGGGTCACGGCTCCGGGGTGTGGCTCCACGTGGGCTCCGTCCGTGGGGATGCACGTGGCCTCCCCTCCATGGGACCCGCTGACCACAGAGGGCCGGGCGCTGACCACCCCCGGGCAGGGCGCTGGGGTCCCCGGACGGGGCGCTGGGGTCCCTGGCAGCCTCGCCCTCAGGGACTTGGCACAGAGCGAGCGGCTGCAGGGCCTGCTCTCCGGTAACAAAGGACCGTTCTTCCGCCTTCTCAGCCGGTCCCCGAGGGAGTGAAAGGCTTCGGGGCTGCACCAGGCGGGGCAGACACACATCCATCCTCAGGATCCTCCATCCCGGGAGACACCGCTCTGCCATGCCCGGAGCTCAGCGGCTGTGTGGGGCCTCTGACCTCCCGGATGCCGGGTGTTTCGGTCATGGCCCCCGCAGTCACGGCCCCCGCAGTCACGGCCCCCGTTGCCCGGGACCCTCCAAGGGCCTCTCCATCCCCCATATGGAATCGGCTCAGTGGCTTAGCGGTTTCTTCTCACACAAAACACTGTCCGATGGATGCTTCGCTAACTGTATAACCCACAGACGGGTGCCTTGGAGAGAACTTACTGTGGGTTTTATTCGATTACAGATGGTCTGAGGTTTTTGTGAGAGTGGAACTCAATGAACGCGCATTCATGTAGCTCCTCTATGAGGCCTTGCACGCCCGGCTTCTGAGAGGGGAGCACGGAGGCCACCCAGGGTCCCGAACCCCCAGAACCAGCCCCGCTGTGGCCCGTCACAGACCCCGGGGCCCTGGGAGGAACACAGCCCGCCTGAACTTTTTTTAAAAATTAGAGTGTAAGCTTCTCTTTTTAAAAATTTTTTTTTATTGGTTTCAGAGAGGAAGGGGGAGGGAGAGAGAGCCAGAAGCATCAGTGAGGAGAGAGAATCATGGCTCGGCTGCCTCCTGCACGCCCCACACTGGGGATGGAGCCCACAACCCGGGCATGTGCCCTGACCTGGGATTGAACCCGGGACCCTTCAGTCCGCAGGCCGACGCTCTATCCACTGAGCTCGCTGGCCAGGACTCCCTTCCTTTTCTAGTGACCTCCTCCTTGCACACACACCTGGGAGAACCTACTCAGTGTGGCTTTTCAGGGACCTGGGGGTCCCCCAGGGCCAGGACCCAGGACACTTCCCACCCCTCCCGCTGCCCTTCCAGAGCCTCGGGCACACCCCACCCCACCGCACCCCACCCCGGGCCTTTGCTCATGGCGGCCTGTCTGCACCCCTCAGCCCTCCTGTTTGGGCTCAGGCACAGCCTTCTTGGGGAGATGGGTTGTCCTGTCTAACACTGCGCACCTGACCGCCATGTTGCCCCCCTTTCCAGGTGGAGTGTCCCCCTGGTTTACCCCCTGTCCCCGCGCTGCCTCTACCACAGGCCCAGCTGGCGGGGAGGACAGGAAAAGGGCGAGGAGAGGGAAATGCACCCGTGTCCAGGGCGCTGCAGGGGCGGCTCAGGTGGGCTAGGAGCCCGGAGCCCGGAGCCCAGACGTGGAGGCCAGGGCGGTGCTGGGAGAGGTCCGCAGAGCTGCCCGGAGGCCCTGGGTCCAGCGCGCAGGGAGGCCCTGCTCGTGGGTCATAAATTCGGCCACGCAGCGTTTCTGAAATTGCGCGAAGGAGAAATACGGCTCCCCCCGGACGGCGCCACGACGGAGAGATGGAGGCTCCGCCGGGCCTGTTAGGGAGGGAGCCGGCCGCGCCATCCATCCCGGCCCACGCTGGCTCCTAAATCACCGCCGCCAGCCCCGGAGCGGCATGGTTCCAACGTGCTGCCCAACAAAATGCAAAATATGTGATAATCATTATCCCAGCGCCACTGGGCCACTTGGTCCCGCGCAGATATTTCAAAGGCGGCGTTTCCCAGTCAGAGCTACAACGGGAGCCCGAGCCCCGCCGCTGCCCAGCCCCGCCCGGGGCAGACTCCCCGGGCCACCAGCCTGAACACACGCTGGTGTCCTCCTCAGAGAGCAGGAGGGACCAGAGGGATGCTCGGCCTGGGTGCAGGGGTTCCACGGGTGAACCCCGAGGCTCACCTCTGCCTGTTTGTGTAAATAAAGTTTTATTGGCACATGGCCACGCCCACCGTTTGCCTGTCACACGGCTGGCTGCTTGGAGACCAAAGCGGGAGCTGAGCAGCCGCAAAGCTGATGGGCTGGCTCTCCGACCCTAAGGACCCGGCTGTGGGTGTTTCAGTCCTTTGGGGACACTGCAGGGACAGGTGGGGACGATGCCCTAACTGCTTGCTCCGGAGCGTTCATGTCCTGGGTCTCCGTGCCTGGAGCCCCTGCCTGCGGTCTCCTCCAGAGGAAACGTGGCTGACTGCAGGCCCAGGACACTGGCCACATGAGCCAGGAAGGTTATCCGGCAATATCCCTGTTCCACCGTCTCCCCCTCCATCTCCTGGGGGCTCGCAGAGGGATGCCCTCCACAGCTCCCTGAGCAGACACCCACTGTGCCCCCAGCTCCTGGGCCTACCCACTGGCTCCTGGACTCTGAGAGAGACACACTTGGGAAGAAAATACCACGTCCATTCATTTACCATCCATCTACCCATCCATTGATCATCATCACCCATCCATCACCCATCCACCCATCCATCCATCACCCATCTATCATCATCACCCATCCATTATCCATCCATCCATTCATCATCCATCCATCATCCATCCACCCATCCATCCATCATCCATCCATCATCATCACCCATCCATCATCCATCCATCATCCATCCATCATCATCACCCATCCATCATCCATCCATCATCCATCCATCATCATCACCCATCCATCACCCATCCACCCATCCATCCATCATCCATCCATCATCATCACCCATCCATAATCCATCCATCATCCATCCATCATCATCACCCATCCATCATCCATCCATCCATCATAATCATCCATCCATATATCCATCCATCCATCATCCATCCATCCAACATCCATCCATTCATCATCCATCTATCATCATCACCCATCCATTATCCATCCATCCATCCATCATCCATCCACCCATCCATCCATCATCCATCTATCATCATGAACCATCCATCATCCATCTATCATCATGAACCATCCATCATCCATCCATCATCCAACCATCCATCATCATCACCCATCCATCATCCATCCATCTATCCAACCATATATCCATCCATCATCCATCCATCCATCACCCATCTATCTATCTACCCATATATCCATCCATCTATCCACCCATTCATCCATCCATCCATCCACCCATCCATCCACCCATCCATCTATCATCCATCCACCATCCAGCATCCATCCCATCCATACATAATCTGTCTATCCAACCATCTAGCCATTCATCATCCACTGGTCCAGCCAACTAGCCATCTGTTCAGTCTTTAATTTATTCCACAGAGTTTGAAGTCATTTAGAAGAAAACATACCAAAAAAAATGAAATAGTCAGTATGCTAGAATCTGGAAAAATGTCATCAGAATTAGAAGTCAGACCAGTGGGGAGGTGGGAAAGGAGCGTGAAGGCCTTGGGTCCTAGGCCAGAACCAGGTGAAACCATGCCCTGGGCTCTAAGCTCCTTGATAGAAAAAGCAAAGACAGCCAGTTCCCCAGCCTCACTGTCTTGTAGGAGGAAACACACCACGTGTTAAGGAAGGTGAACCCGGCTCAGCATCCAGATCTGAAACATTTTCATAGGTGATGCTTTGCCGGGGCCACTGGGACAGGTGGCATCCCCTGGAACTCCCCGTGGGCCATGCGGGAGGGCCCCTGTGGCTGTGGTGATCCCCCTCAGCGTGAGGGACACAGTGACAGGTCCAGTCAGCAGGAACACTCTCTGTGCCTCACGGATGCATGCTGACGACCTCACATAATGAAGTTGTGTTCTTTGTGAAATATGGTGAAGTCAGACTCTCTGGGCACAGACAGAAAATTTCAACAGTGGGCTCCGACCCGGAGAGAGAGGCTAGGATCTGTCCTGTCCCTGGGTCCTGTTTCTGGTTCTTTTGTCGAAGCAGTTTAATTGGTGAGTGAGCAACATGGCATGTGCGGTGGGCTGGATGGCAGTCCCGAAACACGGCCACCTGGAGCCTGTGACTGTGACCTTATTTGGAAAGAGTCTGTGCAGACGCCATGAAGTTAAGGATCTCGAGGTGAGATCACCCAGTTATCCAGGTGGGTCCCAAACCCAACAGCCAGCGTCCTTGTGAGACAGAGGACACAGATAGAAGAGGAGGAGGCCAGTGAGGACAGGGACAGGAAACAGGAAACACCATCCATCCATCCATCCATCCATCCATCCATCCATCCATCCATCATCCATTCATCCATCATCCATCCATCATTCATTTGCCATCTATCTATCATCCATCATCCATCCATCCATCCATCCATCCACCCATCCACCATTCATTTGCCATCCATCCTCCATCCATCCATCCATCCATCCATCCATCCATCCATCCATCCATCCATCCATCCATCATCCATCCACCATTCATTTGCCATCCATCCTCCATCCATCCATCCATCCATTCATCCATCCATCCATCATCCATCCATCCATCCATCCATCCATCATCCATCCATCCATCATCCATCCATCCATCATCCATCCATCCATCATCCATCCATCCATCATCCATCCACCATTCATCATCCATCCATCCATCCATCCATCATCCATTCATCCGTCATCCATCCATCATTCATTTGCCATCTATCTATCATCCATCATCCATCCATCCATCCATCCATCCATCATCCATCCATCCATCCATCCATCCATCCATCCATCCATCCATCCATCCATCCATCCATCCATCCATCCATCCATCCATCCATCCATCCATCCATCCATCCATCCATCCATCCATCACCCATCCATCATTCATTTGCCATACATCCATCATCCATCCATCCATCATCCATCCATCCATCATCCATCCATCCATCCATCATCCATCCATCCATCCATCCATCCATCATCCATCCATCCATCCATCCATCCATCCATCCATCCATCCATCCATCCATCCATCCATCCATCCATCCATCCATCCATCCATCCATCCATCATCCATCCATCCATCATCCATCCATCCATCCATCCATCATCCATCCATCCATCCATCCATCCATCCATCCATCCATCCAGGTATCACTAAAGAGTGCAGCGCCCCAGCTACTGGGGAATCCCGAGCAGCGTCTCTCAGCCTCTGGATGGAACCAGCCCCACCGGCACCTTGAATTTGGCCCCTAGAACTACCCGGTTTTGTGGCAATTTGTGATGGAAACCCTGGGAAACACCTCCGGGCTGGATCCAACATGGACGTACTTAACGTCACTTTAGATGGGAGATGATACCCGTGGGTTCGAATGGCAGCTGCTTCACAGACATCCACAGAGTAAGAGATATTTTCCCGAATGGACTCCTGGGTCTGTTTAGAACGTCTCCTCTCCCCACGCCCACCGACCGTACAGTAGAGCAGGGGCACAGGGCCTTGGCAAAGAGAGGGGGGCCGTCTCTCCCGGGACCTCGGACAAGAGCTGATGATGAAAACCGAGTCACAGGAGAATGGTGTCCCCGTCCATTCAGGGACGTGAAGGTCACCTTTGCTAGGCCCTCGAAGGGCGTGGGGGGATGAGGACAAGGGGGAGGGGTCCTGCTCAGCTCCAGGTCTCCTGGGACCATGGCCATGGGGGGTGGGGGCACCGCTCAGCCCAGGGGGGCGGGTCCTGCGGGTCAGGCTGGTCCTGGGGCCTGGATTGGGGGCAGGTGTGTGAGTGTGGCCGGCTCCAGTAGGGACGGCTTCGGGTTTAGACACCTCTCGCCATGGAGCGTCTCGGCGGGTCCGAGGCTCTTGAGAGTTCAGATCAAAACTCTCGGAGCCTCAAGCGGCCCCTGCGCCCCTCCGCCCGCTCCCTGGTCCTTAGGGAAGTGGCACCGGCTCCTGCCTGAGGCCCTCCTGCCCCGTCGCCACGGCTCCCCAACCCCCTCCCCTGTCATTTCCCGCCATCTCACCCAGTAGGTCCGGTGGCTTTTTCTGGAATGGTCTATGTTTGTGGCTAAAGTTAAACCCGGTGCCCCCCCCCTCCCCTCTCCTCCCCCGCCCCCCCCCGCCCCCCGCCATGACCCGGTTTCCGTTAGGAGTCCCACTTCTCACTTGTGCTTCCCAGAACGTCTCTCGGAAGCACCTGGAAGTCTTTCTGCCTCTTGTCCCCAGGACAGGAGCGGCCTCCCCTCCTCGTGGGCCTGGCCGGTCACCTCCTCTCCCGGGACCCCCCTCCGGGGACAGCAGGGACCCGGCCCGACTCCTGGGGGACTTGTGACAGAGGGAGGTCTTATCTGAGGGACGTGCAGCCTGGGTCAGTGCATCGCTGATCCTCTCAGGGTGAGAGCGGGTGCGGGGTGTGTCCGGGCCCAGGGGGGTGGGACCTGCTCAGGAGAAGGGAGTCCTCTGCCTCCGGGCCAGGAGCCGGGTGACGGTCTGTCTGCGGGGACCTGCTGAGTGCTGCGAGCTGCCCTTCAGCCCCGGGCACCCCTAGTTCATGTGCGGACCGTCCCCCCAGGGACCAGGTCACAGGGAAGCCGGCCAGCAGGCGGGGTGGGGGCCTGTCAGTCACAGGGGTTCCCACGCCAGGGCAGGCTGTGTGGTCGTCACTCTGCTCCTCTCTGGATGCAGCAGGATCACAGACCGGAGTCGCCTGTGGCTGACACGTTGCACAGCGAGCACCGTCTCCTCTGCCTGGACGTCGGCACCGTGCACATCGGCACCATGCACAGACGGTCCCGGTGCCGCTGGCGGCGCGGCTGCAGGTTTGCGGGGGGCGGGGTCCGTCCGGTGTGACCCGCGTCTTCAGCAGGTGATCTAGTCACCATGAGCCATGAATACAGACACGTCTGTGAGGAGGAAAAGCAGCTGCGTGGGTAAAGCATGTGCGCACACATGCACACATGTACATACACGCACACACACACACACATACACACACACCCTGCTCCTTTTCCTGATCAAACCCTAAGTCGGCTCAGTTACGATGCGAGCTGCGTCTGTTTCAGGCCGTCAGGCCGACAAGCCGCGTGAAGGGAGAGAAGTCAGTGTACCAGCGGTCGCACCTGGGGTCCTTTCTCTCCTCACCCAGGACATTTCCCATTAATTGTCAGAGCGTGGGAGGGAGGAGGGGGAGAGAGAGGATCCGTGGGAGAGATACAGGGATGGTTGCTTCCCGCACGTACTCTGATCAGGGCTGGGGGTCGAACCTGCAACCCAGGTGCGCACCCTGGACCGGGAATTGAACCTGCGACCTTGTGGTGTGCAGGCCACTGCTCTAACCACTGAGCACACCGGCCAGCGCCCATCAGGGTTCCTTAGGCAAATCTGAGCCACACGGATGAACGCAGGGAAGCGTCCCGCCGCCTGGGAGCTCCCGAGAGCATCCGCCTCCCCCAGCCGCACCCAGGCTGAGGGCACCGACCTCAGGTGAGAGGGGGGAGCACCCGGGCTGAGGGCATGGACCTCAGGTGAGAGGGAGGAGCACCCGGGCTGAGGGCACGGACCTCAGGTGAGGGGGGGGAGCACCCGGGCTGAGGGCACGGACCTCAGGTGAAAGGGGGGAGCACCCGGGCTGAGGGCACGGACCTCAGGTGAAAGGGGGGAGCACCCACTGGGAGCATCGACCTCAGGTGAGAAGGGGGAGCACCCGGGCTGAGGGCACGGACCTCAGGTGAGAGGGAGGAGCATCCACTGGGAGCACCGACCTCAGGCGTAGACTCCAGTGGCGGCTGGGCCGGCAGTGATGCTGAGACAGCCCGGCCCTGGCTGGCAGGTGGGGCACAGCCCTGCCTTCCTTCAGAGGCAGCCGGACGTCTGGGCGAGGAAAGAGGAGAGAGGAGAGAGAAGGGAGGAGGGAGGAAGAAGGAGGGAGGAGGGAGGAGGGAGGAGGGAGGAGGGAGGAGCGGTGTAAGCAGCCTCCACGCAGTGGCTCAGGGTGGGTGGGCCGGTGCCGGCGGGCCGTCAGCCTGGATTCACACCCGTCGGCAGAAACCAGCTCCAGCCCGGCGCTCTCAGCCCCTCCCGTCTCCCAGCTCAGAGGCCAGTGGCTGCAATGCCGTGGCCGCGTCGGAAATAGTGTGGCCGATCTGACAAATGAAACAGGTCTGGTCTGGGTTCACCCTCAGCGGTGGCTACTGCTGTGCTGGCCGCTGGCCCGTTCAGTTGGGCAGCCCAAGGGGACAGCTCGGTGCCGCTGACTAAGCGGTCAGGGTCGCGTGTCTTAAGAATCCCTGCACCGGCAGGTGGGAGACCCCGCCCTAGGCTCCCATCCTGAGTCCCAGTGTGGGAAGAGGAACCAGGGTGCCTGGCTCTGCTCCCAATGCATAATTCCATTTAAATATATTTTATTGACATCAGAGAGGAAGGGAGAGGGAGAGAGAGAAACACCAAGGGTGAGAGAGAATCCTGGATCAGCTGCCCCTGCACGCCCCCTACTGGCATGTGCTCTGACGGGGAATCGAACCATGACCTCCTGGTTCATAGGTCAACGCTCAACCACTGAGCCACGTGGCCGGGCAAATTCATTTTCTTTAATCACCGTCTGAGATGGCTCGTGAGCCCGCCCACATACCACCACGCTGACCTTTCCCGGGATGGCAGGACCCGGCCAGGAGCAGGACACACCGGCTCTGGGGTGCAGCCCGGCAGGGTCAGCGGGCCCTCTGCGGCCCCGTCCTGTGTGAGACAAGCCTGGGCTGCCCGGATCCCCCGGGGTAGATGAGCGGGCACAGGAGGTCTCTCCTCCAGGACCCAGGTCACGACCTGGCCCGAGGGGAGCGCTGTACCTCCCTGCCTCCTAAGATGAGGGGTGGGGGCGGGGATCTGGGCGGCGGATTCCCTATGTGGACCCTGCGGCTGCTCGCCCACCTGGGAAAGAATCGGGGGGCGGGGGGGAGGTGCCCCCGACGGCAGGCTCGGCAGCAGCCAGGCGTCTGAACCACTGTGAACAGATGCTCCTGGGGTTCAGAGCCAGTTACTCGTCAACTGGCTGGGGGGGGCGGTTCCAGGAAGGGCGCCCGGAGGGGGGGAGAGAGCCCCATATCAGGCTGAACCCCCTAAAAGGGTGGCTGGCTGGATTTCCTAGGCTTATGCCTGACTCCAGGTGGCAGAGCAGTCATGGGACCACAGCGTGAAGCGTCACGCGTGACCATCGCCGTTCACGTGTCCGTGGTGGTCTGAGGAGGGCGGCTAGGATGTGCGATTGTGGCGCCGCAGGGTAGGAAGTCCTGAACGCTCCCCCCGTATCCCCCAAACTGCTTCGGGGAAGGCAGTTCCGGCTTCTCCTCCATCAGCCCGGAGGCACGTGCCGTCTCCCGCACCCCGTCCCCCGCACCCGCCGGGGCATCAGACACGACGCTGCGGAATGGCCCGTTTGAAAGATGAAGGAAGATCCGTAATGGTCCCCGTTTGCATTTTAAAATCACTCGTGAGGCCACATGCTTCTGATATGTTTGGGGCGTCTCCTGTGACGTCGCGGTCCCAGTCCTTTCCTCCCTCGCGGGAGAGACGGCCCCAAGGGCTGGGGGTCTCAGGGCTTTGACGCACAAGTGGCTGATGTTTCTCTAAATACGCGCTCTGTGTTTAGTGACAGAGAAAACCAGAACCGCTTTATGGCAACAACCATTCGTGAGTTAAACTCTCCTCGTGGCGGACAGAGACGAGGGCTCCCAGTAACCGTCAGAGAGGCTCACAGGAGACTCAGAGGACAGATGGCACGTCAGGTCGTTAGGCACAAGGAACATGACCACGTGTTGGCCTTACTTCCTCCCGGGAGACTGCCGTGGGATGGACTCCCTCGTGTGCCCGCTCACACAGCCCTCCGTCCCACGTCCCACGGGAATCCGCGTTCTGTGACGAGGCGGGACCAGGCAGTGAGCGTGTTCGTATCGGAGGAAGAGATGCAGCTGTTTTATTCGCTGGAAACACAACTGAGCGGAAAACTCCCCGAACCCACAGGGGAGCCCCAGAGCTGCCGAGGGAGGCCCGGAACCAGGCCGCACACAGGCGGTGAAAACGGGAACTTCCAGAAGGAAAAGTCACTGACATCGTGTTATAAAAGGCCAGTGTACTTGCACAGCAAACCGTGTTAAGGGGCAAAAAGGACAAACGTTTCAAACCAGAAAAGGCTCTTTTTCTTTTAAAAATTATTATGCAGACAATCAAAATGCAACAGAGCCAAAGCCATCTCCACACTCATCATCCTACCAGCGCAACCAATGTCCCCCCCGTCCCGTCCCCACGCCTTAACTGCCCCGCGTCCCGTCCCCACGCCTTAACTGCCCCGCGTCCTGTCCCCACGCCTTAACTGCCCCGCGTCCCGTCCCCACGCCTTAACTGCCCCGCGTCCCGTCCCCACGCCTTAACTGCCCCGCGTCCCGTCCCCACACCTTAACTGCCCCGCGTCCCGTCCCCACGCCTTAACTGCCCCGCGTCCCGTCCCATCCCGTCTCCACGCCTTAACTGCCCCGTGTCCCATCCCCACGCCTTAACTGCCCCGCGTCCCGTCCCCCCGCCTTAACTGCCCCGCGTCCCGTCCCCACGCCTTAACTGCCCCGCGTCCTGTCCCGTCCCGTCCCCACGCCTTAACTGCCCCACGTCCCGTCCCCACGCCTTAACTGCCCCGCGTCCCGTCCGTCCCGTCCCCCCCCACGCCTTAACTGCCCCGTGTCCCGTCCCCACGCCTTAACTGCCCCGCGTCCCGTCCCGTCCCGTCCCCACGTCTTAACTGCCCCACGTCCCGTCCCCACGCCTTAACTGCCCCGCGTCCCGTCCCCACGCTTTAACTGCCCCCGCGTCCCGTCCCGTCCCGTCCCCACGCCTTAACTGCCCCGCGTCCCGTCCCGTCCCGTCCCCACGCCTTAACTGCCCCGCGTCCCGTCCCGTCCCTTAACTGCCCCGCGTCCCGTCCCCACGTGCTTTGGCTGCTGCGTCTCACACGGCTCTGTGTGTGGCCAAGGCTGAGACGGAGCCTACAGATAGAAGGGGGGGAGGACGGGGCCTGATGGGATGGGGGTAGGGGTGGGGGTGGGGGGAGGGGTGGGGGTGGGGGGGGGGGGGTGGCCCCACCACTCTGCCGGGCACTCAGGACGCCGCTCTGAGTTCGGGCTCAGACCCGCGCTCTCTGTGCTCCCCGCGCCTGCTCCTCCTCTCACATGTCCTTCCATTTTTCTTTTTCAGGATCAGCTGCTCCCTGACACGGGTGTGCCCATTACACTGCCTCTTACATTCGGGGGAGGGGCGCTTGCGGGGGGTTGCATTTTTAGGTGGTGACCTCCCCATTGCCGGAACTAGAGATGCAACCACAACATATAACACGCCCCAAGGTGCGTGTGTACACGTGACATGTGCACATTCTATAGGTGAGCCGCCGCGGGCGGGGGAGGGAAGCACCACCCACGTTCTGTGATGGGCCGGGGCGGGCGGGGTAAGCAGAGAGCGCAGGGGGTCTCGTGCCCAGGCTGGGCTCCCGGGCGGATGGATGCTGCTCCGCGGGGGGTGGGGGGTCGGAGGGCTCCCTGTCCAAGCTGAATCGGTGGTTCTTTCTGTCCTCCCTCGAGAGGCTCTGCTCCTGCCCAGCCCGAACCCCTGCAGTGGCCCATCTGTGGCTAACGGGGCCCCCAGGGGGTGTGGGCCGAGGGCCATCGCTGGACCTCAGGGGCCCGTTGGTGCCACAGGCTGAGCTGTGTCCCCAAGTTCATGGTTGGAGTCCTGACCCAGGACCTTAGGCTGTGACTGAGCTTGGAGACGGGCCTTTAACGAGGGAAATGCGTTAGGATGAGGTCATGGGGGGGGGGGGGGGGGGGGGGCTGATCCTGTGTGACTGTGTCTGTGTGAGGAGAGGAGATGGGGACACGGGCGGGGACACGGGCACACACATGTGGACACGTGGGGACTCAGGGAGGGGAGAGGCCTCGGAGGAGCCTTCCCGAGGACACCTGGTCCTGGACGTGCAGCCTCCAGGCGGGGACAGAGGCCGAGGGGCTCCGTCTGGCCTCAGGTCCCCCAGAAAG
This sequence comes from Ia io, assembly GCA_025583905.1. Classification (NCBI taxonomy): domain Eukaryota; kingdom Metazoa; phylum Chordata; class Mammalia; order Chiroptera; family Vespertilionidae; genus Ia; species Ia io. The sequence continues at coordinate 111,220,612 of JAJQQW010000007.1, read as the reverse complement.
GCCAGGCTGCCTGCAGGTGTGGGGCCGCCCTCCTGCCCCTCACAGGCGTCCGCCCTGAGGGAGGAGCCTAGCGGGCCCCTCTCTGCCCTTCCCCCCAGCAGCCCCGGAAAATGCCCCCCCGTTGGGTCCTGGGGCCCTGGGCCCAGAGGCGGTGGTGAGGGGGGGGGGGGGGGGGGGGGGGGGAGGGAGGGCAAAGGAAGCAAAGCGGGAACCTCTGCGATTGGATAAGAGTGAAGTGACAGACACCTGTTTCTGTCACACGTGGGTGCAGGGCCGTGAGCATCAGCAGTGAACACAGACAGCAACCAGGAGGGGCCTGGGGGCCGCGGGGGCCGGGCTGCGCCTGAGGCTCCGGGGAGGGAGGCGACCCGTTCGCCCTGACCTCCCACAGGCGTGTCAGCTCAGCTGCACAAAGACACGGCTCCGTGGGGTCGCAGCGACCTTTGTCCTGAAGACACCGCCTGGGACCTGCTGCGGCCTCAGGCCGCTTTGGCCTGAAAGCTCTCCCTTCAGACCCTCCTGTGTGGTCCCTTCCCCGCACCTCCCGTCAGGAGGCCCCGCCTCCCCGTCCTGTCCCGTCCTTTAGCCCGCGGTCCCAGGAGGCTGTCTGCCTGCTGGCTGCGGGTTCTCCCTCCCTCCGGCTCCCCCACTAAGTCCCGGCTTCCGCCACAGAAGGGACAGGCGGTACCCTGTGCGCAGGCCCGTGGGATTTTCCAGGACGTGCTGGATCCTTGGCGATGTCCACGGATTTGGCCCCAATGCAGACGCCATCGCTGTCTGGCCCGTCTTGCTCAGCGGTCACACCATTCCCACCACTTTGCGCCTCTTTGCTCCACGGCCGGAATACGGAGGGGCCGCTCCGGGACCCACAGGCCTTTCCTACGCGCTCCCGGTCTCGCTCCCGGCCTGCAGCTCTTGGGAGTCATGGGCTTTGAAACTGGGGCTTGGGGCAGCCCAGGGAGGGCTATGCTCAGGCCGCCTGGTAGAGTTAAGAGACCAGAACACCTGCTGCTCCCTCTGACTTAATCTATTTACATTGAAAGTGAAGTTGCCCAGCCTGCGCTCTGTGGCTCTCCTCGGGAATTCCGGGAAGACGCCTTCATCGTCACATCTCGGGCTGCGGTGCTATTGGTGTGCCGCGGCTACAGACGCCGTCTCCCCACGCACACGGCAGCTGCGATGTGGGCGTCCGGGCCTCACGTCCGAGCAGCTGGTGTGAACTCGGGCCTCCGCAGACGCACTCAGCTTCCCGCCTTCCCCAGGACAAAGCCCAGCTCGTGAGCGTGCACACCGACGGCTGTGGTCGCATTGTGGCCGAAGGACCGTCAGGACGGACCCAGGGAAGGTGGTCAGCAAGGGGCCGGTCCCTCGGGTCAATCCAGGCGATAGCCACCAAGCAACGCCAGCCAGGGGAGCTCACCTGAGCTTCGGGGAAAGGGGGTGTGAGTGTGTGCCTGTGTGTGTGTATGTGCATGAGTGTGTGCATGTGTGTCTATGTGCATGTGTGGATGTGTGTCTATGTGCGTGGTGTGTGTGTGTGTGTGTGTGTGTGTGTGTGTGTGTGTATGTGCATGTGTGTTTCTTTTTAACCCTCACCTGAGGATATGTTTTTCCATTGCATTTTAGAGAGAGTAGAATGGAGGCAGGGAGACAGCGAGAGAGATAGAGAGAGACAGAGAAATATTGCTGTGAGAGAGACACATCCATCCACCTGGCAATGCCTCTATCCACCTATACATCCACCCAATCAGCTATCCATTGCGGACAAAAAATGAGAAACATGCTGACCTGACTAACTCAAGGAAGACCTGGGAGGCGGCCTTGGAAATTGAACACTCCTAACCCTAACCCTAAACTTAAACCAAACAATAACCCTAACCCTAAACCGAACCCGAACACTAAACTTAAACCGAACAATAATGCTAACACAAACCCTAACCCTAACCCTAACCCTAGTCCTAACCTTAAACCTAACACTAACGCTAACCCTAACGCTAACCTTAGCCCTAGCCCTAACCATAAACCTAACCATAACCCTAGGACTAAACCTAACCCTAATCCTAACCCTAACCCTAGCCCTAACCCTAACCCTAACCCTAACCCTAACCCTAACCCTAACCGTAGCCCTAACCCTAACCGTAGCCCTAGCCCTAACCTTGGCCCTGACCCTGATCCTGAGCTGTGGACAGGTGCCTGTGTGACTGTGGTGGGGTGGGCGTTGGGTGCCACCTGCAGAGGAGGGCTGATGGCAGTGAGGGTTGGGGTCCACCTCATGAAGGGCTGTGGCTCGGGGAGGAGGTGGCCTTCAGTGCTGATGGACTGGGTCTGCATCGGCGCCTCCTGCTCCCAGTGTGACCGGCGGGCAGCTCCCCTCCCCGGACCCTGCTGCTCTGTGTCCCCATGGGAACAACCGCGTTTCATCCCAATAGACGGGCTGAGGAGCCGTGGGTGCCCGGCTTTGCTCTCCGTCCCCTACATTGCAAAGGGAGGTGTCTGTGCTTCAGATGCACACGGCCTGTCCCCTGGCTGAGCACGGGAGAGAGGACAGCTCGCCTGGGACCGCCCGGGGCAGGCGGCTTGGACAGCTGAGCCTGGGCCACCGGCGCGGGAGCGTGATTAATGCGGGAAGGGAAGAGCTGGAAGGAACGCGTGGCTTGGGAACAGCTCGAGGTCTGAGCTGCCAGCAGGCGCCCGGCGCGTGGACGGTGTGGAGCAGGGGGGGCTCCCACCCGCCAGGCTCACCTGGAGGTCCCTGAACCATGGGGCGGGGGAACCAGGACCAGGGAGGCGCGAGGCAGGCAGGGGTCCTTGGTCTGAGAGCTGTTCGGCTGCTGTCCATGGCCGGTGCCAGGAAGACGCGTCCCGCTCCTGCTCAGGGCGCCCCAGCTGCCAGGGCCATGTGCTGCTTCTCCGGGGTTTCCTCCCAGCACCCCCCCTCACCCTACGTTCCAAACAGAAAAATCTGGGTCCTCTCGTCCGGGACCCAGAGCACCTCCTCCCGGGGCACGTCATCCGAGCACTTCCTCATGGCGGCTAAGGGGTCGTTCCAGGCCTGCGAGCCGCCCCCGGCCCAGGGTCAGGCCGGAGGCTCTGAGCTGGGCAGACAGCAGGCGCGGGCTGGCCAGGCGCCCGGCAGGGCCCAGGCTGCGGGGAGCAGGTCTCTGGCGGCCCCGGAAGTGCCGTGGGTTCTGTTCTCACCCCGAAGCCTGACTTGAAGGAAGCCGTCTGGTCAGAATAAACCCCGAGCAGAATGGGGAGCCCGAGGGACGGTGGGGCCGGGGCTCTTGCTGCGGCCGGGCCGGTTAGGCCAGCGGGCCATCAGCACACAGCCCTCTCATCTCCCAGCATCTGTCCCCGGCTGTCCCAGGCCCCGGCGTCCGGGGGAGCGGGTTTGCCTCAGGCGGGTAGACGGGGTGGGGCATCGGGGCCCTGGCTCCCGGCGTCCTGTCCTCCTGCTGGGCTGGGTGCGCCTGGGCGGGGGCTCAGGAGGCCCCATTGCTGTCGGGGCCCCATCGGCCCTGGCGCTGCCGCTGGGAATTCGGAGGAGCAGCGAGCTGTGCGGCGGCGGCGGGTGGGTCACGGGCCCAGCCTTTCCGAAGCCCTCACCTCGCAGTGACTCAGCAGGGCGGCCCCCTTCCTGGCCTGGCCCAGGCCCCTCTGCCCGCCCCCCCAGGACCCAGGGGTACAGCCTCAGGGCCCCAGGGGTGCGGCTCTGTCCGATCATCAGACCCTGTCACCCACCCAGACGCAACTTCTCCCCCGGAATCCGGCACAGATGGGTTTCCGCTTGCGCCCACCTGGCCCCACCCCTCAGAGCGAACAGCTGCGAAGACACCCTGCAAAGGCCCCACCCCACCCGCCATCTAGACCTGACCCCACACCTGCCCCACTCACCCAGGAGCGGCCCCGACCCCCACGGAGCGTGTGAACCGCCCATCCCACGGAGCGTGCGAACCGTCCACCCCCACGGAGCGTGCACACCGCCCACCCCCACGGAGCGTGCGAACCGCCCACCCCACGGAGCGTGCACACCGCCCACCCCCACGGAGCGTGCACACCGCCCACCCCCACGGAGCGTGCACACCGCCCACCCCCACGGAGCGTGTGAACCGCCCACCCCATGGAGCGTGCACACCGCCCACCCCATGGAGCGTGCACACCACCCCCCCCCCCCCCACGGAGCGTGCACACCGCCCACCCCCCACGGAGCGTGCACACCGCCCACCCCCCACGGAGCGTGCACACCGCCCACCCCCACGGAGCGTGTGAACCGCCCACCCCCATGGAGCGTGCACACCGCCCACCCCCACGGAGCGTGTGAACCGCCCACCCCCACGGAGCGTGCACACCGCCCACCCCCATGGAGCGTGCGAACCGCCCACCCCACGGAGCGTGCGAACCGCCCACCCCACGGAGCGTGCGAACCGCCCACCCCACGGAGCGTGTGAACCGCCCACCCCCACGGAGCGTGCACACCGCCCACCCCCATGGAGCGTGCGAACCGCCCACCCCACGGAGCGTGCGACCGCCCACCCCCCACGGAGCGTGCGAACCGCCCACCCCACGGAGCGTGTGAACCGCCCACCCCCACGGAGCGTGTGAACCGCCCACCCCCACGGAGCGTGCACACCGCCCACCCCCACGGAGCGTGTGAACCGCCCACCCCCCACGGAGCGTGCACACCGCCCACCCCCATGGAGCGTGCACAACCGCCCACCCCCCCACGGAGCGTGCACACCGCCCACCCCCACGGAGCGTGTGAACCGCCCACCCCCACGGAGCGTGCACACCGCCCACCCCCACGGAGCGTGCGAACCGCCCACCCCCACGGAGCGTGTGAACCGCACACCGCCCACCCCCACGGAGCGTGTGAACCGCACACCGCCCACCCCCACGGAGCGTGCACACTGCGCACCCCACGGAGCGTGTGAACCGCCCACCCCCACGGAGCGTGCACACCGCCCACCCCCATGGAGCGTGCACACCGCCCACCCCCACGAAGCATGCACACCGCCCACCCCCATGGAGCGTGCAACCAGAAGGCCTGGCAGCGGCTGGGAGGAGACGGGGCCTCGGGGCTGATGGGCGGTGAGCTCTGATGGAAGCACGGCCACGAGGGGAGAATGGAGCCGGGGGACAGCCACCCGCCGGCAGACACACTGACGGACCCCGTGTCCCCCATCTACGAAGCGCGGCCAAAGGTCAGTGATAAGGAAACAACAGTGAAAAGCGGGGAGAGGATTTGGACGGAAGCCCCGGGGGCGCTGCGTGGAGGCAGCGGTGCGGACCGGGGCTGCGTCCCAGGAGAAGGGCTGGAAGGAGGCCTCGCACCCGCCGCTGGCCGCCAGGGAGCCGCGGGAGCCGGCTCAGGCTGGGGCGGACACGGTGCGGCCGCTCGGGAGACGGGCTGCGGTCTCCTGAGCTGAACACGCTCCTCCCCGACGACGTGGCGACGGCTTCTTTCCTGGGCTCCCGGGCAGCGAGGGACGCGTCCCCGGAGGACACCGCAGCGGCGTGGAGGGCGGCTTCGCTCCTGATGGCCAGCCTTCCGCAGAGGAGGGCACGTGAGCCGCGGTCCCGCTGACGGGAACAGTCTTCAGAGCTCAAGAGAATGAGCAGGGGGCCACAGAAAGACGCAAATAACCTTCAGAGCACATGACTCAGTGACAGAAGCCGGTCCGAGCCCGCTACACGCGGTGTGACCCCAACCCCGTGACTTCCTGGGAAAGGCACGCTCCGGGGACAAGAGCCAGGCCCGGGCTGCCAGGGCGGGGGAGGGGGCACAGGCAGAGCTGAGGGGAATCTGGGGCTGAAACTGCAGAGTAAGATACCACAAGGGTGGCCCGACTGGTGTGGCTCCGTGGTTGAGCGTCAGTCCATGAACAAAGAGGTCACGGGTTCGATTCCCAATCAGGACCCGTGCCTGGGTCGTGGGCTCGATCCCCAGTGTGGGGCGTGCCGGAGGCAGCCCACTGATGTTTCTCTCTCATCATTGATGTTTCTTTCTCTCTCTCCCTCTCCCTTCCTCTCTGAAACCAATGAAAACATATGAAAATAAGATAATAAAAAGGGTTCTATAAGGGTGGATGCATGTCTTCAAACATTTGCCAAAATCCATAGAATTTATAACATGAAGAGTGACCCTAATGGAGTGTAAACGCTGGATTTCAGTTCAGTTAACAACAATGTATCAATATTGGCTCATCGCGGATGCACCTAATGCAAGCCTTTAAGCACGGGGAAGTGTGTGTGTGTGCGCGTGTGTGTGCGTGTGTGTGTGTGTGCGTGTGTGTGTGTGTGTGTGCGTGTGCGTGCGTGCGTGTGCGTGTGCGCGCGCGTGTGTGTGCGCGCGCGCGTGTGTGTGTGCGTGTGTGCGCGTGTGCGTGTGTGTGTGTGCGTGTGCGTGTGTGTGCGCGTGTGTGTGTGCGTGTGTGCGTGCGTGCGCGTGTGTGTGTGCGTGTGTGCGTGTGTGTGCGTGCGTGTGTGTGCGTGTGTGCGTGGTGTATGATATACAGGAACTCTGTGTGTGTTTTTTTTTAAATATAATTTTACTGATATCAGAGAGGGAGGGGGAGGGAGAGGGAGAGGGAGATACATCAATGATGACAATCACCGATCGGCTGCCTCCTGCACGCCCCACACTGGAGATCGAGCCCACAACCCGGACATGTGCCCTGACCGGGAACCAAACCCTGACCTCCTGGTTCATACCCACTGAGCCACACTCACTGGGCCCTTTCCCCTTTTTAAAGCAGTGTGGGGGTCCCTCCCGGATACCGAGAGGCTGAGGATGGCCTCAGAGCCTGAGCTCAGGAAACGGCACCCCAAACTCAGCTGAGCTGCCGCAGCCTTAGGACCCCAGAGCCAGGTGGCCTCGTCCCCAAGGCGGTCGGGCTGGGGCACGCAGCATCCCGTGGCTCCTGACGCGGCCTCGCCTGAATGAAGGCAGGGCGGACGCAGGGGTGTATCCGGTAAGCACGGCTGATTTAGTACAGTCTCCATGTTAGCGAGTTCCCATGCCAGATGGACTGAAAATACCCGGGCTGAGGCGTGATCTCAATAAACAGAGACTGACTTAGCCCCCGGTCCAGTTACCCCGGCGGCTGGTCTCCCAGGGGGGGTTTGCTAGACGTGAGGCCCGTCCCTGGGGCTGTGAGGGGACGTGTTGTGGGGAGTCCGAGAGCTCAGACGGGGTGTGACGCCAAGCCCGGCCCCCAGTCTCAGCTGTGTGTCCTCAGGCAAGTTAGGCGACCTCTCTGTGCCATGCTGGTCTCCTCATTCAGAGCATGAGGGTGACTGAGCAGCTACTTTGTAGCCTGGAAGGAGTTACTATTTGCACAGCGTTGGACACAAAGCTTCCACAGCGGCTCCATGTGACTGTCGAGTGCAACAAAGTATCACTTCGTCCACAGCGGCTCCATGTGACTGTCGAGTGCAACAAAGTATCACTTCGTCCACAGCGGCTCCATGTGACTGTCGAGTGCAACAAAGTATCGCTTCGCAGCGGAGACTTCCCGTTCCGGCAGCACCGCCCCAGGGTGTGAACTGCCTGAGGAAACCCAGCGCCCATGGGCCAGGGCCCCGATGCACGGGGACAGGGTGAGTCCCTGCTGCACCTGCCACGTGGCAGACAAGCTGTACACACACCTCGCCCCCCATCCTGCGCGGCCGGTGAATAACCCTCTCTCAAAGGCGAAAGCGCTGCCGGGGAACCAGGCGTCTCGCCCGTGGCCACGTACAAACATGTGGTAGCTAGCAGGGGGTTTCCGGGGGACAGGCTTCGTCTGGCGGGAACGCTGCGGCTGAAAGGAGGTGTGCCCTGGAGCGTCCCCGTTGCCATTGCCGACGTGAAGTGTGTGTTTGCTCGCCCACACGTCGGCAATGAAGGGTCAGACGCAGCCACACCGAGGAGGCAGGGAGCCCCAGGTCCCATGGTGAGGGCTCCCCAGAGCAGCCCCTGAGCAGGGGCGAGGCGAGGAGTGGGGAGACGCTCAGGGCGGAGGGAGGGAGGGAGCGTGGGCTCCTCCGTGATGTAACGCGAAGACGGTGGGAGCTGAGGCCAAGGGCGATGGGCATGGAGAGGCGGGACCCTCGAGCACCCGGCTCCCCATCAGCCCCGCCCATGGCGGACGCCCCTCTCTCACTTCATGGCCACGTGGGCGACCTCTGCCCCACAGCTCCCAGCCCCGCCCGGGGTGAGCGCAGAGCCCTGACCTCCCGGGTTTTCTTGGCTCTGACGGAAACATCCAGGTTCGTCCGGATGAAAACGGGACCGCACTCGGCTACAGGAGGGGGCCCTGTGGGGTGCAGGGGGGCACCTCCCAGAGGATGATTTCCGCGTTTACCCCTCGGCTGTCGCCAAGGAGAGGCTGTGACTTGGGAACACGTGGGACGCATCCTGCTCTTGTCAATACTGCGCTTTTGGTGAAAATAGCTCCCAACGAGAACACGGCCTGTTTCCGGGGAGAAAAACACCCCTGTTCCCGCCAGTGTATGGAGGGGCCCTGGGCTGAGCGAGGGGGAGGCAGCGTTAGCCCGGCCCTGGGCGGTCAGCTCCCTCGGCCGTGCCCGTGCCCAGCGGGAGGACCTGCCGTCTGCGCCCCATGGAGGGCCCAGTGACAGCGCCCTCCCCACGGCCCCCGAGGCGGCAGCACCATCCGTGGGAGTCCCATGGCGGCCTCTTTCCCTCTGCCGCGGCTTCGCTGGTGACGAGGGCGACAGCTCCTACGACAGCCTTTCATCAGCGAGGAACTGCCGACCCCGCTGGACGCCTTTTCCGAGCCCCCTTTTCCATGTTTACAAGAAAAGCAATAATCCCAGCTCTGCTGACACCGCTCTTCACTCACCCATTCCCTCACTCACCCATTCATTCACTCACTCATTCACTCATTCAGTCACTCACTCACTCCTTCACTCACTCACCCATTCAGTCAGTCACTCGCCCGTTCACTCACCCATTCATTCACTCACTCATTCACTCATTCAGTCACTCACTCACTCCTTCACTCACTCACCCATTCACTCACTCACTCACTCCTTCACTCACTCACCCATTCACTCACTCACTCGCCCGTTCACTCACCCATTCATTCACTCACTCATTCACTCATTCAGTCACTCACTCACTCCTTCACTCACTCACCCATTCATTCAGTCACTCACTCACTCACCCATTCACGCACCCATTCATTCACTCACTCATTCACTCATTCAGTCACTCACTCACTCCTTCACTCACTCACCCATTCACTCACTCACTCGCCCATTCACTCACCCATTCATTTACTCAGTCACTCATTCACTAACTCACCCACTCATTCACTAACTCACCCACTCATTCATTCACTCACCTACTCATTCACTCTCACTCACTCACCCATTCACTCACTCACTCATTCACTCACTCACTCACTCACCCATTCACTCACTCACTCGCCCGCTCACTCACCCATTCATTTACTCAGTCACTCATTCACTCACACATTCACTCACTCATTCATTCCCTCATTCACTCACTCACTCGCCCATTCACTCACCCACTCATTCATTCACTCACTCACCCATTCATCCACTCATTCACTCACTCATTCATTCATTCACCCATTCATTCACTCACTCACTCATTCACTCATTCACTCACTCACCCATTCACTAACTCACTCACTAACTCATTCACTCACCCATTCACTAACTCACCCACTCATTCACTCACTCACTCACTCACTCACCCATTCACTAACTCACCCACTCATTCACTCACTCACTCACTCACTCATTCACTAACTCACCCACTCATTCATTCACTCACTCACTCACTCATTCACTAACTCACCCACTCATTCATTCACTCACTCACTCACTCATTCATTCACTAACTCACCCACTCATTCATTCACTCACTCACTCATTCATTCACTCACCTACTCATTCACTCTCACTCATTCATTTACTCATTCACACTCATCCATTCTCTCACTCATTCATTTACTCACCTCCAGCTCAGCTGCATCCTCCCTGCCCCAGGCCCCTAGATGCCCCCCAGGCCATGGCGAGCACCCCCTCCCCGCCCTGCACTTCCCGCTGTCTGTGACCCTGGGCCCCAAGGGCAGGTTGGAGGCTCTTGTCTGGGCAGAGCGGACTCACATGGGCCGTTGTGGGAACCGGTCTAAGCCAGTTTCAAGGCGCCAGGAGACCAGTCGCAGCCAGCCGAGCCGCCCCCAGCCCTTCAGTGTCATCTGACGACTAAGCAGGGTGCTTGGCGGTTGGCAGTTGGCGATGGTCCTACTGGCGCCTCTGTCAGGAGACGAGGGTCTGGGGGCGAAGCAGCATGGACGGGAGAGGGGCGTCGGGGCCTCACCCGAGCTGTGGGGATCACCTCACTGACCGCGCCTGGCACTCGTGTCGCAGAACCGAGAAGTGAACTGCAGAGCAGAGGAGGGTCCGGATCCAGGACACGGTGGCTGAGCCGAGCCCCTCCCCACCCCGCTGCACCCGCAGGCCGAGCTGGGCGCAGAGCCTGGGGCAGAACCTCCTGTTTCCGTGTATTTGAGGGGAGACAGTTACACGGGCTCCGGGGGCTCCGGGGACTCCGGCTCCTGAGTCGGAGTGAGGCTGGCTCCCCGGAACCTTGCGGGAAGTGTGGGTGCAGCCTCAGAGCAGGCCCCCGGCAGGCCGTGCCATGCCGTCCTTTGGCCTTTTATCACAGGGCCTGAGCCTCTGTGTCACAGTCTCCGTGAGACACACTCATTTCATCGCGTGAGCTCTGCTGGGTGTGCTGGTCACACAGCCGGGCGTCACGGGTCCACGTATGATCTGCCTGTGGACACAGCAGGCGTCATGGGACGTGTGCTCTGTCTGTGGCTGGACCTTCAGGCTCAAGGTCCCGGAAGCTGCAGTGATGGCCTTGGCTGTGGCTCTCATCTGAAGGCTGGACCGGGGCAGCAGGGCTCCATGCTCTCCTGGTCGACACAGGACTGAGTTCCTGTGGGTTGTCCTATGCAGAACCTCCCTTCTTCCCTGGCCGTTTGCTCACACTGTCCCGTTGGTCCCTGCCGCCAGGGTCTGTCCCGACTGCAGCCTGGGATAAGCAAGGGAGAGCACGTGCTCCCAGGATGGGCATGATGTCAGGGCAGCACGGTGTGAACTCCCTGCCTGCGCGGTGTGAACCCCCCCTGCCTGCACAGTGTGAACCCCCCCTGCCTGCACGGTGTGAACTCCCCCCTGCCTGCACGGTGTGAACTCCCCCCCTGCCCGCACGGTGTGAACTTCCCCTGCTGCACGGTGTGAACTCCCTGCCTGCACAGTGTGAACTCCCCCCTGCCTGCACGGTGTGAACTCCCCCTGCCTGCACGGTGTGAACTCCCCCCTGCCTGCACGGTGTGAACTCCCCCCCTGCCTGCACGGTGTGAACTCCCCCCCTGCCTGCACGGTGTGAACTCCCCCCCATGCCTGCACGGTGTGAACTCCCTGCCTGCACGGTGTGAACTCCCCCTGCCTGCACGGTGTGAACTCCACCTGCCTGCACGGTGTGAACTCCCTGACTGCACGGTGTGAACTCCCCCTGCCTGCACAGTGTGAACTCCGCCTACCTGCACGGTGTGAACTCCCCCTGCCTGCACGGTGTGAACTCCCCCTGCCCGCACGGTGTGAACTCCCCTGCCTGCACGGTGTGAACTCCCCTGCCTGCACGGTGTGAACTCCCCTGCCTGCACGGTGCGAACTCCCCCTGCCAGCACAGTGTGAACTCCCCCTGCCTGCACAGTGTGAACCCCCCTGCCCGCACAGTGTGAACTCCCCCTGCCCGCACAGTGCGAACTCCCCCTGCCTGCACGGTGCGAACTCCCCTGCCCGCACAGTGTGAACTCCCCTGCCTGCACGTTGTGAACCCCCCCCTGCCTGAACGGTGTGAACTCCCCACTGTCACCTCAGCCCCTCACCACACATTGAAGACACTGACGCTCCGCCTGCGATTCGCACATTGGCGAGCTGTGGATGCTCAGGGGCGTTTGGAATCTCCAGTGAGACGGCTGCTGCCCAGGCGTGGAGACGGGCTTCGAGCGGAGCTCCTCCCTCTGGATGGGAAGCAGCCGTTTCCTATCAGCTCCCGGCGGTCCTGTCATTAACGAGGGCGGCGTCTTTAACGTGAAATCTGCGTGGTGGAGGTGGTCGTGCTGGGACGCAGGCACAGGGTGCAGATGAGGGGCCCGTCACGGCACGCCAGGGGCTCATGTAATGACCCAGTGACAGGACCTGTCGGAGCAAACACGGAAATGCCCCGTAGACATTGTATTTGACATTAGTTTCACAATGACACCAAACTGGCTTGTGTGCGGAGGTCAAGCTTTTCAGGAAAACTGTTCTTCAGAACTTACCAGACGCAGGTGGACTATAACTCACAGTTTAGACGGGTTTGTCAGAGGGGAACCCAGGGCTGCCACCGCCCATAGGCGCTCTCGGCTCCTGGAGGGCAGCCCCGCGGAAGAGCCTTCTCCAACGTGAAAAACCATCAAAACCCGCTTCCAGCCCTGCCAGGGCCAGGGGACCGACGTCACTTTCCTTCTCGTGGTGATGACGGCAGCTGCAGGAAGCGTGGGCTTTGGTGACCTCATCTGACACGTGAAGCCGGAGATTGACTTTCTGACCAAGGAAGACATTCCAGGAATGAAGTACCGTGACCGTTATCACACGTGACACTCGGCCTGTGAAACGTGACGTGACAACGTGTGGGTCTCCGTCGGGCGGGAGGGAGGGCGGGCTGTGGCCAGAGGTGGTGGTTCCGGCTCTGGCTCCCCCATCCCGGTCCCCGCTGCCAGCGCCACGGAGAGCGCCTGGGACCGAAGAAGCAGAATGGATGACAAGCCTGTGCTCATGTAGCCCCACTACCGGCTCATTGAACGTGAGCTGACCCTGGCCTCGTCACTCGGGGAGAAGAGCCGGGCCAGGAGTCGGGGGTTCCAGTGTTCGGCAGACACAGTGACACGCCAGGACGTGGCAGACCCTCGTGTGCCGTGACCAGGACCCACAGCCGCGTCCCGTCGCTCCCAGAATCCCGGGGCCCGGGCGGTGGGCTCAGCCAGGGAGCCCCAGGAGGAAGGCGGGTGGGGCGCAGGGGGCTGGGCTCCCTGCAGAGTCAGGGACCTGGCAGAGGCCACTCAGACCCGCCCGGAAGGGCCGGCTTCTTCCACCCAAGGGCTCGATTCCTGCCGAGAACCCCCCAGCGGTGCGTCCGAACGTCCGCTAGTGAGACCAGGCAACGGAAAGAGGCATTGCCATGTGCAGCCCCCTCCTCTAAATTACACTTCCTGCCCGGCGGCATGGCTCCCTGGCTGAGTGTCAACCTAGGAACCAGGAGGTCAGGGTTCGATTCCCAGTCAGGGCACAGGCCTGGGTTGCAGGCTCTATCTCCAGTGTGGGGCCTGCAGGAGGCAGCCGATCAGTGAAACTCTCATCGTGGATGTTTCTATCTCCCCCTACCTCTCCCTTCCTCTCTGAAATCAATAAAAATATTTTTTAAAATAATAAAATTACATTTTCTTCTGTAGTCAGGGGAAATGTATTTTTTACATTTAAATGGCTTTCTTGAAAAATACCACATTCCCTTTCTCTTACGCTGGGGGCCGGTGTCTCTCCCCCCACCCCCTCCCCGGGCAGGAGGCTGGAGCACTTCCCGGAGCCTCCCCTGCGGCCCGCCCCTCACGCTGGGGACCCAGGAACCACTGGCTGAATCTGCACACACTCCGTGTGGTTGCCTGACCGTGGCTCCCCTGAGGAGCCAGAGATCTGTAAACTAGAAATGATCTTCCCTCCCAATAACATAATTAAAGGAAACAAGATGGGGATGAATCTGGCAGAAACACGGCCAAGTGGAGCAGGAACACTGCGTTTCCGGAAGTTTCTGAGTTCCTGCGACGGAGGACAAGCAGCAGGTGGTGCCTGAGCGCATCTCCCAAGGCTGCGGCCCGGGGGGGGGGGGGGCGGGGGGGGGGGGGGGGGGGGGGGGGGGGGGGGGGAGGGCGGGGGGGGGGGGGGAGTTGATCATTCCGTCCTGGCCCCGATGGAAGAGCTGGCCTGGGGAGCAGAGCGGGGACCACGGAGGCTGTGACTTACAGGCCCCGAGGGCCAGCACTGCAGTCTCCCACGGTCCCCGCATCCGGCCAGGACTGCGCGGGGATAAAGAACAGCCTTTGATGATGCCGGAGAGACAGTAACACCCCATCAGATGGGCCATCCGTGTGGCAGATGGAGGCTGGCATGGAGATCCTTCATCCTCCCACCTGCTTCCATCGAGCCTCCGCACAGCGCGTCCCGGGCGGGCGGCATCTCCCCAGATCTTGTCCTCAGCGCCTCCTCGGTGGACGCTGGGCAGGGCACCCGGGCGGCTCCGTGGGCCGAGCCACCTTCTCTCTGTGCCCACCAGGCCCTGGTCCCCTGTCCTCTGCGCCTGCGTGGACACAGCACAGCCTGCCTTGGCCGAAGGTCCGTCACTAAAACCGGGCAACTGCCAGAGGTTCCCCGCCATCTAACACTGTATCCTCTGCCCAGCCCGTGGCTCAGCCGCTGAGCGCTGACCTAGGACCCAGGAGGTCACGGTTCGATCCTCGGTCAGAGCAGAGGCCCGGGTTGCAGGCTCGATATCCTAGAGCTCATCGGTCAACAGAGCCAAATACCAGCAGCACAACGATTGACATTTCTTTGGAGAGCCACATTTTTTAAACTTAAACTTCTTCTAACGCCACTTCTTCAAAATAGACTCGCCCAGGCCGTGGTATTTTGTGGAAGAGCCACACTCAAGGGGCCCAAGAGCCGCATGTGGCTCGCGAGCCGCGGTTTGCCGACCACTGCCCTAGAGGGGGGCGTGCGGGAGGCAGCCGATCCATGGTTCTCTCTCCTCATTGATGTTTCTCTCTCTCCCCCTCCCTTCCTCTGTGAAATCAATACAAACATATAAAAAAATAAAAATACCCGCACCTACTGCGTGGAGAAGGCTCTGTCAGGAGCCGGGGACTCTGAGGGGTGCGAGGCCCAGCGAAGGGCTCCCACGCGGGAGGGACGCACCCGCCAGGCAGTGAGGGACCTCGGAGGAGGCGGCCTGCATGTCAGGGCAGCAGGGACGGGCCTGGGTCCCCCCCGCAGGATCCGGGGATGAGAGCAGAGCCCTCTGGGCGGGGCCTGCCCTCGGGTCCCCAGGGCCCCCCTCCCTGAGGCACAGGCAGCCGCAGAGGCCGCCTGCGGGGGGGCGGGTCAGGTGGTGGGAACCGCAGGCCAGAGCCTTGGCGGGAAGTGGCTGGTCATTTACCCGTCAGGTCTGTCCCCACTGTACCCCCCCACACGCACTAGACTTGGGGAGCCCGGTGGGCCCAGCAGAGAGCCAGGCGCAGAGCCTGCGGGTGCCCACTTAGCTGCTCCCCACGCTGGCTGGCGCCCTCTGCTGGCAGACCACGTTATTGTATTTTCTGGGTCATCGGTGGGTGGGCAGGTCACGGGCCCGCTCTAGCGATGACCCTGACATGCCTCCTGTCCTCGTGTGAACCAGGCGGAGGGGAGCGGGCTCAGCCAGCCTCAGTGTGTGATTGACAGGCCCAGGCCCCTTCCCCACCCACTCGGAGCCGCCCGCCCACCCCCACCAGGACCTTGGGTTCCCGCCTCCACCTGGAGACCTGGGCAGGGTGCCGCCTGGTGTCTGCGGACCTGGCGGAGGACTGAGCGTGGGCTCCCGAGGGAGAGGCTGGGGGCCCAGGTGTGGCAGGGTGGCGGCCGGGCCCCGGACCCAGGTCTGGGAACAGGCTGCCCCCCGGACCAGCCTGTCCAGCAGTCCCTGCGGCTTCTCCTGCTGCCTGCGGGAGGGCTAGGGTCCAGCCCCGGACAGGACAGCAGCCGGGGGCAGGCAGCTGGGGGCAGGCAGCTGGGGGCAGGCAGCTGGGGGCAGGCCGCTGGGGGCAGGCCGCTGGGGGCAGGCAGCTGGGGTCCAGCCCCGGACAGGACAGCAGCTGGGGGCAGGCAGCTGGGGTCCAGCCCCAGACAGGACAGCAGCTGGGGGCAGGCAGCTGGGGGCAGGCAGCAGGCCGCTGGGGGCAGGCAGCTGGGGTCCAGCCCCGGACAGGACAGCAGCTGGGGGCAGGCAGCTGGGGGCAGGCCGCTGGGGGCAGGCAGCTGGCGAAGGTCCCTCTGGGGAGGGGGAGGGGCCGGGCGGAGACGGCAGCCCAGCCCCGGGGACGGGTCACCGCTGGCCTGGATTTCTGATTCATGGTCCTGGGATCCTGGCGCGGCCGCTGATGTTTTATTTAAACGGGAGGTGCTGGTTTGCACACGGCGGCGCCTCCACATCCAGGAGAGCTGTTCCTCCGTCCCCTGCCTCCCCGCGGGCCCCGCTCCACTTTCAGGGCCGCTGCAGCTGCTGCGGAATTTATGAGGTGCCTCGGGGTGAGAGCAACCCGCTCATTACACCATCCAGTCCCAGAGGAACCTCACCTGGTGGGGCGGGGCCAGGGCAGGCTGGGGGCGGGGCGGGGCCTGTCTCAGGCACCTGTGGCCCCTCTGGGAGGCTGACGGGCTGCCTCTTCCCTTCCCAGGGCCCTGGGCACAGGGCACAGGGCCTGCAGCACCCAGGAGGGCAGCGGGCACCGTCAGGCCTTCCTCAGCCCAACGCCTCTCCCCCTTAAACCGGCTGCCCGCCTCCTGCTCAGCCAGGTCTGTCTCAGGGCTCCTTCCGGGACCACACTCCCCCAGTGACCGCAGCCGGGGGCAGAGAGGAAGGACGGACGGACGGACACTCCCTCTGGAGGCGGGAAGGGACCTGAAGAAGCCAGGCCCCCGCTGCCCCCGTGGCCCCAGGCCCTCCCCCGGGGTCTGCTCCACAGAAGGCCTTGTTAGGAGATATAGTTAATGGTCTATAATAATAAGAGCATAATATGCAAATCGACCGAACAGCCAAACGCCCTTCTGGATGACTTTCCGGACGCCCTTCCGGACGACCTTCCGGACAAAGCTGAGGCAGCCGCCACGGCTGCGAGGGCCCAGGTAGCCGGCAGCCGGGGCTGCGAAGGCCACTCTGGCATGGATTTCACGGGTCGGGCCCCTAGTAATGAAGTAAACACTAGGAGCTGAAGACCGAGTGGAGGTGCACCCGCATGGGCCGCAGGAGGAGAGCGGAGCTGAGGAGACGTGGAGGCACCGTCACTGCTCCCGGAAAACGATGAACAAATTAGGAGAGAGGGGACCACGTGACCCCACGGGCCACTCCCACGGAGAAGCCCGAGGCGCAGAGCAGCGTGGACAAACGCGCAGGAAGGACAGGGCAGCAGGGCCAGTGCCCGGCCGCAGCCCCTGCAGCAGAGAGCGCCACGGAGGCATTTGGGGGGCTGCCAGGAGAGACACTCCCCCGACCCTGCCACGCAGGAGCTGAAGGCGTGAGTGGAAACTCTGGACAGAAATAGCTCAGGATGCATTTGAGCAAGTCATTGGGCTTTGGAGGCAATGGAATCATCCTCTGGGTAAGAGGCAGGAAAATAACAAAAACCAGGCGTCCAGCAGGAGGCTCGGGTGCGGAGGGGCGGTGTCTCGGGCACGGAACCCGGGGGTGGCCTCAGGGGCACCTAGTCCTGCCCTGAGCTTGACCAGGGTCTGCCCCCTGTTCAGTGTCCTGTCCTTTACATCCAGAATTCTGCACTTATTTTTTAAAGTTTAAATTCATAGGCAAAAGCCAGACATTCTCAAGCACAAAAGAACTCAGGGACTCGGTCAAGGGTGAGACCTTCTTGGGAAAAAAGATACACGATCTGGGCAAATAGAGGGAAAACGGAGGCCACACATACCACAGCGTGGCTCAGTGGTGCGCGTGGTTGAGCGTCGACCTATGAACCAGGAGGTCATGTCCGATTCCCTGTCAGGGCACATGCCCGGGTGGCGGGCTTGATCCCCAGTGGCGGGTGTACAGGAGGCAGCCGATCCATGATTCTCTCTCGTCATGAATGTTTCTATCTCTCTCTCCCCCTCCCTTCCTCTCTGAAATAATATATATATATATATATATATATTTTTTTTTTTTTTTAATTCCACAGCTGACATCAACTCAGATGAACAGATGTCCATTCCATCCGGGGGAAAGAACTGTTGCCCGGAAATTTTATGCCCAGCTAAACTGTCTTTCATTATCCAATTCACCAGCCGACCGCCTCCAGCCCCCAGGAGCGCGGGGTCCCGGGGAGCCGTGTGAAATGAAAATACAGTGACATTTGATGGAATCCACAGAATAAAGCATGTGCGGAGGAGGAACTATTGATACTAATGTTTTAAAATGAACACACGCGAGAGAGAAACAAGGTCTCCCTGAGGTTTAATGTAACCCTTGTCTTCGCCTCAGAGGAAGCGTTTAGGGCAGTAACACGGGGGGTCGATGACGAGGGGACAAGCCAAAGCTGTTTCTGATGTCACCCGTAACCCGGCCTCTCCTGTGACCCCGTGGCCTCCATCATTCAGCCGTCGCTGCCTCTCTGTGTGCATCTGTCTATGTGTCCAGAGACCAGGGATTTATTTTTACATCATCATGTTATTTCTGGGCGATGGGGTTTGGGGTGGCTTGTTGCTTTCATCTTCGTACTTTAGTTTTTTATGATAAACACACCCTGTAATTGCAAAAACGATGGCGTCACCTTAAAACAGAAATAAAGGGGGGCTGGCTCTACTCCTCAGGACAGCTCATCTCTGCCGGGGGCCAGAGTTGGGGGGAGTCTCACCGCCAGCCCCCCACCTGGGAAGGGGGTGCTGCTGGTCCCACAGTCAGTGCCCCCTGAGCCACTGTCCCCGAGTTCGGGGGGTGAAGACAGCTGCGACCACGTGCATGACCCGTCTTCCCCTCAACAAGCTACGGGGATGACAGGGGATGGGGCCCAGCCAGGTCCCCGGCCTCCCGGTCCGCCCCCTCTACCTGCCTGCACCCAGGTGGGGAGAGCAGGTCCCCCACCCAGGGCTCTGGGCGTTCAGGTGAGGCTGAGCGAGGCTGGCGGGGGAGGGACAGGGATGGAGAGGGGAGGAGCGCCCCCAGCCACAGGCCCCCTAATTGTGTGTTTACCTCCGTCGGGGTGCCCTAGACGGTGGCGGGGTGGAGGCCAGGGCTGCCCTGTCCTCCCGTCTCACGGCCTCCCGCGCGCAGCCCATGCGGCGCAGCCAGGTCCTGGCAGGACAGACGGGCTTCCTCTGGTTGGGCTGCAGGCGCGGCCCCCAATTCCCCCTCCAATATGCAGCCCTCGCCCCGCAGGTCGGAGCCCAGCCCCTCAGGGTCACACTGGCCTCATTTCCCGTTATGAGCTGCCGGTGACCTGAATTCCACCCTCCTGGGGGTGGGGCCCTTGCCCGCTCTCCCGCTCCAGGTGGAAGAGCTCCTGGCAGGACACCTGTGCGGGGAGGCGGGGGGCGGGGAGGGCGCTTCCAGAGCTTTCGCTCCCGGTGACACCCCGGATCAAGGTCCAGTCTCCGGAGGGGATGCACGGCTCCCAAAGGGCGGCCAGGCCCACGTCCCGGATTCATGGGGGGCCTCTGGGTGCCGGTCTCCCCGCCCGCCCCCGCGCGCTGAGACCCCGTGCGGAGTCCTGCCATGTCCCTTGCGGGGTGCGGGGAGACATTTCTTGCAGTTAAGCGTCCTCGCTGTGCATCCGACACAGCGCGGCTGCCATTCACAGCGAGTTCCTGGGTGAACGCTGTGAGCCGGCGGCCACGGAGTTCATTCATTTAGAATTCCCGGGGGAAACATTGCTGCAGATGCTGCCTCATCTCTAACGTGGATGGATGGGTTGTTTCCCAGGCAGACGTGGCGGGGGGGGGGGGGGGGTCTCTGCCAGGGCCTCCCGCCTCCAAGGGGTCTCCCGCCTTCCGCGCCCGCCAGGCTCCCCCCCCCCCCCCCCCCCCGTGGGCAGAGCGGGGCCGCCTGGATCTGAGGGAGAAGAGGCTGCGCAGCGTCGGCCTGGTGACACGGGGCGGGTGGGGACAGGCAAGGGGAGCCGGGGGCCCGCACCTCCCGGGGCTCAGGCAGCTCTGGGGTTGGCCTGGGCCGCGAGGGGGGGCCATGTCCTGAGGGCGGGAGTCCTGGGCTGCGCTGGTAGCTGCCGGGCTGCAGACCAGGCCCCAGAGGGGCGGACACTGCGCGGGCAGGTTCCTCCTCCCCCTCCCTCCCCCTCTCTCCCTCTCCCCCTCCCTCCCCTTCTCCCCCTCCCTCCAGTGTTCCTCCCCCTCCCTCCCCCTCTCTCCCGTATCCCTCCTCCTCCCTCCCCCTCTCTCCATCCTTCCCTCCCCCTCCCTCCCTCCCTCCCCCTCTCTCCCTCCCTCCCCCCTCCCTCCCCCTCCCTCCCTCCCTCCCTCCCTCCCTCCCTTCCCTCCCTCCCCCCTCCCTCCCTCCCTCCCTCTCCCTCCCCCTCCCTCCCTCCCTCTCCCTCCCCTCTCTCCCTCCCGTGTCCCTCCTCCTCCCTCCCCCTCTCCCCCTTCCCTCCCCCTCCCCCTCCCGCCCCCCCCCCCCCTCCCCGCTCCCTCCCGCGTCCCCCCTGCCAGGCCGTGTGCGGAGCCGGGATGCTCTGGGGAAGCCTGAGCTGGCCCATGAGACACCGCTGGGCCGTCAGGGAGGCGGGTAAAGGGTGCGCCCCAGTGATGCAGCCCCGCTCCCTGCTGGGCGCCAGGTGCCATCCCGCCGGCTGTGGGCCCTGAGCCCGGTGCTGCTCAAAGACAACCTGGGAATGCTGCTGCCTGGCTGTAGGCATTGAGCCCACGTCTGGGACAGAGCAAGTGCCCAGCGTGTGCCAGCAGCCAGGGTGCCCGTGACCCCTGGCAGTGACCCAGGCTGTGCCTGTCCCATGATGCTTAGGGTCATGCCCTGGGCCAGGCTGAGCTCCCCGAAGCTGGCCCAGCGCAATCACCCCTATAGCCTCCCCTCCCCCGCCCCCACCAACTCGAGTCCCTCCTGTGAAGTGAGGGCAAGATGGGCAAAAAGTGCACCAAGGGGGGGGCAGGGCGGTGACGCTGGGTTCCCCGCGACTCCCAGCAGAGATGTTGGCTCCATGACCTGGGCAGGGGGCCCGAGTGACTCGCAGCGGATTCGCCTGGAGAGGACGGAGGCTTGGCCAGGCCTGAGCTCCCGCAGAGGAGCCCCCCTCCCGCCTGCCTGGCCCAGGCCCTCGCTGCGCTGGGCGGGGCGCCCACTCCAGGTTTGGGGAGGCACCGTCTCCCGGTGGTGGAAGGGTTCCATGCACACGGAGAAAACAGAGAAACGTTTAAACAGGTCAATGCCCGCCCAGGGACCTGAGCAAAAGGCTTCCTTACTGGGTACACTCCCGGCTAGACCGCGCTGCGCCCGAGAGGGAACATGTGCACGTGTGTCTGTGGCCGGGACGGGTCTATCTCCTGGGTGCCCATGGGGACGGGGGACGAAAGTGAGGGGCTGAGGAATGAAATGGCTGTGACTGTGGGTGACATGCAGCTGGTGCGTGGACTGCACGCCCCTCTGTGTCCCCCCCCCATCCGCCCCCGTGTGCGAGCAGCGGGTCTCTGGCGGAGGTGGTGTGTGCCTGCCCTCTCCCTGCACTCAGCGCGGCCCTCTGCGAGTTGTCGCTCTGCTGGGAGCGCGTGCATGTCTAGGACAGCTGTGTATTTGGGGAGACCGCCCACTTCTCATTAAACAAGGCCCCCTTATCCCTGATGACCCTCCTGGTGCTGGAGTCCCTGTGACTAAGGTTACATTGTTACACAGGTGACCCTCCTGGCCCTGGAGTCCCTGTGACTAAGGTTACATTGTTACACAGGTGACCTCCTGGCCCTGGAGTCCCTGTGACTAAGGTTACATTGTTACACAGGTGACCCTCCTGGCCCTGGAGTGCCTGTGACTAAGGTTACATTGTTACACAGGTGACCCTCCTGGCCCTGGAGTCCCTGTGACTAAGGTTACATTGTTACACAGGTGACCCTCCTGGCCCTGGCGTGTCTGTGACTAAGGTTACATTGTTACACAGGTGACCCTCCTGGCCCTGGCGTGTCTGTGACTAAGGTTACATTGTTACACAGGTGACCTCCTGGCCCTGGAGTGCCTGTGACTAAGGTTACATTGTTACACAGGTGACCCTCCTGGCCTTGGAGTGCCTGTGACTAAGGTTACATTGTTACACAGGTGACCCTCCTGGCCCTGGCGTGTCTGTGACTAAGGTTACATTGTTACACAGGTGACCTCCTGGCCCTGGAGTGCCTGTGACTAAGGTTACATTGTTACACAGGTGACCTCCTGGCCCTGGCGTGCCCGTGACTAAGGTTACATTGTTACACAGGTGACCCCCCTGGCCCTGGCGTGTCTGTGACTAAGGTTACATTGTTACACAGGTGACCTCCTGGCCCTGGCGTGTCTGTGACTAAGGTTACATTGTTACACAGGTGACCTCCTGGCCCTGGCGTGTCTGTGACTAAGGTTACATTGTTACACAGATGACCCTCCTGGCCTTAGAGTGCCTGTGACTAAGGTTACATTGTTACACAGGTGACCCTCCTGGCCCTGGAGTGCCTGTGACTAAGGTTACATTGTTACACAGGTGACCTCCTGGCCTTGGAGTGCCTGTGACTAAGGTTACATTGTTACACAGGTGACCTCCTGGCCCTGGAGTGCCTGTGACTAAGGTTACATTGTTACACAGGTGACCTCCTGGCCTTGGAGTGCCTGTGACTAAGGTTACATTGTTACACAGGTGACCTCCTGGCCCTGGCGTGTCTGTGACTAAGGTTACATTGTTACACAGGTGACCCTCCTGGCCCTGGAGTCCCTGTGACTAAGGTTACATTGTTACACAGGTGACCTCCTGGCCCTGGAGTCCCTGTGACTAAGGTTACATTGTTACACAGATGACCCTCCTGGCCCTGGAGTGCCTGTGACTAAGGTTACATTGTTACACAGGTGACCCTCCTGGCCCTGGCGTGTCTGTGACTAAGGTTACATTGTTACACAGGTGACCTCCTGGCCTTGGAGTGCCTGTGACTAAGGTTACATTGTTACACAGGTGACCCTCCTGGCCCTGGAGTCCCTGTGACTAAGGTTACATTGTTACACAGGTGACCCTCCTGGCCTTGGAGTGCCTGTGACTAAGGTTACATTGTTACACAGGTGACCCTCCTGGCCTTGGAGTGCCTGTGACTAAGGTTACATTGTTACACAGGTGACCTCCTGGCCCTGGCGTGTCTGTGACTAAGGTTACATTGTTACACAGGTGACCCTCCTGGCCTTGGAGTGCCTGTGACTAAGGTTACATTGTTACACAGGTGACCCTCCTGGCCCTGGAGTCCCTGTGACTAAGGTTACATTGTTACACAGGTGACCCTCCTGGCCCTGGTGTGTCTGTGACTAAGGTTACATTGTTACACAGGTGACCTCCTGGCCCTGGCGTGTCTGTGACTAAGGTTACATTGTTACACAGGTGACCCTCCTGGCCTTGGAGTGCCTGTGACTAAGGTTACATTGTTACACAGGTGACCCTCCTGGCCTTGGAGTGCCTGTGACTAAGGTTACATTGTTACACAGGTGACCTCCTGGCCCTGGAGTCCCTGTGACTAAGGTTACATTGTTATACACGTAAACAATAGATAGAGTCACGGGGTTGCTCCCGCGCTCTCTGGATTCATGTGAGCTTGATGCTTTCTCCTTCCACCCTGGCGGCCTCTCCGGTGTTCCCACATGGGATGAGCTTCTTGGAGAAGCAGGAGCTGGGTGTGTTCACCCCCCACACACCCTCCTCATTCAGGGGGTGCAGACGCACTTGGCGTGCTGACGGGTTCCGTCGGGGTGACACCTGCCATGTTTGCTGCCGTTTCCCACTTGCTGACTGTTCTTTGTGCCTTCTCTCCCTCTTCTCTCTCTGCCTTTCCTGGTTTCGGCGGAACAGTTTCTATGGCACAATCTCACCTCCTCTCCCGGCACTCACCGCCGCCCCCAGGGCCGCCTCAAGTTCCCCAGAAGCAGTGGCATGCCTGCGGTCCTCCCTGGACTCACTGCCCCGCTCCCCACGCGTGTGGTCCCACCCGCCCCTCCATCCGCACGCATGCTCGTGTGGCCTTCATTTGAATCAGCCACACGCTGAACCCGCCTGAGACGCTGTTATTGCTTCAAGCGACTGGAGATGGTTTAGAGGAAGTAAAAACAAAAGTGGAAGGCTTTCCCTCCGCCCGTTCCTCTCGGCTGCGCTGCTCTCACAATGCAGACCCGAATGCATCTCTGACATCGCGTCCTTCGCCCTGAGAAGCGTTTTCCTAACACACACACACACACACACACACACACACCCTCTCTCTCTCTCTCTCTCTCTCTCTCAGAGCCGGCTGCAGGCACTGCGTTCATTCCCGGCCTGTCTGAGGAAGTACACGAGAAGCCGCGGGGACAGCCACCACCATAGCAACGGATCCGTGTTTATAGCGCGAGCGCCTGCAGAAGTCTCCCCGGACCCCTCCCCCGAGGCTCATTGCTTCGCCTCTGGGGCCACCTCCTGTGGTCCCTGTTGGCCTGGGTCGCACCCCGTAACTGCTGACAGTCCTGCTGTCCGCCCCCCCGCCGCCCCAGGCGTGAGCCACCGAAGCCGTGGTGGTGCGTGGGTAACGGTTCCACCTGCATGAATCGGACAGTTTCTCGGTGCGTGCCCTCACACGAACAGGCCTGCTCTTCAGACCAGCTTTTAGGTTTGTAGGAAATTGAATAGGTAACATGTAGCGCTCCCCATGCACACGTCCCCTGTGGGCAACACCCCACATCCAGGGGTTCTTTTGAACGACCGCTGATACGTTATTATTTTTTAACTAGTAGCCCTGCGCACGAATCTGTGTGCCAGTAGCTCTCTGTGGGGCCTGGCCACTCCATGCCCGCGGCCCAGAGGCCCATCCGCGGCCGGGCGCAGCGATGAAGCACACATTCCCCAGGCCACTCACACTGCCCGCTCTCAGCACCCCCCACCAGGACTGGGGGACTCCGGCGCGGCTGAGAGGACTGGGCGCCACCATCTTTGTGACGGAGTGATGGTTAATTTGCATATCACCATTTTATTAGATAGGATGTTTTTTATTGACTTCAGAGAGAGAAAGGGAGAGGGAGAGAGAGGCAGAAACATCAATGATGAGAGAGAACCATTGATCAGCTGCCTCCTGCACGCCCCCTACTGGGGATCAAGCCTGCAACCCGGGCCTGTGCCCTGACTGGAAATTGAAACTTGACTTCCCGGTTCATGGGTTGATGCTCAACCACTGAGCCATGCCGATCAGTCCGATATGTTATTATTAACTAACACTAGAGGCCCGGTGCACGAATTCGTGCACGGGTGGGGTCCCTCAGTTTGGCTAGCGATCAGGGCCAATGGCGGGGAGCAGGGCTGGCCAGCCTGCTGGGGGAGGGACCGTGGGAGGTTGGCCCCAGCAGCAAGCTAACCAACGGCTGATTCCAAGAGGAAGAGGGCTCCCTCCTCCCTCCTGTCTGGGTCCATGTAACTGTTTTCTCTCTTTTCCACGTCCAGCGTGGCTAGAGAGCGGGTCCAATTCCTGAGTAGAGGCGGCTGGGGATTGAGAAGCAAAAGGAAGAGACAGACACAGAGGTAGAAAGAAAAGCTGGGGCCGGGTGGACCGCTGCCCTCTTCTGATGGAGAGACAGTGACCCAGAGCCGATGCAGCGTGTTTGTTTTATACCCCAAACACCAGGAAGTTTCACCAAAAGGTCAGGACAAAGGAGATTATTTGCATTCTTGAGTAGGCCCGAGCATTCCTGGTGCTAGGCTGGATTTAGATATCAAAACCACTTCCCCACACCACGGGCTGCAATGAAGGTCAAGCTGACAACACCCTTGCCCTTTTGGCGAGGCGTGTTCCCAGGGCGTGGCTTTGCCAACGCCACTGGGTTCAGCTGACAATAATGAAGGAATGCCCACGTGCCTTCCCAGGGGGCCCTCTACAGTCTGGGGTGTCGGTGAACCAGATTCAGGCTGTCAGGGCCCCAGCAGCAAGGTCTGGGTGAGTGTGCGTCATAGCTACCAGCTGGTCGTCTGGTCGTTCCGGTCATTCGGTTGTTTGGTCCTAATGGTTGCTTAGGCTTTGTGTATATAGACTAGAGGCCCGGTGCCCGAAATTCGTGCAAGAGTAGGCCTTCTCTCCCCCGGCTGCCGGCACCAGCTTCCCTCTGGCACCTGGGACCCGGGCTTCCCTCAACACCCCAGCTTTGCCCGGAAGGTCCCCCAGTCTAATTAGCATATTACACTTTTATTATTATAGATCGTTCATAGTTTACAATTCAGTGTGCTCGGTGTCGTAAAGTTCTCAGGGTTTTAACAGCTGTTCTATGTCATGTCCTGAGCATTGCAGGCTCACCCAGAATAGTGCCACCACCCTGCACGCCCCCACGCCTCTTCTGCCCACCACCCGCCCGCCTTTGGCAATGCCCAGCCGTCACTACAGTGTCAGCGTCGCTAGGATTTTGCCGTTTCTAGAATGCCCGTCTTTGCAATCATGCTGTGGGCAGCCTGTTCCATGGGGTGCCTTTCACTTGGCAATAGACGCCTAGGGTTCCTCCGTGTCCTGGGGCGTGGCGCCCATTTCGCGTTCATTGCTGAGCAAGAGTCCAGTGTGCGGCCATATCCCAGTCTGTTTACCCACCTCACGAAGGTCGTTTTCGTGGCTTGTGGTGTTTGGCGATGGTGACTTTTCCCTTTTCCTTTTTAAACGTAAGTGTGTAAATCCGTGGGTGACCACGTACGAGCCCAATCACTGCGTACGCAGAAACGTAAGAAACTGGCAACGGGTCGTGCAGGTGGCTGCAGTGTCGCACCCCCACCAGCAGGGGGCGAGATCCCCGCTGCCCCACGTCCTGTCAGCGCTTAGCATCGTCAGGATTCTGGATTGTGACCCCGGTGCTGGGTGTGCGGCCGTGTCTCACTGTTGTTTTAACTTGCAATTCTCTAGTGACGTGATATTGAAAAGCATTTTTACACGCTCGTTTGCCATCTACATGCCTTCTTTGGCGAGGTTTCTGTTGGCATTTTCGTTCCTTTTGAAGACCGGGCTGTTTGTACTCTTACTGTTGGCTTTTAAGGATTTTGAGAAACAGGGTAACCGTTTCTTTGTATGTTTCAGGTCCAAGCTCTTCAGCAGAACTGTGTTTGCAACCATGTCTCCCTGCCTGTGGCTTGTCTTCTCATTCTCCGGCGGCGGAGAAGTTGTTCATCTCAGCCACGGCCAACGCCTCTCTTCCTCCACGGATCACAACTTTGGTGTTGGGTCTGAAAAGTCCTCTCCAAACTTCAGGTCACTTCGATTGTCTCCTATGCTTTGTTCTAGAAGTTTCATAGTTTTGTGTCATAGCCTTAGGTCTGGGATACATTGTGAGTTAGTTTCCCCGTGAATTAAATAATGTCTATGACTGAGTTTGTTTCATTTTGCTTTTTTTACATATGAATTGCTCAACACTGTTTGGTGGAGGCTAATAATTCTCCACTGAGTCGCCTTTGCTGGTTTGTCAGATATTAGCTTCCTGACTGCAGCTACCGGCATCGGGGTGGGTCTGTTTCTGGGGCTCTGTTCTGTTCCACCGGCCTCTCACCTGTTCTCTCTCCAATCCCGCGCTCTCCTCGTGGCTGCCGCTGTGTGGAGTGTCCGGAAGAAGCCTGGTGTGAGTCCTCCAGCTGTGCCCTCCGCAGCGTGCGTGGCACCGGCTCTGCTGGGCCTTTGCTTTCCCTATGGCAGTTAGAACTGCTCTGTCCGTGTTCACACAGCCGCACGCCGGCCCTCCGACGGGGACGGCACGGCCTCTGTGAGACCCAGCGGAGCCGAGCGGGCATTAACGTGCCGACTCATCCTCGCCATGGCGGTGGAACCGCTCTCCATTGGGTCTGACCTTTAATTTTTTAACAATCAGAGTTCTGTTTTATTTTTTCAGTCTGTTTTGCTAGATTCTGTTAGGTTTGCACCTAAATATTTCATTTTTTTGGTGCTAATGCAAATTATATTGACTTTTTAATTTCAAATTTCAATTGTTCATTACTCACGCATAGGAAGGCAACTGACATTTGTATGCTGACCTCATATCCTGCAGCCTTGCGTTATTGCTTATTAGTTCCAAGGAGTGGTGTGTGTGTGTGTGTGTGTGTGTGCATGTGTGTGAGTGTGTGTGTATGTGTATGTGTGTGAGTGTGTGTGTGTGTGTGTGTGCATGTGTGTGTGTGTGTATGTGTGTGAGTGTGTGTATGTGAATGTGTGTATGTATGTGTGTGAGTGTGTGTGTGTATGTGTGTGAGTGTGTGTGAGTGTGTGTATGTATGTGTGTGAGTGTGTGTGTATGTGTGTGAGTGTATGTATGTGTGTATGAATGTGTATGTGTATGTGTGTATGTGTATGTGTGTGAGTGTATGTATGTGTGTATGAATGTGTATGTGTGTATGTGTGTGTGTATGTGTGTGTATGTGTGTATGAATGTGTATGTGCATGTGTGTGAGTGTATGTATGTGTGTATGTGTGTATGTGTATGTGTGTGAGAGTATGTGTATGTGTGTGTGTATGTGTATGTGTGTGAGTGTGTGTATGTATGTGCATGTGTGTGCATGTGTGTGCATGTGTATGCATGTGTGTGTATGTGTGTACGTGTATGTGTATGTGTGTGTATGTGTGTGTGAGTGTGTGTGTGTGTGTGTGTGTGTGTGTATGTGTGTGTGTGTGTGTGTGTGTGTGTGTGTGTGTGTGTGTGTGTGTGTGTGTGTGTGTGTGTGTGTATGTGTGTGTGTATGTGTGTATGTGTATGTGTGTCTGTGTGTGTATGTGTGTTTATGTGTGTATGTGTGTGTGTGTGTCTGTGTGTGTGTCTGTGTGTATGTGTGTTTATGTGTGTATGTGTGTTTATGTGTGTATGTGTGTGTGTGTGTGTGTGTGTGTGTATGTGTGTATGTGTATGTGTGTGTCTGTGTGTGTCTCTGTGTGTATGTGTGTTTATGTGTGTCTGTGTGTGTGTGTGTCTGTATGTGTGTGTGTGTATGTGTATGTGTGTGTCTGTGTGTGTCTCTGTGTGTATGTGTGTATGTGTGTTTATGTGTGTATGTGTGTATGTGTGTGTGTCTGTGTGTGTGTCTGTGTGTGTGTCTCTGTGTGTGTGTGTGTGTGTGTGTCTGTGTGTATGTGTATGTGTGTGTATGTGTGTTTATGTGTGTATATGTGTGTGTGTGTGTGTGTGTCTGTGTGTGTGTGTGTGTGTGTGTGTGTGTGTGTGTGTGTGTGTCTTTCTTTAGGGTTTTCTGCATAGACAATCACAACATCCATAAACAAGGACCATTTTATTTCTTCTCTCCCAATCTGCATACCTTCTCTTTTTTCGTGTCTTATTGCATTGGCTGGAACTTCTGGCAGAACGTTGAATAGAAGTAGTGGCAATCAGATTTGATACTAGTGGTGGACATGGAATTGTTCAGAATATTTCTTTTTATCTTTCTAATGCCCACGGGTCGGTAGTGATTCTTCTTTCATTTCTGACACCACTGATTTGTGTCTTTATTTCCTGCTTATTTTCGCTAGAGGTTTATCACCTTTATTGATCTTTTCAAAGACCAGCTTTCAGTGTCTATTGATTTCCTATTATTGATTTCTGCTCTAATTTTTTATTATTTCTTTTCTCTGTTTTTTTGTTAGTCGTTTGGGGTTTTTCTTTCTTTTCAAAATGTATTGTTAACCCTATTACAGATGGCCTCAATGCCCTCTCCCCCGCCTTCACCCGCCTCTGCCCCGCCCCCACCCCTTCTCCCTCTGGCCATCACGACCCTGTTGTCTGTGTCCCTGGGCTATTTTGTATGTTCCACTTACTTTACAGTTGATGTGCTCTTCTTTTAAGTTTTGTAAGGCAGTAGCTTAGATTATTGATTTTTATATATTTTCTAACATATGCATTTGATGCTATGCATCCCCTCTAAGCACTGATTTTGGTCCATTCCACAAATGGTGATCGATTGCATTTTCATTTTTGTTTAATTAAAAATCATTAAAAATTTTCTCTTGAGACATTTTCTGTTGTTGCTCATCCTCATCTGAGGGTATTTTTTCCGTTGATTTTTAGGGAGGGTGGGAGGGAGGGAGAGACAGCGAGAGAGAGAACCATCGACGTGAGAGAGACACATCGGTGGGTTGCCTCCCACACGTGCCCGGTCCAGGGCTGGGGATGAACCTGCAATCTAGGTATGTGCCCTTCACTGGGAATCGAACCCGCGACCCTCCGTTGTGCTGGCCGACCCCGTAACCCCTGAGCCACACTGGCTGGGGCTTGAGACATTTTTTCTGACCCACATATATTTTTTTTTTTTGAAACAATGTGTTGTTAAATCTCCAAATATTTTGGGATTTTCCAGGGAGCTGTTATTGATTTTGAGTTTAATTCCACCGTGGTATGCAAGAATACTTGATATAATTTATGCCCTTTTAAATGTGTTTAGGTGTGGTTTATGAGCCAGAATGTTTATCCCGGTTAATGCCTCCTGCGAGCCTGAGAAGAATATGTATTCTGCTGTTGGCGGGTGAAGTATTCTATAAACGTCAATTAGGTCCGGGTGATGGATGGTGTTGCTCAGTTTGACCGTGTTCTTACTGATTCTGTGTCTGCAGGCTCATCCATTACCCAGAGAGGTGCTGAGGTCCGGCTTGGGCCGCGGACCTGTCCCTTTCTGCCCGTAGCTCCGCCAGTCCCTGCCTCCCGTGTTCTGACGCCGTTTTGGGGCATTTGCATATTCACGGTTCTCCTGCATTTGTGGAGAATGGATCGCTTCATCGCCGTGTAACGCCTCCCTTTATTCCTGGGGTGATTTTCCGACTTTGAAGTCTGCTTTGTCTGAAGTTAATATAGCTCCTTCCGCTTCCTTTAATCCGTATTAGCATGGCATGTCTTTCCGCACCCCTTGACTTTTATATTTAAAATAGGCCTGCTTTTATATTTGAAATATTTAAGATAGGTCTCATCTGTAACAGCGCGGGGGGCCGGGCGGGGGGCCGGGCGGGTCCGCGATGGCCTCTCGGCGTCTGGGCTCAGCCTGGGCCTCCGGCCGCGGCTAGGGGAGAGGCGGGGCTCCTGCGGGCAGCGCTGCTCCCGAGCCGCCTCCAGCGTCTGTCCCTCGGCCCCTCACACCGACCGCGGGCTCCCGGGGCGCCGGCCCTTCGCTCCGCAGGCGGAGCTCGCGGTGGCTCTGCGGTTCTGTGCCCCCTCCCGGCACCCACAGGCCCGCTGCCCGCCTCCCGGCACCCCCAGGCCCGCTGCCCCCCTCCCTCCCGGCACGCACAGGCCCGCTGCCCCCCCCCCTCCCGGTACCCACAGGCCCGCTGCCCCCCTCCCGGCACCCACAGGCCCGCTGCCCCCCTCCCTCCCGGCACGCACAGGCCCGCTGCCCCCCCTCCCGGCACCCACAGGCCCCTGCTGCACCCCCTCCCGGCACCCACAGGCCCGCTGCCCCCCCCCCTCCCTCCCGGCACCCACAGGCCCGCTGCCCCCCTCCCGGCACCCACAGGCCCGCTGCACCCCCTCCCGGCACCCACAGGCCCGCTGCCCCCCTCCCGGCACCCACAGGCCCGCTGCACCCCCTCCCGGCACCCACAGGCCCACTGCCCCCCTCCCTCCCGGCACCCACAGGCCCGCTGCCCCCCTCCCGGCACCCACAGGCCCGCTGCCCCCCTCCCGGCACCCACAGGCCCGCTGCACCCCCTCCCGGCACCCACAGGCCCACTGCCCCCCTCCCTCCCGGCACCCACAGGCCCGCTGCCCCCCTCCCGGCACCCACAGGCCCGCTGCACCCCCCTCCTGGCACCCACAGGCCCGCTGCCCCCCTCCCTCCCGGCACCCACAGGCCCGCTGCCCTCCTCCCGGCACCCACAGGCCCGCTGCCCCCCCCCCTCCCGGCACCCACAGGCCCGCTGCCCCCCCTCCCTCCCGGCACCCACAGGCCCGCTGCCCCCCTCCTTCCCAGCACCCACAGGCCCGCTGCCCCCCTCCCTCCCGGCACCCACAGGCCCCGCTGCCCCCCTCCCTCCCAGCACCCACAGGCCCGCTGCCCCCCCTCCCGGCACCCACAGGCCCGCTGCCCCCCCCTCCCGGCACCCATAGGCCCGCTGCCCCCCTCCCTCCCGGCACCCACAGGCCCGCTGCACCCCCCCCTCCTGGCACCCACAGGCCCGCTGCCCCCCTCCCTCCCGGCACCCACAGGCCCGCTGCCCCCCTCCCTCCCGGCACCCACAGGCCCGCTGCCCCCCTCCCTCCCGGCACCCACAGGCCCGCTGCCCCCCTCCCTCCCCCGGCACGCACAGGCCCGCTGCCCCCCCCCCCGGCACCCACAGGCCCGCTGCACCCCCTCCCGGCACCCACAGGCCCGCTGCCCCCCTCCCGGCACCCACAGGCCCGCTGCACCCCCTCCTGGCACCCACAGGCCCGCTGCCCCCCTCCCTCCCGGCACCCACAGGCCCGCTGCCCTCCTCCCGGCACCCACAGGCCCGCTGCCCCCCCTCCCGGCACCCACAGGCCCGCTGCCCCCCCCCCCTCCCGGCACCCACAGGCCCGCTGCCCCCCTCCCGGCACCCACAGGCCCGCTGCCCCCCCCCCCCTCCCGCACCCACCCCGCTCCCCCCTCCACCACCCACAGGCCCGCTGCCCCCCCTCCCGGCACCCACAGGCCCGCTGCCCCCCCCCCCCTCCTCCCGGCACCCACAGGCCCGCTGCCCCCCTCCCTCCCAGCACCCACAGGCCCGCTGCCCCCCTCCCGGCACCCATAGGCCCGCTGCCCCCCCTCCCGGCACCCACAGGCCCGCTGCCCCCCTCCCTCCCGGCACCCACAGGCCCGCTGCACCCCCCCCTCCCTGCACCCACAGGCCCGCTGCCCCCCCCCCCTCCCGGCACCCACAGGCCCGCTGCCCCCCTCCCGGACCCACAGGCCCGCTTCACCCCCTCCCGGCACCCACAGGCCCGCTGCCCCCCTCCCCCGGCACCCACAGGCCCGCTGCCCCCCTCCCGGCACCCACAGGCCCGCTGCACCCCCCCCCTGGCACCCACAGGCCCGCTGCCCCCCTCCCTCCCGGCACCCCACAGGCCCGCTGCCCCCCTCCCTCCCGGCACCCACAGGCCCGCTGCCCCCCACCCTCCCGGCACCCACAGGCCCGCTGCCCCCCCCCCCCTCCCGGCACCCACAGGCCCGCTGCCCCCCTCCCTCCCGGCACCCACAGGCCCGCTGCCCCCCCTCCCGGCACCCACAGGCCCGCTGCCCCCCTCCCGGACTGCACGGGGCGGCTGGAACTCGGTGGAGGCAGAGACGGGGTCGTGGGTCCGGGTGGAAGGAAGTCCCAGGACGGCGGCCCACACCCCGGGGCGCAACAGCCGCCTCAGACCCCGCTGCCCCCCAAGGCAGGAGGGAGACAGGTGAGCGCGGTGGGCGGAGGGCAGGATGCCAGGCCCACGGGACCCTGTGCCTCTGCGGCTCCCGGCTCACGCCATGGACGGCAGCCGAGCTTTGCTTTCCGTCATCGCCAAAGCCCGCCCGGGCCCTGAGCGGCTGGTCCCTGGTACGGGGGGGGGGGGGGGCAGGAGGAGGAGGAGCTCTGTGCCCCCCAATAACAGCCACCGCTCCACGTTCAGTCCCCACAGGGCACCGCTGTCACTTGGCCCGGCTCCCAGGTGGCAGCTGAGCACCCAGGTGATGACGCCGTGACATTCGGGTGGGGCAGGCCTGCACCCACACCTCGCGCTCCCCTCCCCTCCCCCGGGGCTGCAGGCTCATGGCTGGGTCCTCACCTGACAGCCACAGAGCGGGGGGGGGGGGGGGGGGGGGGGGGGGGGGAGGGGGGGGGGGGGGGGGGGGGGGGGCGGGGGGGGTCAGGGCTCATTGCTGGGTCCTCACCTGACAGCTTCAGAGCAGAGGGGGGGGGAGGGGAGGGGAGGGGAGGGGCGGGGCGTGGAGGGGCGGGGGGGGGGGGGGTCAGGTCAGGGCTCACGGGCCTCCTGCCTCTGGGCCAGGCTGCTCCCAACACCCAGCTCAGCAGGATCTTCTCCAGCTGGACTTCAGTGTGTGTGTATGTGAGTGTATGTGTGCGTGTGTGCGTGTGTGCATGTGTGTGCGTGTGTGTGCGTGCATGTGTGAGTATATATGTGTCTGAGTGGTGAATATATGTAAATGTGTAGCTGTGTGAATATGTGAGTGCATGTGTGCATACATGTGTGTGCACATGTGTGCACGAGTGCATATATGTGTGTGATGTCATGTGCACACATGCGAATGCTTGAGTATATTGTGTGTATATGTGTGCGTGCATGTGCATTTGTGGGTATGTGTGTGTGAGTAGGTGTGTGTGCATGTGTGTGAGTATATTGTGTGAGTATATGTGTGTGAGTGCATGAGTAGGTGTGTGTGCATATATGTGTGCATGTGTGTGCTCACCAGTGCATGTGTGTGCATGCATGTGCATGCTTGAGTATATTGTGTGTATATGTGTGCGTGCATGTGCATTTGTGGATATGTGTGTGAGAGTAGGTGTGTGTGCATGTGTGTGAGTATATTGTGTGTGCATGTGTGAGTATATGTGTGCGAGTGCACGGTGTGTGTGTTTGAGGAGGTGTGTGTGCATATGTGTGAGGGAATGTGTGTGAGCATGTGTGTGCGTGTGATGTGACGCATGCTGTGGTGCACACTCAGCTGGGCCTCTGCCTGGGCCTCAGTGTTTACGGAAAGCACCTTCGTTTTCACCCAGAGTCGCCGCAGTAGCTGTGCCGCCCCCTCGTTCACCACTTCCTCACCCTCCGCCCACCAACGACATGCCTGTTGGCTCATGTTCTGGAAAGACCGTGGCCCTGCACTGGACAGGGTGGTTAGGGGTCCCCTGGAGGCAGGCAGGCCAATGGGAGGCCGAGGGTGAGGGATGCAGCAGAGAGCGTGTCCACACACCCCTCCATGTCCATGGAGCTGTAATCATCTCCCTTCCCAGCTCTGGGTCTCACTCATCCTCTTGATTACAATCTGGGGTCTGCCTTGGCCAGCGTGCTCAGTGGTTAGAGCGTC
Organism: Ia io; assembly: GCA_025583905.1. Lineage (NCBI taxonomy): Eukaryota > Metazoa > Chordata > Mammalia > Chiroptera > Vespertilionidae > Ia > Ia io. The sequence continues at coordinate 111,185,579 of JAJQQW010000007.1, read as the reverse complement.
GGCCCGCACACCAAAGGGTTGCAGGTTTGATTCCCATCAGGGGCACGTCCCTGGGGTGCAGGCTGCAGGCTCGATCCCCAGTTCTGGTTCAGGCACGTGCGGGAGGCCACCCATCGATGTCTCTCTCACATCTCTCCCTCCCTCTTGCTCTCGCTTTTACACTCGGCCTCTCCCTCCCACCTTCCCTTCCACCCCCCCCCCCACCCCCTAAAAAGCAATGGAAAAACGTCCTCGGGTGAGGATTAACAGCAACAAAACTCTGGCCTCCCTTTCTCCCCAGCAGCCGGCTTCCCCCCACATCTGCGTTCACGAAGCTGGGAGGGGGACACTGACCCCAGCGAGGGGAAGAAGGAAGGGCAGGGGCTGCGTCGGACGAGGCCTGCACACGGACTCAGCGAGCGGCACCCACCTGCGAGCGGCTGTGAGCGATCCTTCTATCGAGGCGTCGGCGTCACCCTCACCCGTGTGCCGGGCATAGGACGCGGGCCGGCGTGCACTGCCAGGGCCGCCCACTCAGTGTGTGACCTCGCCACCTCCCGTGACGAGGACTTTAAGATTCACTTCCTTAGCAGCCTCCGAGTCTGCGACTCGGCACCCGCCCCGAGCCCACGCGGTGCCGGCCTCCGCTGGCCTTGCTCACTTAGAGCTGGAACGTGAACCTCCGCACCCGCCATCCACGTCACCCGCCCACACCGGCGGCCGCTGGCAGCCAGCACCCCGCACCCTGACTCTGTGAGCTCATTTCTTTAAGAGGAACCGCGTGGGGGTGAGATCATAGGGGATCTGTCTTTCCCCAACTCATTTCCCTCAGCACAGTGCCCTCAAGGCCAGGCATGTCACCAACGGCAGGAGTTCATCCTCCTTTACGGCCGAATACCCTCCCGTCAGGAGAAGGTGTTCCAGAAAGTGTGCGCACGCCCTTTGAATAATTACCAAGACGGCGCTCATTAAAATACATTTCCCTTTCAAACCGAGCCGCCAGCGCTGACGTGTGCCCGTGTTTGGAGGGACCTGTGTCTGTAGATGACATTTCCTCTGCCATCCGTGTGCGCGTGGGTGCGGTCATTGGTGGTAAAACGCACATCACACGCCCAGTGAGGGGTGCTCAGCCATCCTCAGTGCTGGGCAGCCATCACCCCCATCTAGAGCCACAGCCTTCATCGCCCCAACGAAGCCGGGCCCGTTAGCAACCCCGCAGTCATTGCTCCCCGCCCCCCAGCCCGTCTGCTTTCTGTGCCTCAGGGCGTGGCTAGCTGGCCCTCGCGGGTAAGTGGGGTCATGCCGTCGGCGGCCTTCTGCGTCTGCCTGGTTTCCTGAGCACAAGGTCCCCCCGGCCCACCACGTAGCGGGGGCCGGCGAGGCATCCCTTCACGGCTGAGCAGTATCCCGCTGCGCGGACCGACCGCCTCTTACCTCTGCGCCATCGGCGGGTGGGCACAGCGGTCTCCACACCTGGCTGCCGGGAGTGCGCGCGCATGCACACACAGTTTGGCACGGTGCTCGGCAAATCCGGGTCATGCGTTCTGGAACGTTCTGGGGGTTTCGTTTTCCAATATTTCGGGTCCACATTTGGTTGAGGCCCGCGATGAGGAGGCTGACGGTGCCCTCACCACAGGCCAGCAGGGGCCTCGGCCGATGTGGCTGGAGGTGGGGGAGGCAGGGACAGGAGGGGGACCTGCCCACCGGCTGTGGTCAGCCCGAGGTACAGGCAGGCCATGGACCTCCCGAGCCCTGGCCGTCCCTCAAGAGGGCGAGGGCCCCTGGAACTCCCAGGACCAGCCACTCGGGCTCCCAGCAGCGGCTGCCTGCAGGGCGTCCGGCTCCACGGGCTTGTCCTTGAGTGCCTGAGCCCGGGAGGAGGGAGCCAGCAGACCTTTTACTTTTATTTCCTCTCCGATCTGTAAAGTGCGCCCTCTGAGAGCGCCGTGCCTCCAGGCTCCAGCGCGGGCCGTGCAAACATCCAATTGGAGCCAGGGCCCGGGGCGCGGCGCCCTGCCCAGCGGCGGGCAGAGAAGCAAAGCAAAGCCGCCCTGTGGCCGGTGCCAGCGGGAGCCGGGGGCTCTGGGCCCGTCAGGCTGCGGGTCCGGTGCACAGACAGCAGACGGCGTTGGCTGCCAGTGGGCGTGATGGTCCCGCGTGTCTGCTCGCCCGCAGCTCCCGTGGCTGAGCCCTGGTCTGGTCCCGCCCAGCAGGTGCCCGGCACGAAGCCCAGCTGGTTGGGAGGTGCTCTTGCGGTCTTGCTGTCTGGGTAAGGAGTCTCTCCCACAACGAGGGGCCCTCCACCCGGGCGAGGGGCTTGCGGTCCATCGTGCCCCCGATTCTTGTGGCGAGGCCTGACCCCGAGCCCCCCGTGGCCGGTTCGGAGGGAGGGTCATCGCAGACGTCGTGAGCTAGCGAGGCCATCTGAGCGCCCATGGTCACTGCACCCCCACCTGGCCGCCCCGGGGGCTGTGGGGCGCCAGCAGCAAGGACTCTGGGGGGCTGCTGTCAGAAGAAAAACCCCGCCCCCCAAAAGGATGCATTCCATGTGCGTGGAGAGGGACGCCCCACCTGCAGGGCATGGAGGTCTGAGCCGGCTCCGCTGCTGTCGTCCGGGCTTGAACTCGCAGCTGCCATTGCTGTGGGCCTAGAAGTGGCCACGCATCGGCCACGCGGGACGCAGCCCAGGCCAGTGCCCAGCTCCGCGGCTTTGGCTGAGCCGCCGGCCTGTTCCGCGCCCAGTGCTCTGCCATCACCGCGGAGCGGCCAAGGCGGCTCACGGGCAGCGGGGGCCCCACCCCAGGGCCCCACCCCAGGGCCTCACCCCAGGGCCCCACCCCAGGGCCCCACCCCAGGGCCCCACCCCAGGGCGGCTCGGGGCTGTGCCGGGAGGGCCTGGGCCGCAGTCCCGTCGGAGCGGGAGGACTGGGCGCCGTGTGCCGGCCAACACCAGCTCGTGGCTGAGATGGAAAAAGCAGCGAGTATTGTTTCCAACTGGGAACGTGGCTTCTCCCATCGCCGTGTGCAAACAGCCTGGAGGCCACGCGTGGCCCTGAAGGAGCGGCTTCTCCTCAGACCATCGCCCGTGTCCCTGCTGGGCCAGACCTCGCAGAGCCCGGCCTTTGCTGGGGAAGACACGGGACAGACACGAGGAGATGGCATTTCCTCCAGCGACGCAGACACAGGCCAGGACTCTCCCCGTGAGCAAGGACCCACACCTCAGGGCTCACGTGCACGTGTGTGTGTGTGTGAGTGTGATGTATGTGAATGTATGTATGTGTGCGCATGAGAGTCTCTGTGTGTGAAAGAGTGTGTGTGAGCATGTGCGTGTGTGTGCATGAGTGTGAGAAATTGTGTGTTGTGTGTGTGTGTATATGCATGTATGTGTGACTGTGTCAGTATGAGTGTGTGAGTACATGAGTGTGTGTGTGTGTATGAGTGTGAGTCAGTGTGAGTGTGTGAATGTGTGTGAGTGTGGCCAGGCTGGGGCTCACACTAGCTTGCGGGCCGGTCCCTCCCAGGCCCCGGGCACAGCCGCGGAGAGAGATGGTGGCCGTCGGTTTAACTGTTTCTGGCTCAGGCTCCCACCTTCACCCCGTCACCTCCCGCAGCTTTTCCACCCTGGCCCCCCACTGCTCCCGCGGCCGGAGGTCACTGGGGTCACTGAGGTCACGGCCTCCTGTGAGGCCCCCGCCGGGTCAGCACACGCCTGTGTAATAGCCTCCCACCCAGCCAGGCCCCTCCGCAAAGCCTACTCGTCCGGAGTGGGAGCACCTAGGACTCGGTGAGGGACCCAGGCCCTTCCCTCCCGCGCTCTAGGACAGACGGAGGCCCAACGGACCACTTCAGTCCGGCCACCACCTCCTGCCCACTGCCCAGGGCGCGGGTGGGCGCTCGCTCCGCCTCCTGCTGCCCGGCTCCGCGCCACGGGTGTCCTTGTGCCTCGTGTCCCTTCCCAGGAGAACAGGACAGATTTCAGTTCCCATGGGGACGGCCACGGGCCAGCAAGGGGGCCCGGGTGCTGGGCCAGACCCCTCTGTCTGCAGGGTCCCACGTGGGGGGGGGGCCTTCAGTTCCTACGCGAGGCCTCGAGTGGGGCTCCCCGGCCTACGACGCATGCGGGCCTCCTCCCCTGTCCCTGCCGACGCTAGCACCCGCCACACCCCGTCTCCACGCGCCCCTGATGGGGGCAGAGGCGCGGCCTCTGAAGGAAATGGAGCACCTTCGCTTTCAAAGACCCCACCCCGCGTGCGTGACCCCGCCGTGCGTGCACCTTGAGGAGCAGCCGTGTCCGCGCCTCCTGGGAGCCGGGGCGCCCTGAGAGCTTGAAACCACCGCTGGCGTCGCTTCGCCTCCTCTCGGCGGTTCACCCCGGGGATGAGCGGCGTCTGCGGTCCCGCGTGGAGCGTGGTTCTCCGGGTCCCGGGGTCAGGGCCGCGGCAGCTCCATCTGCGGGTCCTGAGGCCGGAAGTGCTGTGTGTGTGGCTGGGGGAGGGGGACATGCTGTGTGTGCGGCTGGGGGAGGTGCGGGGGGAGGCGCGGGGTGGGGGGGACGTGCTGCCCGCACCCCCGCGTGGAGAACAGGCCGCGGGGTGTCCCACCTCCAGCCCCCGGTGCACCAGGCCCCGCGGTTCAGGGGTGAAGGGGGAGACGGCAGTCTCGGGGGCTCGGCACCAAGTGACAGGAAACTAGGTGAGAAGCCAGAGGCTCACGGAACACTCCGGGGTCCCCCAGCTGTCCCCGGGGTCCCCCAGCTGTCCCCGGGGTCCCCAGCTGTCCCCGCGGCCTGTGAGCGAGCCGCCCACGCTGAGCTGCGGGCCCTGAGCCCGCGCCGGCGCCGCCCCCTCGGGTCCCCGGTCCCTGGGCTGTGGATCCAAACATCGTCGCCTGGAACCAGCCTCCGTATTTAATCTCAGCGCCTGCCAGCGGACTGCCTGCCTTTACAGAATGAAGCTTAAAGCCAGGAGCGGCGTGGGGCGGGGCGAGAGTTGCCAGGGAAACAGCACGCCTCGCATCGGCCTCGGCCGGTGTGCACTGGGCGGGAGCGCGGGTGTCCGTGTCGGGGGTGCCCTGCCCGCCCAGCGGCCGGGATGCTGCCCGTGAGGACGCGTCCCTCCGAGGGCAGGAGGCGGAGCGGGCGCTCGGGCTGCCGCTCCAGGTGGGCCCCAGAGAAGGAAGGAGGCTCAGAGGCCCCGGGCAGGGGCAGGGGCAGCACGCCGTTTCATTCCCCGGAACTGCAGGACGGCCAGGGGCTGGCGCTGCGTGGCCACCTTCCCTCACCTTACAGCTCAGGTGCCAGGTGGGGACGCCTCCCTGTGCCCCGGCCTCCGGGACCCCCATTCCACCTGGAGACACTATGAAAAGTTGGCCCTTTGAACCGTGCGTGGCTTTTACACGGATGCTCTCCCCACGGGCACGAGGCCCCGATTCGGATCCCAGCCTGTTTCTCCCAGATACACTCCAGGGAGGGATCTGCGGTCCTGGGATCGTTCGCTGCGGAACGTCCTGCCCAGCGCGTGGCCCCCCGAGGGCCGGGAGGGGGGTGCGGCCGTCCCCCGCATTGGTGAGGCGGACCGCCCTGACACCCGCTGAGGGCAGCATGTCTGTGGCGTCCCGAGGGGCCTGCCCGTCCAGGGCTCGGGCCGCTCCCCTCCCGGCTCTCCGCTTTCCCCGGAAGAAGGGAGACACTCGCCTCAGGAACAATGAAGACATTTCCCCGCCTGCAGGGCTGGGGGGTGGCCAGGCTGGCACGTGCCAGCCCACAGCCCACAGGTCACAGCCCACAGGTCACAGCCCACAGGTCACAGGTCGCAGGGGTCCAGGCCTTATAGGGGTTCAGGGCCGCCCTGACCCCGCCCCACGGCTCCTGCTGTCCCAGGACCAGGAGGCCCCCCGAGGAGGGCCGGCGGGGGCAGTCACCGGCACCTGCTGTGGGCCCCGGGCCGTGCGCCTGGAGGCTGTGGCTGAGAAGTGTCGCTCCAGCACCCGCTCTCTGACCAACACGCTCGGAGCGCGGCGCAGAGGGACTCCCGGCTACACTCCAGGGGGATCTGCGAAGCGCAACCTGGAATCCCGCTGAAGCCGGAGCCGCTGGCAAGTCACGCTCGGATCTCACACGTTTTGCAAATGGAAGCGCGTTTCCCGACACGTTTACCTGCGAGAGGCGCCACGTCTGCCCCGGAGCCTTTGCCCACTCCCCTCTCCTCGGGGGCTCAACGACGAGGGCAAGGGCACCGCCAGGGAGGTCACTGTGCTGCCAGCAAATCCTGTGACGTCTCGTGTCTCTCACACACACATACACACACACACACAGACAGACACACAAAGACACACACACAGACACACACAGAGACACACACACAGGGACACACACACAGACACACACACAGACACACACGCACACAGACACACACACACAGACACACACACAGACACACACACACAGACACACACACACAGACACACGCACACAGACACACACACACACAGACACACACACACACACAGCACTGTGGTTCCCTTCAGGAAGGGTTTGGCTCCACACCATCTCAGGTCCCAGGGTCCACACTTCGCCCTCCCAGCGCCCACACCTCCCACACCTCCCAGCGCCCCACAGGCAGGGCCCCGGAGGGAGGCAGCTCCTGGGTGGTGGGCAGGATGATGGCCCCCTTCCCCACGTGATGACGCCACGTCCTAACCCGCCACCCGTGAATGCGCTCCCCTGGCCACGGGCGGGCGGCTCAGGCTGCAGATGGAGGGACGTTGGCTGAGGAGCTGCCTCACGGACAGGAGCCGGGTGAGCCCGGCCCTGCACCAGGGGCTTCGGGGAGGGGGCGGAGCGGAGGGAGAAGGGGTCAGAGCCGGGCAGGGCGGGCCGCTCCCTCTGCAGGCTGAGGAGGCCGTGAGCCGAGGAAGGTGCGGCTCCTGGGCCGGGAAAGGCCAAACAGACCCTCGAGGGCTGCGGGAGGAACGTACACCCCGCACCTCGGGTTCCGCTCAAGGAGAGCCGCCAGGGCTTAGCCCGCAGCACTGCGCTGGGCGCCTCCTGCCCCTCTCCCGGCCGCCTGGAGGGGTGCCATGCGCCTCCTGCCTCTCTCCCGGCCGCCTGGAGGGGTGCCACGCGCCTCCTGCCTCTCTCCCGGCTGCCTGGAGGGGTGCCACGCGCCTCCTGCCTCTCTCCCGGCTGCCTGGAGGGGTGCCACGCGCCTCCTGCCCCTCTCCCGGCCGCCTGGAGGGGTGCCACGCGCCTCCTGCCCCTCTCCCGGCCGCCTGGAGGGGTGCCACGTGCCTCCTGCCCCTCTCCCGGCCGCCTGGAGGGGTGCCACGCGCCTCCTGCCCCTCTCCCGGCTGCCTGGAGGGGTGCCACGTGCCTCCTGCCCCTCTCCCGGCCGACCTGGAGGGGAGCACAGGGCTGAGTGGGAGGGCGCGGTCAGGCCGAGGCTCTGAGCAAGCCCGCGGGCTCCCTGTTCGAGCTGGGGCCTCGCTTGTCTCGTCTGTGAAATGGGAGCAGCAGGCCTCTTCCTCCCGGCTCTTGGGACGGTGAGAGAACCCCCACCGCCGACAGGGGGCCCAGGCAGGAGCGCTTCCAGCGTTAGCTTCATCTGTTGTGCTTGTTTGATCACAGCAAAGCGACGGGCAGCACGTGCTACTCCTGTTAACGGCAATAAGCGAACCACGGGCCTCTGCCACACGGAGAGCCGGACATCCCGCAGCCTTTCCTCCCGTCTGTCCGTCCGTCCGTCCGTCTGTCCGCCCGGCGTAAACAGCGCTGTGGATTTTGCGTGGACCGCAGGCTGTCCTGTTTTCATTACGTTTCGCTCGGTGGCGTGACCCCCAAGGATGCAGCGAGCCGTTCAGCGGGTGGGCTGACCGGCACCATCCCTCTTCCTCCAGCTCCACGTGTGAGCTCCCCCCACGCGTGGCTTCCTCTTCGCGAATGTCCCCACCCGCTGCGCCGTCACACTGAGCGTGGCTGCCGCCCTGCTGGGCTGCACCCCGTCATCACAGCACACACCGCGGGCTGGCCGGTCTCCTCCACATCCTCAACCCCCCGCCACTCCCCCGCCATCTCCCCGCCCCCCCACCCCCCTCCATTCCCCCGCCATCCCCCCGCCATCCCCCCGCCACCCCCAGCCATCCCCTGCCATTCCCCCACACGCTGTGGCTGCGCGTGCCCGGGTATGGACGGACTGGTCACGGAAGGCACCTGTGCATGTGAGTAACTCACGCGTGCTTCCCACAGTGATGCTACCCCGGCACTCACCCCGCCAGCCGCGGGCCCATGGCTCAGCCTCCCCTCCGCGCCAGCACCTGGCATTGCCGCCTCTTAACTTTTCATCCATCTCCCTCCTGGCAAAACCCATCTCCATGTGATTTTAATTCGCCCTCCATCAATAATGCATTTGACCTTCATTAAAGATGTGTGTGAGCTGTTCATCCCTCCAGCGTCTGCAGACGTGTGGGGGCCCTCGGCGCTGCAGGCTGAGGTGTGTCTGTGTGCGTCCCCAGTGCCCCGGCCGCGGCTTCCTCCTGCGAGGTGAGCAGATCCTCCCCCGGCGGCCCTCCCTCCCTCTCAGCTGCGCCGTCGGTCACCGCGCGGCATTGGTGTCTCTTACTGTGCACGCTGTCACTTCAGAAACAAAGGTTCTTACTTCTAAGATGCTTTATGGTCAGCGCTTTGCGTCTCTTTGAAGCAATCCTTGAAATCTGGTAGCTTTTTGCTTTTAAATATTTATAGTGACGCTGCTTTTAATTCTCTAAAGTCTAATGACGCTCATAACGCTGTGAAGTGCCACGCGCTTTCTTTTCTTTTCCTTGTGATTACTTCTGTCCGAGTGGATAAGGAGCTGTCCCGGTCACCCCTGAAGATCCCCCGTCCCAGCAGCGCCCACCCGCCTGCACCCTCCCCTGGTCGTGTCCTGTTCCCGCTCTCCCTCTCCTGTCCTGCTCCGACGCCCCGCTCTGATCCTGAGCGTGGATTTATGACCCGTGATGTCGGCGTCAGGAACACCGGCTGCTCTGGGTCCTCGCTCTCCCATGTAAACGTTAAAATTATCTTGTCCGTTTCCATGGAAGTCAGCGCTGACGTCCCCGCTGAATCTCGGTCTAGGTGGGGTTGACATCCTATGTAATAAAAGGGTAATATGCAAATTGACCCAAATGGTGGAATGACCAGGAACTACCGGTTGCTATGATGCGCACTGACCACCAGGGGGCAGACGCTCAGTGCAGGAGCTGCCCCTGGTGGTCAGTGAGCTTCCACAGGGGGAGCACCGCTCAGCCAGAAGCCAGCTCATGGCTGGCGAGCACAGCGGCGGTGGCGGGAGCCTCTCCTGCCTCTGTGGCAGCGCTAAGGATGTCTGACTAAGGGCCTAAGCCGGCAGGTGGACATCCCCTGAGGGGTCCCCAACTGCGAGAGGGCGCAGGCCGGGCTGAGGGACACCCCCCCCCCGCACCGTGCACGCATTTTTGTGCACCGAGCCTCTAGTCTTTAAATAAACGATGGAATCAGGCCTGGCCAGTGTGGCTCAGTGGTTGAGCATTGGCCTGTGAACCAGGAGGTCATGGTTGGATTCCTGGTCAGGACACAGGCCCGGGTTGCAGGCTTGATCCCCAGTAGGGAGTGTGCAGATGGCAGCCAATCCATGATTCTCTCTCATCATTGATGTTTCTCTCTCTCTCTCTTCCCTCTCCCGTCCTCTCTGAGATCAATAAAAAAAAATACGTAAAAAACACAAACAAACGAACACTCCACGGAATCTGTGACTGCTTGTCACCTCCTGGAAAACCCACCTGGAGGTCCCTCCCTCCCCCTGGACCTACAGGACCCCCCCCCCCCCATCAGCCCACCCTCCACATGGGGCGCATGAACCCCCTCCTGCTGCTCAGGCTCCTGAAGTTTTAAAACGGCTTTCCTGCTGGATCCCTGGGATGCCAGGCACCGACTCCCATTAATGTGGGCACCACCTGGGCCGGCCTCCCCCTTGGGGGGCCTCTGTTCATTATAAAATACTAGTGGCCCGGTGCACAAAATTTGTGCACAGGAGACTGGGGGTGGTTCCTTCAGCCCAGCCTGCACCCTCTCCAATTGGCCTGATCTCGCCCCCAACTGCCCTCCCCTGCCGTCCTGGTTGCCCCAACTGCCCTCCCTGCCAGCCTGATCTCGCCCCCACCTGCCCTCCACTGCTGGCCTGATCACCCCTAACTGCCTCTGCCTCAGCCCATACCACCATGGCTTTGTCCGGAAGGAAGTCAGACGTCGGGAAGATGGCCAGTCGACCTGGTCTAATTAGCATATTACCCTTTTATTAGTATAGATAAAGGGCACGTGGCATGCAACATACAATCGTAATAAGCCACGGTGTCCTTGTGGTGACTGCCCCGTGGCCGTGGCTGCTGTGCCCCGGCCTGCTGCTGTTGTCTGCGTGTCCCCTGCTTTCTCTCTGCTTCCGTGTGACCCACGTGAGTCGAGGATCCTTCAGTTTTCCTCCCGCCCTCAGCTCTTTGTGTGCCCCTCCCCCTGTCGCTGCTCGCCACAGAGATGGGACCTCCGCCTTAATTCACCGTTTGTCCCGCCTGCTGTGTGCTCTCGTCATCTACTCCACAGGCTGCACGTGTGCACAGCACAGCAGCTCACAGGTCGCCTAAACGCCCGCCTCCTTAAAGAGCTCACGGGAAGCCTTATGCTCACCCAGTCCGTGGGGGCAGCCCCGTTTCAGCATCACACGTGCCCGATTCCCGCCAGTTTCCGGTTGCGAGCTCAGCGTCGTGAACAAGGACCTTTGAAATGGACTAGATATTTGTTCTTACAGTTGACCTAGAGTTGATCAAGGCATTGGCAGGAAACTTAGTTCCGTATAAGCGGCTACGCCGGGGCCAGGAGCCGGCAGCCCCACGCTGTGCTCCGGGGAAGACGGCTGAACACGTCCGTGCACCTGTCTGGGCGCGTCGCATCGCCGCGTCTCCTTACCACGCAGCATCTGATGGCTGGGGCAGCCGCAGTAACAGCCGCAACCCGTTCTCCACCGGCCTGACCGGATGGAACTCGCGTGACAAACACGCCACCTCTTCCATGTGTCCCATTTGGGGGGCTTGGCGTGTGACTCACATGTTGTGTAACACCCCAGCTACTTCCCGGCGGCACGCTCCTGGCCACAGAGAAGCCTGGTGTGCGCCCGCACCCGCCGGCCCAAGCCGCTCGCTCCCGTCTGTCTGCACAGCTTTGCACGTTCTTCACGTTTCATCTGCACGGGATTGTGTGACACATGGCCTCTGTGACTGCTTCCTTCACGCGGAGCAAAGCGTCCAAGAGTCATACGTGTTGTCCCGTGCAGCGTCTGTACTTCGCTCCATTGCGTGGCCAGGCCCCAGTCAACGCGGTGGCGCCGGCACCCTGGGTCTGTGGCCCCCTCCCGCGTGACCTGAGGCCCAGCTGTCAAGGGGAGCCGGGCTGCCATTCGGTTCCCGCCCCCTGAACCACGGATCTCCCTCTGACTTGAGTCACAAACAGGGTGGGGACCGTCGGAGGGGGGCGTTCCTAGGACCCTGCTCCCCAACAGGAAGCCAGGACGGCAAGCGCGGGCGGCATCTGCGCTGCAGGAGGGGCTCTGGGGTTGGCATTGTCGTATTTACGGCGACTTCCTACTCAATGGAAACATTTTTTTACTGAAATGATTTTAGGTGACTCGCCTGTGAAAAGAAAAATTTACAGGGACATCCCGCAATGTCCTGTTTAATTGCGCGAACGTCATTTCAGAATTCTGCTCATGGATGCACCACTCCCTGGAGGGAGGACGGGAACGGCTTCGCAGACCTCGCGCGCGCATTTATTCTGCGGGACCCGCGGGTCCGCTTCCCGGGAAATCAAAGCGAAGGTCAGGCCGACGCGCGGGGCAAGTGTCTTTTATCCGCGCCGTGTCACGGGCTCAGATAATTTGGTGCCGTTCGCACAGCCCGGAGAGGAAGCGGTATTGATTTGTGGAACTGTCAATATTTTCTCCACAGAAGGAGGAGGACTGGCTCTGGCTGTAAATAAATCCTCACACTTCGCGGAAGCCGCAGAGACGGGTGCTCTGAGCCCTGGTGACAGCCCCCGGGTGGGGATGGAAGTGGGGGAGGGGGAGGGGAGGGCAGGGCCAGCCCTGGTTCCGCTGGGCGCACAGGGGGCTGGAGGCCTGGCAAGGCACCGCTGTCCTGGGGACCCCTGGACCCGCCAGCGCTCCCGGGACGGAGCTCCGAGCTCATCCCTTGGCCACGGGACAGAGACGGGGTGTCTGACGGGCCAGCCTTCTGCCCGGTGGCCATTGCTCTTGGCTCCTGTGACTGATGTCCCGGACCCTGCCCTGCTGGGGAGGTCGGGACCTCGGCCACCATGCCATCTGTGTGCCCAGGGAGACGGGGCTCATGCTTATGAGAATATTATGTCTCCGTTGTGTCCCGTGCGGCTCAGTGGATAGAGCGT